>CM067060.1:5858889-6316389 GCA_033980235.1 Diadema setosum | reverse complement strand
AAGCGAAGTTTTACATATTTGTTGCTTTTTTATAGGGACGTTACATTGCATTCATTTATTCATCTCTTTATTTATTTATTTGATGTATATATCGTATTTATCCACTGCATTCAATTCATTGCATTTCACTCCAAATAAGCCGGGTTTTACTCTGTGTGTTTTTTGTTTTTGTTTTTGTTTTTGTTTTTGTTTGTTTGTTTTTTTTTGGGGGGGGAGTATTTGTGTACAGAATATACACTGTAAACTGGTAAATCTCGACATACCTGAAATGTAAATTGCAGAGTCTTTTTTTTTTTCATCATACAATGAAAACTAGGTACCAATATATCATGTTATATGGTTCTCTCTTATAGAATAGAGGCAGGTACACACAGACAAAGATAGCAGGATTTCAATCACCATCCAAATACAAAGTTTTCTTCTCTTTTTTTTTTTGAACTCGCTCAGACATACAGGTAATATCTCGCTACTTGCCATCTTGATAGCAGCCCATACTACGCATCCCTGGAATCTACATTTGTACCATAACGATGACACTTTGCTCTTGTTTTTGTATGCTGTTGCGATATGTGTATTGAATGATGGGACAGGAAAAGTACCCACAATTATTTTGTCTAGTGTTCAGACACTCTCCGCAGGGCAAATTATTGCATTATTTCTCAAATAATCAAGATAATTCCAAAATTCATCCGAACATTTCTTGCTATTGTGATGATGATGCTGAGCATGCTATGTAGTGAGATTATCATTGTCCACACTGGCAAAAATCTTGAGATGTGGATCGCGCTACGTCAGTGTGAATGGCACTTTTTTTGACTTATCTGCAGTTCAACATTCACACAGTCTGACCTTCATGAAAATGGCACTGGAATAGAAATTCAGAGAAAGTCTGAACGTTCATCCATCAGCGACGGCTGGGAAGTTGGCGGCACTTTTGACACGACAGCTCAGCTCTCACTGGTGCTTATCGCAATCTCAACTATATATCGCGTCCATGGTAACTGCCAACACAAGCGCAAGGCAAACGTAAGGGGACAACCCCCGCCTACAGTGTCCTATCTAGGCACACAACAGACATGATGTCATTTACTGCCTGATGTAAGGTTACTCTTTTTAAGTTTAGGAAGTTATAAAATATGATGGTAGATACTGCATTATATCTATTATCCCTTTTTAGGGGGGGGCAACATTATCATTTATCTTGATATATGAATCAACATGTACTAATGTGCTGGTAACCATTTTACAAAGCAGGTCTGTGCAAATATCTGTTTGGCATCCATTATAACTTTTCTTGGGGGGGGGGGGGGTACAGCTGTAGGGGGGACACTACCTGCTCCTAACCACCCGGGTTAATATGTGGATATTCTCGCTCACGTTTAATATGGACAAATTCTTATTCCTTATATCCAAAACCTTTAGTAACCATTGTGCAACTTGAAAGCAAGCCATGTCTCCTGTGGTTTACTGCAGTGTATAATGGGCCACTTGCTGGACCCACAGGATACTGTTGGCCTCTATCCCCTTACATGTTATACAATGTACATATCCTGATTCAATCTGTGAATCCTAAAAGACATGATACAAGAAATAATAATAAGCATGCTGTTTGTTTTGGTTTTGTTTTGTTGCTTTGTTGTTTTTAAATTGCCAAGCATGCCTTGTATGAACGAACTACCTCATGAAATAAAATCAGAAAGGTCAAAATGGACCACAGTAGACAAATATAGCTCTAAGGCTGAAGGTAAGACTAATCATCACATTTTCCTATGCCCCCTCCCCCCACCCCCATAAGCTTCTCACAGGTCATACAACTTGTAAGTCGCCGGTTTCAGATGGATTGTTTCTGCAACACACCATCGACTGACAATTTTGCACTACAATGCTTTCAGGCACAGACTAAAGAAACTGTGAGGGTTCATTGTACTACAAATTTAGGTAGATAGTGTATAACAGACACAACACCACTGGACCCTAAAACATTAACAGTACAATGACAATGTCAAAACCATGGAGCTACATGTAGCTGCATGGTCTAATGGTAGATGGACCACACATAAAATACAGTCTCTGTTCATTGCATACCATAAAGTCAGCTTCAAAATTAACAACAGTATAAGAACTTTTGGGCTCTTCTACATGAGAAATATTAATCCACTATTCATTCTTGCTCTGTGCACCCTTGATTGCAAAACAATTGCTTGATTCATGCAGAGGCCACAAGAATCATGCTTCCTTGTCCATGCTGCCTTGCCTGTGTGCCCATCACAGACTGCCAACAGTGGCGGCTGTTGCCACACCACTGACGGACCGACACCGAGGGCAAACTTCACTGTGGGAAGTCGTTAGACAGCATACTGCCTGCTCTCAGCTGATACTATGAGCAGCAAGGACTGGGTACGCGTGATCGATGGGCCCCATCACTCACCTATTCACCCGGTTGGACCACTTTGTTTCCTGATGCTGATACGGACAAGCGTCGAACATGCTGGCGTCCACGTTGCCGTCGTAGAGATACGAGAGGATACTCTCAAACGGTCGTGGCATTATCGGAAGGGACTTAGTTCCACGTGTCTGTTGACTCCACACAGAATCACAGCAAATCACAGCGATATGAGAGATCTCCTTCCACTCAATCCACTTGTACAAATTCTGGCGCAAAGTCCCCTCTCCGAATAATCCTGTTTTTTCACCCTTTTGATACTGATTTCTTTCTTGTGTTCAAGGCAGTTTTTTGTTAATCTTTCTCTCTCCCACTTCTTTCTGAGGAAAGGGTAGGGATGACGTCCAAGCAGCGTAGATGCAAGGAATGCTGCGGAAGTGGCGAGTGATGAATGAACTTGCACCAGGGAAGACAGATAAAAAGTTGGGGCAGGCTTCACGTACAAGAAGAAAAAATCTTTAAAAACCCTGACATTTACAATTCCCAAGATGACTCCAGGGAGCGGGACCATCAGGTAACTTAAGCAAGGTACAACAGCATGCCACCCACTGAATAATAAATCTCTTTTGGTCTTTCCGAGAGAGAGTGTCGGTAACCAGACCGAGGCTAATGGGAATGAGGCAGGGGAAGAGAGAGACAGACAGACAGGTACGCTGTGGCAAATCATTCGGTGAAGTAATGTGACAAAAATAAATGCATCTGGAAAGAGAGGTTTTCGTTTTGTTCCTGTAAACAGGAGGCGAAAGTTGATCGCAGGACGAGTGTTTGCGTGACTCGGCCATTTCAGTTGTTGTTTTTGTGGCTCATTCGTTTTGGATTGGGGCTCCACACACAGGCCATGACATATCACTTGGGTGGAAAAACTCCAGAGGCAACAAACTTTACATATCCTGATCGTTTCTGGACAACCATGTGACCCAACTATCATCTATTACATTTCAAGACAAGTCAAACACTGGCTGAATGGTTTCAAAGTAATTTACGATCCCTATCCTGGTTTCAGGAATTGAAGAGCGGAAAAAGAATGAAGTTTGAAAAAGAAATTTTCAAATTGGGGGAAAATTAGGTAAACTTGATTAAGAAGTAAAACCTTCTTTCCCAATGGGCATTTTTCAGATTCACTGATTGAGAAATCATGAGCCTTTAATGTGCTAATGCATGTATGACTACCAAATAAAAAAGAGAAAACTGCAGTAAAAAGATGGCATAATTCATATTTCTACCTCTGAACTTCAAGGAACATTTTTTTTTTCTTGATTTTCATTCAGAATCATAAAAATGAAACAGATCTTTATAAGTGGGACATGTATTTTTAGACACACATCTTCCAAAAAAACAACATAATTTTATCAAAACATATTACTTAATAGGTGTATTCATTCTAACTTAGCAAAGGCAGAATGAGCATTTTGAAACACCTTTCTAAATTGCCTATCCAAAACAGTGTTCACCGAGTACTGTTCAAGTTCATTTATTTCTTCTTCTTCTTCTTCTTCTTTTTTTTTTTTTTTGTAGCTTGATAAGAGCCAATTTCATGGACATACACTGCATATTGTGGGAAAACTATAAACCCCTATTGTAGCAAGTTGTTCAGCATACATGATTTGCATTTATGCTTTTCCAACTAAACAAGATTAGAGAGAATCGTCAATCGTAAACGCGTCCTTTTTTTGTGCATTTGGAATTGATGTTTTGAAACGGCATTAGCATCAGAAGGAGCTGGGATGCGGCTGTGTTTTGCACTAATCACGTTTCAAAATGCTGATTATGGCCAAAAAACAAACAAACCAAGAGTTAAGCATAAATGCATCCTTAGAGATGAAAGAGCAACTCTGGAGTCAGGTGAACGAACTGAAATGTAGAAACCACTAGCAAAGAACCAATGCAGCTATGCATGACCTTGCATAGGGGCTTCTCTAGTCCACTTCCTGGACTGTATTCGTAGTGTGCCCGCGTGTGTACGGACGTACGTTGATGGTGTCTGTATATGTACACTGTATTACACAATTCACCCCTCCTGAATACAGTCCAGTCAAACCTGCCACCTTCCCCTCCTTTCAGGGGGAACTCGTAAACGCCAGGCTCCACCTAATTTGCCAACTCCTCCGCTGATTAGCTTATCGACATGCCAATCAGGCTGTATGCAAAACGAAGTCGTAGTCTGTTATTCTAGACAATAGGATCAGTAACAAGGTTTTCCTACATGAGTTAGGTTGTCAGAAATTCAATTTTGTCGAATAAAAATACCGTAAAATGCATAGAAATGTATTATTATTATGAAATATTCTTGTTTAGAATGAAATTGCTTACGACATTGTCGACATTAAAAACGAAACAAATATAACATGACATTGAAGTCAGACTAATCTATTTCTTTCTGTGTGGGCTGTATCGGTCAGCGCGCACAGTCGGCAAGCCCGAAAAAAAACCCACCAAAAGTGCAGAATCTGTCCTCGCACGCGTGACTTCGAGCGTGACCCCGCGGCCCCGTAGGTCATGAGAGCGCGATTGCAGGGTCGTTTTGAAATGCTCTTGGTCCCTTACCTGATTTTTCTTTTATTTGATAGGTAGAGGTTAAAACTTGGATGCAATCTTGCTAATTTCTCCAAGAACGACATGAAAGATCATCAAATTCGTGGCTAATTAATTGCCGATGTTACGGGAATCAGGTACAGATATTCTTGTGAAATTCTCCTAAAAGTCTTCTTTTTCATCTTAGGTGCCAACGAAAATTATATCATGTAAAAGAGAACTAAGGTGTAATGTTATGATTTCGAGATGGTTCAGCAGCCAGATGAAATCAAAGGGATGTCATTCCTTGTTTTTTTCTCGGCACGATATACTCGACATGGTCAGATGTGAGCGTCTAGCTCTATACTTGTGTCTGTCATTAGAATAGTCTACTGCTTCTAATTGGTGGACATCTCTCCCTCTTCCTCTCTTTATTCGATTATGTATTTTCTTGTTCTTAGAAATCAAAATGTGTTAATTTGGTTTGCTTTTGTCTAACCTTCTGATTTCGTCTACTAGAAATGCTGTCTGATTATAGTTCCATTCTGCCATGAATCATTCAGAACACTCTCTCTCAATTCAAAGCATCCAAGCATCCACTCAAATAATTATACTATAACCACTAGTTTTACCGTTCACTCCCGTTAAAGTGAACCACAGTTTTCAACATTGTATCGAAATTCCGCTTACAACATTATCCACTCTGTTTTTTCCTCTATTACAATAACATTTTGATCGTATAACGAATGAAGAATGCTTGCAAGGACTTCACTACATTTGGAGGCCATTGTGCCTATTCTCTCTACAGGCCTATATACCTAACTAGGCAAAGAACATACATTATTGCACATGTAACACTCATTCACAGTAAAATATTTTTCTCATTAATAACGACAGAGGAAGGAGCACAATCGACAAGTTGTTTTTCCTTTATAAATGTATATGGGTCAGAATGTAGAGATGTCCGTAAGATGTACAATTGAGCCAAAATTTAAAAAGTAGGATATTCTCCCAATTATTTATCTTACCTGAAAGTGTATACTCAAGCTTTAATATGAACCCAATTACATGCTATGATTTTCCCAGAGGAACAAGTTTTTATCAACCGCGGAAATTTGCCATGTCCAGAGCAGCGAACGTCCGTGAGGAATAGTACTGCACATGCTGATTCAGCTCAAAATCTTAAATATATTAAACATGTGTATGTGTTGGCAGAATATTAAGCTTGTACTCTTAACCTGTACGTAATTGTAGACAACTGATGATTTAACCAAATTCGTCATGCATTTCTGTTGAAATATTGCTCTTCCGCTGAACATTTTTCTCCACTATACGCCCATTTTACAGAAACTCAATATTTTGACCTCTTATTTCACTATCCCATACTTCAATCCTTACTCCAAAATAATAACATATCTTTTTAAGATGTATCTGATCTAAGCAGTCTCTATAATCTAACAAACATAACATATTTTTCATTACGGAGGTTCGCGTATAGCTCACGGACGTTCGGAACAAAAAATATATTGAACAATTCAGCTCTCTTGAGTTGTAAACGCATTCTATTCACAACAAACAGCGATTTCATGTCGAGAACAAACTCCTCTGCAAAATCATGAATAGATATTACCATTTCTCAATTTAAAAGTTTGTTTATCTTGTTATGCCGAGGAATCAGAGAAAACATTTTTTTTCCCATCTCTCGTAAATGAACGTACAAACGTACGTGTAATCTCAGTGACGTTGTCCATCCTTGAGAACAAATATATTTATCAAAACTTCGTTATCACGAAGTAAAGATTCGGTTCCTACATTTTGTTATCTAAAGTCTACAATGCAAAATTTGCTTATGACGAACAAGGCCACAGCTAAATATGACAAAGAATTGACATAGAAACACAAAAGAAATATGCTCCGTTATAGAAATAAGAAGTTTAGCTGGGTAAAGGCAAACGAATACTTTATAGGAAGAAATCCCTCTGCGTTTGCTCCTTGTGGTACACACTGTATACCGAGGAGAATTTGTGTGATTATATTAGTCAGTCTCGTCATAACAAGACACAATAAGTCCATAACTTGGATGGATGTTGTGACTTCGATATTATACAATATGGTTTCTTTAACAAACATTTTGTATGGCGCGTCATTTCCGAGGCTCATTATTCATACAGTTTGTCAATCTTAAATTTGATAGAGTTCATATAATCATGAAGCTTTTTATTCGATAAATGAGGAATCTCCGAAGTTCAATTGAAAGGTTTATTAATTGGAACATGAAAAATCAGGTTCGTTTATCTTAATGTGGAGAAACAAATAATTTAATAACCAAATCCTCCAGATTTTTCAAAACCTCATGATAATCGATTTCACCTATATATCAGGCCCATTCCACTTTTTGAAGAACTCTCTGAAAAAAATCGAGTGAAAATATTTACTCTTATATTTATTACATGTATAGGTGTTGAAAGAACTACATTGAAGTTTAATTTCAAGGTATCCATCGATCTTCATTGCAATGTATCACACACATGACAAAAATATGTACGTTACCAAAAGTATAGAGCTGCATATACGCATTCTGTTTACAGTTTTACCAAGGAGCGTGTGTAATAGCTCCTTGGTTTTACATAGTCAAGTGCGGATTAGATTATTTTATTTTATATATTTATTTATTCATTCATTCATCCCTTTATTCATCCATTTATTTATTTATTTATTTATTTATTTATTTATTTATTTATTTATTTATTTATGTATTTATTTATTTATTCATTTATCTATTTTCATTCATTTATTTGTTGTGGTCTTGGTCTCAGTCTCCGGCCAAGTCACAGAGAGATCTATGAAAGGTACAGCTGTCGGTGGTCTTGTGAATTTATAGGAACGTGAGTAGGAACAGTATGTCTTGACTGTGATGTACAGTGAACATCCAAAAAAAAAAAAAAATAATAATTCCTCTGGTGAAGCTCAGTAAAAAGACAAAAGCAAATGCATATACCAGGTGGTTTGAAAAATTGCAGTGCTACATTGTTTCGAGTAATATAAGTGTCATAAATAGAATGAAATTCTATTACTTCTAAAACTATTACTACTAAAAATCATTACTTATGCTATATTCGTCATTGATATTGCCTTATCTAAATTATGGTGTTTTAGTTTGGGGCAAAACACTCACCAGAACCTACTGGATAGAGCGTTCCTTCTTCAAAAGAAAGCTCTCCGTGTCATCAGTTATCCTTTCATACCCTCCCACTCAAATATGTTATTTGCCGCTAATAAGCTGCTAAAAATTAAAGATTGGTATTTATCTAATTTGGGGCAATATGTATACTAACAGCAACAACTCACTCCCCTCCATTTTCGATACTATGTTTCAAAGAAATCAAACATTCCATGACTATCCCACTCGACGTTCCAATGAATTTCACTGACCTCTTTTACGAACAATTCTTGCTAAGCACACTCTTACCTATACTGGCCCAACTTATTGGAATTTTCTGCATAATGACATAAAAATTGCACCCTCTATATTTTCATTTAAGAGGAGATTAAAGTCTTTCTTATTGCAATGTTATGTTCCTACAGAATTGAACCAGCCTGTTGGCTCATTTTAATTTCTTTTCGAAGAATTTGGATTATTTACCAATGATATACTGTCACATATTTCTCGTCCCTGTTGTCCTGAGACACTTACAGCGTAGATTCCATCCCACTTGTATTACTTCCGACTCTATTTCTCTCTATTTCTTTCATATTTCCGTATCCTTTCCACGCATCCCATTATTTTTTCGATATACAGTAGTTCTGTCGAGGATCGCTGGATCTGTTTTGCCTTTCTGTCCGTTGTATTGTTTTCCTATTCTGACAGACTTGTCTCGTTCTGTCTTCGTCTCAGTCTCGTTGTGCATGTGTGTCTGTGTGTTACTCTGTCTTCTTATTGGGCTTCCAGACTTTTTTTTTCTATCTGTCTTTATTCCCATATTTTCTTTTTGGCATTAGTTCGTTTTTTATTGACATTCTGTACCTGAGGGGTCCAAATTCTACAAGCATTGCCTTTTTAGTGGGTCCCTCCATTTTCGATATTTTGTGTAATGTTATTTTGTCTATATCACTTCAGTCAATTTTCATTACAACATTATTTGTTACCCCAAGGTTCTACAATTATGTTTTCTGAATTTACTCTGTTTTGATTACATGTATATGTAACTTTATTCTCTGTTACCAAAGAAAGTGAAATGTTTATGTTCTTTTTTTTTCGAAAATGAATTAAAGTTTGAATTGAATTGAACTGAGTAGATCCACACAAATAATTTGCCGGCAAGTTTTCACACTGGCAATACCGGTACCGAAGTTGCACAGACATAGAAGGGTTGTGAAAATTTGACTGCTTTGTAAGTGAATAACATACTGGCCCTGATGAGAAAACCTTCCCCCCGCGCGTTGCACGTGGTGGGTATCTTTTGCACAGAGAACATTGCAAACGTTGGCCCAGGGAGGTGACCTCCCTGATGCGATCAGCTGTGTCTCGTAAAATACGATTACGTACGAGTGGCCGTCACTCGTAATGCATATTCATTAAGAATGGCTACGTCTGCATATCAAATAGATGATGTCATACTACATTATCGTGCTCGCTCTGGCAGGGTAGTCTGGACGATTTTTTTCGGGAGTACCAATTGGTGGAGTGTCGCAATCAGCGGTTGGGCGCATTGGGTGGGTGCCGAGTGTGTGGGGACTGCGGATGATGAAAATCGTCCAGTATCTGGACTAGGGCTTCTCATGTGCGGTTTTCCCACAGGCGTTCCAAAGCCATTCTCACAGAAATGCTGCACCTACCCGCCTCTCCTACCAGAGCACAGGTCAGTTGAACCATGTCACTGCAGGTCCATGGTTGAACCAAGAGGCAATTTACTAACTTCATCTCGCAATCTGCAAGAGTTATTTGCTATATCTGAGGTGGGGTCAACTGAGACAGTGAAACCAGGCACAACAGGGGCGGATCTAGCTTTTTATTTAGGGGGGGGGGGGGGTTGGGGGCGGTATGCGACGGAGCGTAGTGACCGAGCCCGAGCGAGCGGAGCGAGCGAGAGGGGGAGGGTGTGGGAGGGGGGTGTCGCCCCTCCCACAGTACAATCTGTGTGTGAAAATGGCGTTTTCTTGCATCTAAAACAGCACTATTTTTGGTATAGAGGTCATTGCCATAAATAGAAAAAAATAAAATTACAAGTAAAAAAAAAAAAAGATTAAAAAAAATGGTCCCCGGATTTTTTTTTTTTTTTTTTTGGGGGGGGGGTTGCAACCCCCCCCCACCCCCCCCCCCCCCCCCCCTAGATCCGCTTCTGCACAATGACTATAAAAACTGGCAAGCTTTTCATTGCTGCAGTTGTTCAAGGGAAACAGCTATACAAGTGTACACTATAGGCAAGTTGTCTGACATCACTAAGTACAGGGGGATTCCCCTGCTTGTACCTTACATAGTGTGGGGAATGACTAAACTTACCATCCGCTGTTCCTCAGCACATGCGCACTGAAAGCACCCCAATCAGTTGCACGGTGCCTGGTACGCTTTGCACTTCACTTCAGTCAGTGGATGGCTACCACTGAAAAAATATAGGATACATGTAACTGTACATGACAATTCTCTGGTTTTGAGGGTTACATTTTGTACCCACTTCTGCTTGAATAAGGAGAGAGAGCACATTCTGGGCTTACACATGTACATGTAGGTGAACAATTTGATCACCTAATACAAGGTTGCATTTTGTAGCTAGTGAAAGGAAAATTCCACTTTCTGCACGTGACTGGAGACAACTGGAGCACTAAGTATGGATGACGACAGCTGGTGTTGGGTTCCTGTAAACTTCCTGAAAATACCTTTAGAGGTTCCAGCATAAATAAATACAACACTCACATGACCAGCACACCTTGGGTGTCTTGCATCATTATTGCGAATTAGCCAGCTGTTATAACTACAGAATTGTGCCACAATTACTGACATAAAAATGCTTTCTCCGCCTCTGCAATCTATAAACACAGGCGATCGCATGGTTTTGCAGTGGCAAGAAGATAACACTGGTGTTTGGAATTGATGGATTATGATTAATACCATGTATCGCTTCCATTAGTCTGATCATTGGTATTGAAAGTTTATTACAACAGTTGTTCAACAGATAGCACATGCACCCTGTGTACAAGGTATTACATACAAATTTGCGCATTTTCTGTGGCAAGAAATCTCTCTCGTCGATGAAGAAAAGGCCACACCTGGCAGAAAGCTGAATGGTACCGTGTTATACAGACAACTAATGTTAATATATATATAGTTCTTGAGGCCAGTAGTTTTTATTCATTTTATCAAAATTTAGTTATAGACAAAATTTTTGTTTGTTTGTTTGTTTGTTTGTTTGTTTGTTGTTTTTTTGACAATTTTAATTCATCAGTTTTGTTTAACAAAATCATATTAACATCTTTATTACATGTATGTGCTTGGGAGTGACACATGAGGGCTCATATGACTCTGGGTAATACAATGTAGTTAAAAATTTTACTTTTGTGAGCCCTAGCCCATGTGTCACTCCCTTACATACACAATTGTGTATTTATGTTACATGTATATTACAATTGTATGGCCTAATAAATAACAACAGTAAAGTGATAAAGATATAAATAACAATTTTAGGACTTGACTTTTTATTTTGTTATTACTGTGTTCGCTCTAACGAGAATGGACTGTATAGGATTTCCAATTGTGTACGTGCATAGGAAAGTGGTTGGCTGGAAGGTTCCCAGAATAGGGGAGGAGATGCGCTGCATGGATGCACTCATTTCTTTTGGAGTACAAGTGAAAATTCCAAAGGACTAGCTCTTTGAGAAGATCTAGAGGTGCTCAAAAATATTTAATCAAAAAGCAACTTTACTGGGACCTGGACCACTGTGAAGAAGAGAGAGCTTAAATAGAGTGTACTGTGTGTGTACAACAATTCATTCCACACAGCACCTGGATCACCATCCCATGTTATTTCATACGCCAGTGTACAACTGTAGATGTGAATAGTTGCAGACAAGTTGTTGTTTGTTTTGTACCATACATCAAAAGGTAACTCAGTCATTGTCAAAAGACAAAGACCTCATGAATTCTAGGCTCACTTCTAGGCTCACCGAAAGTGAACTGCAAACTGAAATCAAATCTTGCAGAGGGACTGCATGCAGAATTAATTGTCATACAAATACTATGCGGTATGCAGAAATCATAGGGCCAGAATTAACCTATTCAAAGCTTGCTGTATGGCTTGCTCGAGCAAGCAAAAATGAATGTAAGCAAAGGTTCTTAAAGACCCACCAAGGCACACAAAGGAACCCCAGGGGTGTTTCACTAAAATCACTTAGTAGGACTTAGAAAGGCCAAAATCTAAGTTTTACATGGAACAGTAGTGGTTTCTGCTGAGGTTTTTACAGAAGTCACACTTATTTGCTGAGAGTTTACTTTCTGTAGTATTTATGAGTAATGTGTTTCAGCCCAAACAACTACACAAAAGATAAAAAATTGCACAGAAAGTCTTCTTCCCTTCTTCCTCGGATTTGATAGATCATCATTCATTATTACATGTATACATGTAATGTATTGATGGCTAGAAATTTAAAAGAAATCAAACCATTACATGTGACACAGTGTTTCCATCAGTTTTGTTATAATTTTGGCTACCATAGCCTAATATTTGAGTTATAGCCATGTATAATTGTTGCGAACAACTACAGTACACACAGTAAATCACTTGTACAGAAAGTACATATATACTACTGTATGTACAGTGTAAAAGCCCCAAAATCTGCCCTTGAAGGGCCAAATTAATTGTACCAGATGGCCTGGGCCATTGCAGAAATTGTTTTATATTCTTGGCAGGAACTGCATTGACCAATCCCTCTACATCTGATCATAGAGGCAGCCATTTTTTTTTTAAGTGGCTCAGACACTGTACTAATACACATGTTGCATGACGTTTGGTAAATTGAAGCACAGTTTCAAACCTTGCATAAAGTTTACATGCAACTTTCAGCACTTTTGTATGACTTTACATAATTGTGAAACAGAAATGTCAGCTCTGTATCTAAGATGAAGTTACTGTACAGATCAATTTATTCCCCACTTACGCGAGACTTAATGTCATGCTTGGTATCTTTATGTACGTGTATGTACATGTAACTCTCATTCCTGAACAGCTACAATGTTGTAGTAGCAGGCTGGCAATGAATGTACAATGTAGCAGTTCAATGCGCAGCTATGAAATAAGAATGTGAAGTATATGAACCATGCTCTTGTTTGTATGTTAACAGACAAGTGTTCCCACAGATAAACTCACTGCAATGTATTAGCCTCAATTTAAATATGAATAAGAGGGTCATAAATCTACAGGAGTTACTGTATACTTTCAACCACAACCGCAACAGCACAGACGCAAAACAAGATCTTAATAAATGTCACACAAAATGCAGAGACAGTTGTAATGCCCCATTTATCCAAGCCCTCATCTTTCAGTTTTCATGCATAGTCTCGTATGAATTGCATTCTCTACCCACAGCTGTTTCATTAGAGTCCATTCATGTAAATCAATCATCCCTGGCCACTCAACTGTATTCCAACCAGCTGCTGCAAATCCAGACTCCTTTATGGCATGAGATCAGTGCTTTCTAACTCCTTGTTTTTTGTCTGCCTTTATAAACAACAAATTCATAAATGGGAACATGACTTTTGATAGACAATAGTAACATTTTTGGCACATTATTTGTACTGCACAAACAGGGCAGCAAATTTGTTAAACAGGACACATTTTTCATCAATATTCCTGCAAGGTAGAAATTTGCATATATTAAAAACTTTTGATAATTTTCAGAGGATGCATTTACTATGATCTCAACAAAAACAAAAAGATTTTTATGCTTGGTTACCATCAGTTTACACAGCTATGCAATTTCAAGTCATCATTTTTCAGTTGTGGGTAATCAAAACTTGAAAAGCAAAATTTACATGCTTACATTGCCAAAATACAAGAGGGCCTACATGTACATGTACATTGTATCGTGATGTGTAGCTACCATAAAAAGAGGTGTTTACATCCAAAGTTGTATTTAAAGGACAAGTTCACCTTCATAAACATAAGGATTGAGAGAATGCAGCAATATTAGTAGAACACATCAGTGAAAGTTTGAGGGAAATTGGACGATCAATGCAAAAGTTAAAATTTTTAAAATTTTTGTGATGGAACTGCTGGATGAGGAGACTACTAAGGCTCGTGATGTCATATGAGTACAACAGTATAAAGAAAATGTAAAGAAAATTCAACATATTTTCATTTTTTCGCATAATAAAAGAGCACTTCACTTGCCTCTTTCTAAAGGCAATGGGAATAATATTACCCATAACATACATGTGTATACATGTATCAGTAACGAGTCAAGGGAATGTGTACTTTTTTTCAGAAGATGAAATTTTGTGAAATTCTCTTTATATTTTCCTTATATTGTTGTACACATGTGACATCATACACTGCAGCAGTCTTCTCATCCAGTGGTGACTGCACAAAAACTTCCAAAATTCATAACTTTTAAACGGATTGTCCGATTTTCCTCAAACTTCCAATGATGTGTTCTACTAATATTGCTACATTCTCTCACTCCTTACGTTAATGAAGGTGAACTTGTCTTTAATATGGACTGCAACACACACATTGGGCCGAATGCATAAAACAAGCAATTGCTTGTAAGCAATTGCTTCAAGCAAAAGCACAAGCTCGTCTAGTAAAAGGTGTAGCTCAAGCAATTGCTTAAATACATATGCATATTGCTTGTGCACATACCTTTTGCTTGCATTCAGCAAGCAATTGCTTAGGGTTCGAACAATAGCGTCACGCTTGTGCGAACACTGTACGTCTGAGAACAAAGGCGTGTTTCGTACAGTGTATTAGGTATTTCATAGGGGCATGTGTGAGCTGGAACCTGACATAGCAGTATAGTGATCATAACAACGCTCATATGAAATACACACACACACACACACACGCTTATACATTTTGCTTGTCCCGCACAAGCAATTGCTTGCGTTTTCAACAAAAGGGACGTCACGCCTGTGCGAACACAAGAACAAAGGCGAGTGTGGCAGCATGCATTTGAAAGGGCATGTGTGTGCAGAAACATTTCCTGACATTGCAGAAGAGCTATGAAATGACACTCATAAATGCACACACAGACGCACACACACACAACTATACACACACTCGTATTACTGGCTGATTCCCATCACTGCTTACAAATAGCCCGCATCTGCCAGATCGCACGTGGAGAGACGTTTCCTTGCTCTCCACCGAAGTGAGACATCCTACCTGTTTTTCATCAAATTTTGCGTGCTAACCACTGGACATTCCCGTTGTTGAAATGAAAAATTTCTTACTCTACTTAAGAGTAATTTCTTGTAGATTTATACCACTCCTTCACAATTGTTGTCTTTCTTCCATGAATATGAAAATGATACTTAAAAGGGAACGTCCCAGATAAGCAAAAGCTCAAGCTCATTTTACAGAGCTTGGAAAATCGTAAGCAATTGCTAGCAAGAACTAGCAAAAGGTATGTTTTATGCATACGTTTTTAAGCAAATGCTTGGTCTCTAAGCAATTGCTTGCGGACAGCAAGCAATTGCTTGTACTTGCTAGCAAGAGCTTCTGCTCGCAAGCAATTGCTTGTTTTTATGCATACGGATTCGAGTAAAAGGCTAGCACAAGCAATTGCTAGCGTTTATGCATCCGGCCCAATGTATTGTTCTTAGAGACAGATGTTATGGAAATTTTCTATGGTGAGTACATAACTTCAATTGGCAAAACATTGTATTCAGAGCACTTCAATTAATGTTTCTGCCTCATTGGGGTAAATTTCTGTATCAATTTTTCATGGGCAATTTTGTAGAGGTTTACTGAATTTGACCAGTTCCATCTTGCAGAAGCTAGTTCCCTATGTAGGATATTATCTGAGATTATTTTCAGAGTTGCCAATTTGCAGAGAAAAGCATGGTGATTTCTGTGGTACTAATAACCACAGGACATGATTGATGAAATAAGCTGAATACATGATGAAACCTCCAGATTGGTTTATCTTTCTCTCTCATCCAGTGTATAGAAATGCACTGTATGTGATTCCTGCAAGAGGCAACTGAAAATCCTTTCCCTTGACCTCAGACAGACAAAGTAGTCTGTCTTTCAAAAGCAGAATGCCAAGTGACTTTGGCAAGGGGCCTGAATAATCATATCCTGTTGATTGATAAAAGTACTCCTTTTTCACATGCATATTTGATATACAGCTACTGTACTGTACATGTACATGTACAAAGATTGTCCCATGATATGCAATCTCTCACTTTCTCTCTCTCTCTTTCTTTCTATTACATCTATAATTTTGTGCATACAAATTGTATAGGCCTATGTATACCCCATGTACTGTATCTGTCTCTAAAAATCCTTTCCATTATGAGTCATCGTAGAACACCTTTTTTGTTGCTCTTGACTGAAAAACACATTACATAGTGTGAGAATCTTACTGAAATGAGAGACCTTGGTCTTTGGTGCAGGAAGCCTTTCTAACCACCCACTTGAAAAAAAAAAGAAAAACAAAAGAAAAACAAAACAAAAACAAAAAACAAATAATCAAAAATGCTGCATATGCCAGATATCACTTCCGCTATAAATCTGTACTTACAGGAAATAAAATGCACTAAACTTTAATTGATACACTGTAGTGGGTCATTTACTGGAGCAGCCAGAGCTCAGAACTGCATTTAACAAACTGTTAAAGTATATTATGTCAGGCCTCGAATTAACCGACGGCCACCGACGGCCATGGCCGTCGGTGCCCCTCTCGTTGGCCGCAGTGCCTTTTGTTTTTTGATCAAAGTTACGGCCAAAAAAAATGTGCCCTTTTTCTTGGGGCCGTGGTGCCCTTTTAGAATGAAAGTTATTATTTATGACGTATGATATCCCCTTTCTCAAAGTCTCTTTAATAAGCTTGAACAACTTTCCTGATCTCAAATATCATACCTTCAGTTCACTCGCGTCCCGATATATCTGATTCAAACTCAAAGTATCTTTCCGAGATACGAGATGACGTGTACGTACATGTACGCCCGACCAGCTTTTACCGTCCCGACTGCCTCCGCCGCAGCGCAGCGGCCGCGAGTATGTACTAGCTAGGCAGCGCATATTCAGATAGAGTAGTGAAGAGTGAACTCCAAGTTCACCAAGAAAAAAGAAAAATCCCACGATGCCAAGGTGTGCCAGACTGGGGAATGGGGAGGGGTGGGTGGAGAGAGAGAGAGAGACCAATCAACAGAAGAAACCGCGCGTACTGGCGCATTCTTGGAGGTCATGAACTGTCTGTCACAGACTAATCATAGCAATCTACACGCGCACGCAAATTCCTTTGCCTTGTGGTTTTGCCAGCCAGCTGTCGGAATGTGCTTTGAAGTTTCATGGCAGCCTGGCTGGCCTGAAAGGGTGTCGAGTTTCAATCAATACCTACTGTTGTTTTATTCCTGTTTTAAAAAATGTTGTTTCACCTGATAGAAACGCGGAGATCGGGAATGTGTTACAGCTGTAGGGAAGAGGTTTTTGTTGTGTGTTGCACTTTGTGTGTGTGTGTGTGTGTGTGTGTGTGTTTGTTTGTTTTTCTCGGTTTGTTTTTCTTCTTTCTTTTTTCATAAACACCAAACATGCCCTTTCCAATGTGGCCTTGGTGCCCCTCTGACTGACTTAAGTGCCCTGGCCTCTTGGAAAATGTGCCCTTTTCTAAATGGCCGTGCCCCTCCAAAATCCTATTTCGAGGCCTGTTATGTCATTTCCTTGATCTACCCATGGAGCTACGTGTTAGTAGCTCCATGATCTACCTGTATACATGTACCATACTGTCATATTCCATTACAACCAGCATGAATAATTAAGGGGTTTTGGGGGGTTTTTTGCAAAGCTCAAGATTTACAGTAACCACTAAATGTACTCTTTATGTGTTTAATAAACTTTTAATAATTCAAAATGTGTAAGTCTCGGGCAGTTTACATCCAATGAATAATTACAGGAAGTGTCCTATACACATCACACTGCATTCTGAAGAGCAAAATCTGCTGAGTATACAGCCTGTAGACTATTTAATAAAAGATTGTATAAATCCAAAAATGTCCAGATGCTGTTTCTTCTGTTAAAAATTCCTCCATTTTGCAAGATTTACACCTAGAACGAATGTAGATCAAGTCAGACTACCGGTTTTGGTTTTAAAAGCTATTTCCAGCATTCTTCACCATGCTGAGAACAGGAGAAAATAATACAGAATGCAGGTCACTTGAGGTTGTCAAACTACATTGTATTGTGTGTACATTGCACAATACAATGTACATTCATATGAAGACCTTTGTGAACAACTTATTTTTCAACAAAATATCCCCTCCGAGATATTAAAGGTGCATAGTCCCGGTAGTGTACAGACAGAGGGCACTGTTGATGATACTGCCGATCACCAGTAGCATCGATATGAAGATAGCCGAAGTTGAGCTGTCATCAAGAGTAAAGCGCGCATGTATTGCTAAGTAACGCTGCCTTCGTTGTCTTCTCTGCGCAACACGCAGTCTGTAGTAATGCCAGGGTGCGTGCATATGTGCTTCTTATTATGATATCACAAAAGAAGTTTGCTGAAGCTGTCATCCCCCTCAGCCGAATCATGAGCCGAACTGTGATCGGACCACTGACTACAGTGAATCAGACTTCTCAGGACTTGCGGAAGTGGGCCAAAGCGTAAGTGCTAAAGAGGAGTCAACAGCGTACATGTAGGTCTCTATATAGGAAACTTGCATCGTGCGCACGCGTACGCATTTCACTAAAACACCGGGACCATGCACCTTTCAACAAAACCTGTGAAAAGTTATTGAGAGTACACCAAATTGGCTAGGATGCAAACAAAGCCAATGGTGATGATAGCAATGACAATGATGTTGACTAGAGTGAAGGAAAAGCGACACCTACCGTACATTGTACAACATGCATACATGTCTCACTTCCACTATGCAAACAAAGCAAAAACAACAAAAACATACATCATGATTTGGTCGAATTAGCTTGACCAACCTACCTTGTACAATGCGTAAATATGACCTTTGACCCGCCAAAACACATAACATTGATGGCAGCATCACCAAAACTACAGGAGTCTAGATTTGAAAATCTTAACAATATCCATCACAAATGCTAACATTATGGTACATATACAGTTGTATACTGTACAAGAACCCCCCCCCCCCACACACACACACCAAAATATGACCTTTGACCCTACAGCTGTATGAAAGGCCCAACACTGGGAACAACATTACCAGAAACATTTTTTTTTTTTTTGGGGGGGGGGGTAATTTTCATGATAATGCAGATTCATGTGAAATTTGAAAAATATCATGATCATGAAATGTACAATTGTAGATGGTAGAGCACACACAAAAAATACCGTCACACAGTGGTAACCTTAGACCCAATAAAGGACAGAACATTGGGGGCAGCATACCCAAATCTACATTGTAGTTTAGGTCAAGAGTGAACAACAGCTCATGTACAGCTCCTGAACAAAATCTGAACAAAATCCATTGAGAAATGTGTCCCGTAGAGTGCAAACAAGGAGATCCTAGAAATCAACCATTTTGCATCATAATACAGACCAAGTGTAGTCCCTGTACTACCACCAATAGAAAAAGATTTTTTTTTTTTTTTTTTTAATAATGATGCACATCCACACTGAGTTTGAATCAAATCCATTGAGAAATGTAGTCCATAGGCCACACAAAAGATATTGTCAACCAAATTGTGACCTTTGACCCTACAGCTGTAAGTGTACAAAAGATGGGACACTGAGGGCAGCATCCAAAAAAAAATTATACAAATGTAGTCGTTCAGACTTGACTTTGATAAACCACTGTTCATTTGAAACTTGAACAAAATTCATCAACAAATGTGGCTACAGTGTAGTAGAAAATGCAAGCAGACCCTTTGAAGCAAGAATAAATAGTACCGTAACCAATAACATCACTGTTATTAATAACAATTACACTGTAAGAATTAACAATAGAACAATAATACAATTATAATTGTTATCATATTATAATATCAATAACACAAAACTAACTTTTGAACTTATCCTGTTCAGTGTCAAGAGGAACAAAAGCACTGACATAAAGAAAAAAAATGGTTACACATAATGTTTTTATTAGTGTGTAGGCAATTTCCCCATTACAGGTAATTGTTTTTTGGCACAATCTTTGGATCTATAGCAGCACAACAACAATTAAATTAGCTGATTACAGATACTTATTCATGTATCAAAGTATATCATATTTGTCTTGTCTCATGTTACTTGCATTTTCTCTCTGATACATGTTTTGATTCAACGCTTTCAGTTGAGAATGCTGTAAGGGATATGATTTCCCAGGATGATAAAGCCTCAAGGAATAATCTACACATGTGCAGTATGTACAGTATGGATCCACTGAGATCTGCATTGTACAGATTGTAGTGTGATCTGTGAAGGTCTATCAAAGACAAGGAAGTAGCCAGCCTGATAGGAGGCTTTTTAAAATATCCCAATTCCTTCCTGCCAAGCAATTTCAAGAGAAATGCAGTGGGGATTTTCACTCCAAATATGGCTCCCGCAAGTGATACCAGGTCAAAGGGCAGCTTGCCTTTCCATTGTTCTTTGATAGTTGCTCAACATTTTACCTGGTTCTACTCAAGACAAACTTTCACGCATTCTGCAGTATATGACATTGAAGATTGCACAGATGCTAACAATATGCCTTTGGCAGTGACCACTTTTTTCATAGTCACATACGTTGATGCATACAATGTACTGTACATTGTACTGTATGGAGCCTTGTACAAGATCCAAAGGGCAAAATTCCTGCTGTCATTTCAGCCCTATACATGTAAAACACTGAGAGGAAGTATCACTTGTTTACATTTTTTGACAACACTCATTACAAAGGTGCTTCAGGAAAGGTACATTGTATAGTAGCCACATACTGTAAAAGTGGATATTTTCGCGCGACTAATTTTTCGCGCTTGGCCGGGTAAGAAGAGTTTCGCATGTTTTTAATTCCGCGGAATCAGGACATCAACTACTGGAACATATGGCATGCAAAAATATTCGCGTGCTTTTATTTTCGCGCTAGCTTCTGGTAGCGCGAAATGCGCAAAAATTTCAACACCGCGAAAATTTGAGCTTTTACAGTACAATTTACATGTGTATGAGAGGCCATGGATACAAACTGATCAACTTGATGGTTGCTTGATTTACTATACAGTGCACTCCCATAATACAATGTACATGTATAACGAACACGGTTATAACGAAATTCCAGTTACAACGAAGTAAAAATTCAGGCCACAGCATTATCCAGTCTATGTATTTTTATTGTTTACAGTGTTCGGTTATTACAAAATTTCGATATAACTAAAGAAAACTGCCGGTCCATCCTGCATTGTACATTGTACAGCGTACAGCGTATGAGGGTATTATTTTTTCATTACCCAAACTGTTCATGTAGTGTTGTACATGTACAAAGTATAATATGTATGCACTACATTGTACATTGTACATACAGTGGACAACTGTATTACACTGTACATGGATTTTGTGCCAGTCAGTGCATACAGTTGTTCAATCAGTCCGCAGCACGTATGCTAATGAGCCGATCCGGCAAGATTCATTCAGCACTCTCGTTGACGATCTTTGCGTTCGAAAGGTGTCTCGTCGTGCGAGATTTTGCGAGACTTTGATAGGGCTATGGTTTTCATAGTGTAGCGACTTGTACGTATGCATTTGTCATGGCTACAAGTCACGGTAAATTGTTCTCCAGACTTTGATCTTTATTTTGATACTAAACTTGCGTATAACATCGGATCTTATCATGACTACATTGTATATATAATCAGTTGAATTTGCGTAAATTTTACCTGCTTTTCACGGAAGATTTTATCGTCTAAAGTTCTTTTTTGGTTCCTGACCGGATTAAGAAACTGTTGTTTCTGATTTTGGCTTTTTCGTAGAGAGGAAACTTAGATGCTCATCATATGTTGGAGTCAAGGAGACGCAAGCATGATTTATACTAGTTTTTCCGTTGTGAAATGTCTGTAAAATTCACTCCTAAGCCGGAAGTCTGCTCCGCACAAAGTGTACAGTGGCGCGAAAGAGCTCTCTCATTGGACAGTGCTTGCATTCAGCACTTGAACTACACGCGTGCCAAGAAACCGCAAGTGGCATGAAACCGTTATGTAGCAGCGTAATGACATAATGCAAGCGCTGAATGCAAGCGCTGTCCAATGAGAGAGCTTACTCTTGAGATTACACGGTTTCAAGCTGATCAGCACTGACATTAATGTATACTTTACTGGTTCCTGACCGGATTAAGCAACAAATTGTCAAGATATTTACATGGATACAAAGATTAGGAGATGGACTACCAAATAAAGCATTTTCATTGAGACGCAAGGTGAATTTGATATTTTTTTGACGTCTTGAACGTGTACTGCACGAATTACTTTTTTCATCATTTTTCAAGCTCAAATTACGCTATGATATTTTTCATTTACAATAATTTGAGTAACATGTGACGATAGTTTACATATTTTCCTTGAATTTGATACCAAATTTGTGAACATAAGGTGTATTTCTGTTGCCGAAAGCTCAAGGACAAAATCCCCTTACGCAGCTTATTACGTATGCAAGCCTAGAGCGGGCTTGCATACGAGTTGAATAAATACGAGCGAATTATCGGGTGCTGCGGACTGACTGTGTTGTACTTGTACAAAGTGTATTTATGAGAACTGTCACATGCAGTTTTACATTGTATGTGTCATTCATTAGTGTTGCCATTTTAGATGTGAAGGCTTTTGATGACTGTACATGCACAGTGTAGGTTGGTACCACTCCAATTTCCTTGAAAGTATTGAACCTCTTTCATCCAAAAGAGGATGCTGTTAATGTACCCATGTACATAATTATGTACATCACTTCACTGGCAAATACAAGTATGGATTTAAACCAAGTACTGGTATGATTTCTTCTTTACAAAGTTCTTGTTGTTGTTGTTCAACTTGCTGTCACTTTAGATACAGTACAGTGGTGGGTCCTTTGAAGTTGCCTCACTATCAGTTCATGAATTGCCACTGACTACTGCCCCTCTGAGTTTCAAGTCAAATTGATTTCTTCTTTGAATGTGACTGTTTCTATTGTCATTTACCATATGAGTACACAGTACCATGTCTTTTGCAGACAACAAAAGTTAGATGTGCAATGAAAGTACAGTGGACTCCCGTTATAACGAAGTCCGCAGGATTGGCAGTTTTCTCTCATTATCATCAAAATTTCGTTATAACCGAACAAATAAACAATAAAAATACATACACGTAGAGCTGAGTAGATAATATTGTGGCCTGAATTTTTACTTCATTATAACCGAAATTCCATTATAACCATGTTTCTTATACTGGGAGTGAACTGTATATGTAGTGGTTGAAAAAAACAAACAAACAAACAAAAAACACAAAGAGGCAATAAACATTACATGCCAATAATGAACACAAACAAGATGTAAATATCAAATTTGTACATCAGTGTGTATACTGCACATCACATACAATGTACTGGTGTACAATAATGCAATGCAAAACATTAAAAAAAATGTTTGTTCATCTCATGAGTTTTGCATATTTTATTTTATTTTTTGTTGTAAACAGAATGCAAAAGACCATGTTTGAATTTTCAATTTAACTGAATTGCACATTTGCAGGCATCATGAATATTGGCCTGTTTTACATCAAGATGGCCTGTTATGGCTAACACAAACACACATACACACACACATACAAATGTACCATACACATTACAGTGTACATATGTGTATATGTACATACGGTTGTAGATGGTCAACAAAGTTTTTTTTATTGCAGCAACAAGCTTTCCAGCCTACAATGTCAAGAAATGTTTGGCATTAAAGCAATATATATGCTAAACTTTAAAGCCTGCATTCAGTATCATCCACAGGTATCTACTCAGAAATAATTAATGTGATTTGTTGTATATATATTGTAATACAATATAGTATGTATCTCCATCAAGTGAATTAATGGACACAAGCTAACCACAGTTTAGCTAGTGCTCCAAGGAGTACAGTACAAGGTGTTATCAGCATGCACCATCTACATTGTACAAGTGTACAAGTGTACATGTATTCAGTCTACACTGCTTATAAGGAATCAATAAATATTCTTTTTGTATTTATTTCAAAACAAAACAAAAAAAAAAGAAAATATGAAATGAAAGACTTGGAAAATATAGGTTTACTCACTATTTGTGTAAAGTAGGAAGGCATGATTAAATACAATGTGATATTTGCAGGGAACAAGAAACCATCTCTCATGTTCTGTTGTTTTGGGGGAAAAATGTTCAAAAGAACAAAATCTTTTATGCGAACGCTTACGACTTTCATTTAAAGATCTCACATTACAACATCTGCTTCAAAATGATAAGCTCCACCAGGAATGTGTCCTATCCTACATGAAATGCATTTATAGTCTATGTATTATTTCCATTTACAAATTTGTATACGTGTGACATATATGTACGACATGTGATTGTGACAAGTTTCTCTCACAATCAGTTCTTCTCCTCTTTTCCCTCTTTCCCATCTGCTCATCTCTATGTAGTGGAAAGAGGCATTTGTCACAAAATCAGAATTATAATAATTGATGCACTGAACTGCAGGACACTTACCCGCTATTAAGCTTATCTGTTTGTATAAAGTACTTAAAGTTAGTTAAATATCATTTTGTTTTGGTTTTATTATGTCAGGAAACTGTAAGCTTATCTGTTTGTATAAAGTACTTAAAGTTAGTTAAATATCATTTTGTTTTGGTTTTATTATGTCAGGAAACTGTAAGCTTATCTGTTTGTATAAAGTACTTAAAGTTAGTTAAATATCATTTTGTTTTGGTGTTATTATATCAGGAAACTGCTCCGCAGCATGTGTTGGGTAGACGGAGCATGAGCATCCTCGTTGGCAAATGAGTAGTCTAGGTCACTGCGCGACCGAGAAGCCTTCTCAACACACTGAGCTGGGCTGAGCAGATTTTGCTATTTTCCGTACGAGACGTTCTTCTCTGTCTCAACTGTATAGGCATGTAGATTGCTAGAGTAAAATATTCCGTTTGCGGCAGTTTAAGCATTGTTAAGAGTTTTTCCAACTTGTAAACAAATCAGGCAAATTATTTTCAACCATTTCATATATCATAGACAAGATTATTCATTAACGCAATTGTTTTCATGAAAGAAATTTACCATTGACCAACGCAGTTTTCATGATTTACCAGGGCAAAACCCGGCACAATTTTCGCCGATTAGGGCGATATGCGACGTAGTATTTCTGCTTGCGGCACGATGTACAATCCCTATGCAATACGCGCGTGCTCCGCGATCTTTAGCTGAACGCCTTCACATGTCTCGCGAACATTGCGTAAGCGCCAATTCCCATTGCAAAAGCACGTGAAAATAGCGTGCGCACATGCATTGGCCGCAAACAAGATTGCACTTCTGGCGGTGTTGTTGATGTCTTTCTCGTGTTTTTCTCATTTTTTTCGATGGTAACATCCACTTTCTGAAAAAAATGGCGGCCCACATCGGCTCGCGAAAATTCTATTTTACGTGAGGATATGTTTTCAAAATCCATGAACATCGAGAAAACAAAAAAAAAATCCAGTTTCTTGGACCATTGTTTCTTAACTGTTATGTTAAGAAGTACCGAAAATTTCATTTTGGATGCGATATGTTGTCATTTAGGTGAGAAAATTTCACTTTCGTCAGAGATCGTGCCCATTTTATCGGTTGGTTTTTGTTGATTGCTAGTGTGTTAGTATATGTGCAGAGTGCATGTAACAGTGCAATGCTGTGTTTAGCTGTATATTACCGTGTATGTTGTACCTGCCGCAAACGGCTGTACGGCCGCTTACTGACGCAGTTACTCTAGTTGCTCCCTGTGCCATTTTTTTTTCATGGTTGATTTTCACGCAAGCCGCCAATAATTTGACGACAGCATCCAAAATTTGACTGCCTGCTACATGTAGAAACCTACATGTTATATTTGCGCATAGTCAAACCGTGGCAATTGATGCAGGTGCCGTACTTTTTCTTTTGTTTTGTTTTGTTTTGTTTTGGAAGTGTGAATTTCATCTATAAGATATTAAAAGCAAAGGCATTTATTCAACACTAAATTAAGTGCCTTTAATCATCAACAATTTACACACTCAAATATTGTATCCTGACTCAGCTCAGCTCAGATCAGATCAGGCTCAGAAGCATTCCACTCTTCATTTATGATTCAGCAGCACCCACTGGCACTGCACTCACACACTCATAGTTTACAGTCACACAGTGCCAGTGGATGCACAGGTGCAGGCCATGCATGCAAAACTCAAAAATTTTGGCAAATGTCTGGTAGATCTAGATTCTACGCCATTGGAAGGTCATACTGATCACAACATGATTAAGAAATAATCCTTATGATACTTTTGCAAAAGACTGCTAAACGTGAGCAGTTTCCAAATAGACTCTACATTGCCATTGCATTTAATTTGTAAGTCCCATGAATATGATGTCTATGACTATATGAGTTATTTTATACGTCTACCAGCATTACGCGTTCACTCGCAACAAACAATACATGGTTATAGACAGGTGGGACTGGCACTGGCACCATCCCAATATCAGTTCAACGTGTTTGACCCCACCGAGCAAGCAGCGGCCGCGCCGCAGCTCAGCTCGCTCGTACTCGTAGGGAAAGTAGCGCGACAGGCGAGATCGTTGTATCACACACATGCACCGCTTGTAGGAATCATCGTATCATAGATCACGAATATTCGTATCGTATCAATAACAAGGTATTAGAAATGAGGAGGGATAATACTATCATACGGAGCGTACCCACACTGTCAATTTACCTTTCAGCACTTTGGCTTTTAATTTCGTAGATGTTTTGGCAGTCAAACGACGCCAAAATTCTGTCGAGCTCGTCAGGTTCATCTTTCATCAACACGGACTCGCTCTGGTCGGCATCTTCATCTGCCTGCATTTGCAAGTCGAAGTCTAAATCAACGCCGGATTCACTCATTTGTGACTTGATTCCGGTACTATGATTATAAAGTCACACTATGGAAAACTGTTCCTTTATTGTTATCGTAGCTGGTTTAGTGCAAGGTGGAATTAAGAGCTTCCAACACGATTTTACAGATCATCCATTAACGCCAGAACGTAAATTCCAATATACAGCATGGCGTTTGTTTACGTATTTCATGCGTGCGTACGTAAGCACTTGCGTGTGATGATTTACGTACAGAATAGCCGCGCGCGTTCGAAACGCCCCTTTAAAACATTGCACACCATCGCATTCATAGTCTCGCAATACTGAGTACACGCGCGTCAATTTCGTCATCGCTCGCCAGCAAGAGCCCCGATGAACTTTGACCCTCCTCTGCGTCGCACAATCCATTCATAAAACACAAGCTGCTATTGGCTGAACAGTATCGCACGGGTTGCTTCGTGTTGGAACGATTACCGTCATTTCCAAAAATAGTAGTTGACGCCCCCCTTTGAAGCTTGACTCCTCTGAAAATTATGTTCAATAGGAGAAGAATTTACGTTTGTAAGTTAGCAGATGGCATTTGATGGAATCTCAGACATGACCAGAGTCCTTGCATATCAAACATAAGTCATAAATTTAACATTAGTCTGTGAATACTCAATTCTCAGGTTGACTGATACTAGCACCTGACTTCATTATGCTTGATTGCTTCTTTTTCTGCAAGAGGACCCAGATATCTCCGAGAAAAAAAAGTTGGTAACCATTGCATTTTTTTAGATTGAGGTCTGATAATTATAGAAAGCAAAATGATTTCCGAGACCGATGTCATAAAACATTGTCAGAGCTGTCAGTCGATTCAAAAAACAAAAACAAAAAAAAAATGCTTTAAAAACAGTAATGTGATGATTAATTGAATGGTAGTTCTGACAATGAAAGTAAAATGATGATAATGATGATGATAGTAATGATCAGAATTATAACCACGAAAATTATTGTTTTGCATCATTACATTATGTTGTTAAAATGATCATTATTGTTGTTGTTGGCTCTTATTGTTTAATTATGAAAGATGTAAATCATGATTTTGGCAGCAATTTGGCTTGTCATCGGGATCATCTTTATCACACGATATTTTTTAGTATGTATGCAACCATACAGCCTCCAAGCAAAAAAAAAAAGACATACAAAGAAAAATATACAAAATAACAGAACTTTAAGCGTCACACTTATTCGGGATCAGCACGAATCAAGCAAAACTAGCCGGAATTAAAGATTTTCCAAATTCGTGCCACATTCGGGAGAAAAATTCAAATTCGAACAGTTTAGTAGGGAATGCTCTTCGAATATTTGGAATGGACTTCGAATCCTTCTCGAATCATTCTTGCACATTCCGAATGAAGTAGCTCTCGAATGCTGCTCGAACTGTGGGTACTTGGAATGCTGTAGGAATACTCAGAATTCTGTTAGAATGGGATCCGAATCTTTAGGAAGCACTTCGAATGCCGCACGAGCGCGGTTCGATTGCTGCCCAAAGTCTGATGGTCGGAAAGCGTCTCGCATGCAGTACAAACTCATTTCGAATGCAGTCAGAACGTTCCAGGAATGGCTACCAAATATACTTTGAATGTTCAGGAATTGAAACAGAATGCAGCCCGAAAATTTGGAATACACTTAGAATGTACTTAGAATGTAACACGAATGTCCCGTGTGTGTCAAGAATGCCGCCGGAATGGTCTCCGATAGCGTATTTAAAATGGTGATTTTCACCAGTCTCAACCCGATCATCCTTGGACCATATTGCTTTGCTACAGATTGCTGTCCTCCAGCAAGACCTTCTTGATAGAGAGTGTCTAGGCTAGTTACCCCCTGGGCAATTACCCCAGACCCTCCCGTGACCCTAACCCTACTCCTAATCCTGAACCTAATCCTAACCCTAACCCAAACTCTAACCCTAAAGCTAACCCTAATCGTAATCTTTACTCTATAACCTTTTCACTAACCAGTATTAAACTGGGGTAATAAGTATGAGCATTTGAGCATTTGAGATAATTATTTTGACAGAATTTGAGGTGCAACACCGTTCCGATTCTCCCTCAAATGAGATCAGATTGTTTCAAATGCTCTTAGAATGCGGTCAGAATATTTAGAATACCGTAGGAATATCTAGAATGCAATCAGAGTCCAGTTATAATACCCTTCGAATAAAAATCGATATTTCTCCACTTCGAATGCTGCTCGAATGTTTTAAGCATGCTTAAAACAGTCGGGCTGGCCACAAGAATGGGCCCGAATGTTCGGAACGCACTCAGAATGTCGTCAGATTTTTTTAGAATGCACTTCGAATATGCAGGAAGGCAGGAAGAATTTTCATTCCAACGGCATTCCGGCTCATTCTGCCTCTAGTGTGACGGGGGTATAAAACAAATGCTGGGAAGTGATGGGAGATAATTATCTGGCTCCAACCTCTGCTTTCCTATAAACTTTCGGAATTAATGATGTGTTGCACAGTAATTTGACATTTGCTTTCAGTATATATAGTTTCCTTTCATTTCATTTTATTTCATTTCCAACAACACAAAACATTTACATTCACATGTAACACAAAATCAGTACAATGTTGTCACAAAGAAAAATACTTTATAGTTCATGCACAAGTTCAACATTTTGCTGCCCCCCCCCCCCCTTCTCTCCCTTTCAAACAGTGGCGTTCCTGTCGACAAAATGGAAATTTGATATGCCTCAATAGGCTTCCTTACTTCATGATTTATCACCATTTTTTGACCTTTTGACGGGTGTACATCGCACCATCATTAATTATGCTGTTATAGTCCCAAAACGATTATATGCAAATGATACACAAATTTTCCTTGCGTGTCTGGAGCAGGTTGATACATCTCGGCAGTTGTATTAAATTTGGCACTACAAATTTTGGAGCTGCAATAAAAACTTGACACGATGGATTTTGCTTTAAGCCAAGGTTACACCAAAGACAAATTTTCCCGAATAGGTCCCGAATCAGAGCAGAATCGCCAATCTGGCTATACAGTATTCGCGAGGCTATTCGGGTCATTCAGGCCGCTCATTCGACCTATTCGGCTGCTATTCAACCGTATTCTGGTCTATTCGGCTTCCTCGCCTGTACTCTGGTCTGTACTCGGATAACGATTCGGATGGATTCGGGGATGTATTCGGGGCATTCTGGGCAGATTGGCTCTATAATTCGTGATATGCGCGTCTATTTGGCTTTGTTTGGCTATCCAAGATGATTCTGGCCGTATACTCCCCTAATGATACGAAAAGGCCCGAATCTGCTCAGAATGCCCCGAATGCCTCCCCGAATCCAACCGAATTCCATCCGAATACATCCCGAATGTGGCCGGAATGAAATTTGTTGGGGCCACATTCGGGGATATAGTTTTGAGGGTATTCGGCTGGTTTTGAACATTTCAAAACAAGCCGAATCCCTCTAGTGGTACGAGTGTTCCAGAATCCCTCCGGAATTTTCGCCCATTTGGGGAAGGAGAACAGAATGCTCCCGAATCCACCGGAATCCGTGCATTCGGGTGGATTCGCAGCTGATTCGGCTCCGGTGTTTAGCATTTGGATATGAGATGAATCATGATACATATCTTTTTTTCAATGTTCTCCTTCAAAATGCAAAGAAACAGATTTTCACTGCATAGGAGTGACTTAAAATAAGTTGAATATCAAAGGAAGATGAACATTTTATTGTAGAAGTGCATGCATGTCATCAAAGTGTAATAAAAATGTTGTAGAATCTTAAAGGTGTACGCATTTTTTCCTTGGAGACAATTTGGCGGGCTTGTATATTCAAGTGGACGTATACTTCGATATAAAACTTGTATTTAGAAAACCAAACCAACAACAAATGATTTCCCCCCAAAAGTTGAAATAAACAACAAACCAGCAGGAAAAAAAAAATAAGGACAGCATTCAAGATGCATGAAGGGAAGAAGAAGGATCATTTTGGCTAGCTCTAAAGATTATCAATATCCGATCTCCATATAACATGCTAAGAATTTAAACTTCCTTGGAAATAACGTTGGAAAGGCATAGAATTTATTCATTCAAGCTTTAGCTTTTCCGCAGGTTAATCATTCTATTTCTCTCTCTGCTTCTTGAATTTACATCTACATTTTGTATATTATTACAATATTTGCATATCATGACCATCAAAATATATTTCATTTGTGAGATGTAATGATTTTGTGTGTGTGTGTGTGTGTGTGTGTGTGTGTGAATTTTAAGTATTTTTGTTACCATAATAATAAACGATATACACCGAAATTCTACACTGAAAATAAGGATGAGAAAAATACAGATTTAAGGTCAAAATGAAAACAGTTTTCGCTTCCCTATAACTTCAAATAAATTTACTGTAGTACCCTTGATTAATGTTTATCGATGTTCTCCGACTGATAATCGTTCATAGTTGTAACTCAAAATATCCTGCGTTATATTGTATGGGAGGAGATGAAATCAATGCAAATTTTCTACAAGTGTGTGTGAGTGTGTGTGTGTGTGTGTGTGTGTGTGTGTGTGTGTGTGTGCGTGTGTGTGCGTGTGTTCAGTTCAATTCAATAAAGCCTTTGTCATTAGTTTTGAAGGGATGTCAGCAAAGATGCAGAAGATACACAGTTTCAATTTTTCTTTTCAGTCCACTTCTGTCATAGTTCAACTTCAAACAACAACAACGACAACAACAACAATACATGTAATAATAATAATGATGATGATAATGATGATAATAATGGTAATATCCATGATAACAATAATAACAACGACAACAAATGAAAGGCCGAATTTTGAAGTAGGATACAAGGAATCGCATGGTAAACGTCAAAAGGGAAATGTCTAAATCATGACCAAGTTGAACAGGAAAATTATAAACACTATATAGTGAAATCAATTAAATACAACGGTGGAACTCTCAATCTCGCACATCAATAATAGTATGGAATCTTAAGTTGTTGGTTTTGGCATCTTAAAAAAAGTTTTTATCTGTAGCAAACATTCGTGCTGGGCGATGCTTAACATGTGTACAGGGCCGAGCTATATGCTTTTGTTTAGGCTTCTCCTCACCACACTTTGGTTTTTATGACTACTACTTATTTACCATTAAGCGTTTTGTTGCAAAAAAAAAAAATATATGTTATTAGAAGTATGTGTTTCAATTGATTTTTTTTTCTATAATTTGGTCCTGTGTTGCATTCGTGCTCCTCATCTGTTTTTTTTTTACGCTCTGTTCAGAAGTGATATGGGGCCTACGCTTAACAAGCTTGCTTTTAAGTATGATCCATCATTAGCATTATATTATTGTGAACATAACAGAACATGGCTGTCAATCTTTGTAAGTTTAGCTCCATATGGAGCTAAACTTACAAAGATTGACAGTCATTCTCTGTTTATGTTCACAATAATCTATTGTGCATCATACGTCCTAGCCGGATATTGTGTTTCACTTTAAAGGGTGTGTACAGTTCTGGTCGAGGTGAGGATTTAGCTTTTAACGTTTTGCGAGATATTCAGAAACCACTCTACGAGATGTCAAAGAGCATGCAGTTCTAAGGGGTATCAAAAGTTTATTCGATGAAAACTGGTTTTGAAATGGCTGAGATATCCAAAAACAAGGTGAAACAAAGAGATCCTAAAGTTGTGGCATGTTGCCTTTTATTATTAGCACTTTTTTGGATATCTCAGCCATTTGAAAACCAATTTTCATCAAATAAACGTTGAATCCTTCTTAAAATTACATGCTCTTTCATATTTCATAAGAGGCTTTTCATTATCTCATTTAGGAATGTTCAAAACATGAATCCCCACCTCAACCAGTACTGTACAGTCCCTTTAACTTACTATATTCCTTTGATGCATATTCCTTCATTGAAAAATATGAAAATAAATTGAATTGAATTGAATTGAATTATTTTTTTGGTACGTCAAAAAAGACAAATTCTTACTGTATATAGAAAGATCGTTGTCAAACCCAATTATGTCTATATAGTAGTTGTTGTTCTTGTGAATGCAAAATGGAAATAAATCCAAAACAATGTAATCGCCTGACATCACTCAGATGGGTGTTCACAATATTTATATAACAAGTCGATAACAAACAACCTGTCACCAATAAACCGGGAAGGACAGTGGTGGTGGTTTTTCCTCGTAACCTGTGTTACCACGTGATGGCGTCATATTATATACACCACTAAACGAACAAATCAACAAACAGATTAAAAATCATGTGCTTAAAAATATACGTTGGAATAATTAATACGTCATCAACAATTACAAGAGAATTGTGAAGGTACATTAGATCAAACTCATTACTTTACAATTACTTAATTGTTGTGAATGAAGTTAGAATATAAGGGGAAATGCTGTTTCTCAGCTTAGCAGTGTATAATATACGGACTGCCATGGATGGACATATAGGTAAGTTGATTTATGTATGCATGTGACTTCATGTGTATTGGTTTCCATTGCAGGGACATTAACTATCGCATAGTATATTTTTTGTTATTCTTGAGTAATAATCTAAACACGTGCATGGTATCACACTGAAAGAGCAGGGAGGGATGGAGTCGTTAGCATTGTCCCCATCTCATGCATTTAACGGGGCAATGAGGGGAATTAAAGTTGCCTATACAACGGTTCAATCGTCGGTCGTTGGAATACAATCAGAATGACATTGTGCTCGGGCAACAAAGAAGAGGTTACACAATGGAATTTTAGAGGCTGTAGACTACTTTGTATAATGGAATCAACAAGAATGAAGAGTATACGGTTTGGGGTGAGGGTCACAGCTATTTTTTCACTCGTGGGGAGATTGACGTATATCGCAAGAAGCACGACAAATTGCGTCATTTACGGTTCTGCCGTTGTTGTTGTTGTTTTTTTTTTTGAGAGAGAGAGAGAGGGTTGCACGAGGATGGGCAAAAACAATTCGAAAATCAGTGGAAGAGAATTTTAGATTCCAGATATCCTCCTATTATGTTCGTTTGCTTGTTAGGTCATATTTCGCCATAACAGTTTCAACTCTGACTCTCGTTTTACCTTGAAAAGCAAAAGGGTGATGTATGTAAAGGAAACACGCCATTGGAAGTCTCGTATGTCTCATTTTTCTGAAAATATTTTGATAAAGTATAATGCTTTGCTCGCGGCATGAATACATGAACACACCATGGAGGGAATATCATCGAAAGCAAATTACAGCGACTCAGATTTTGAATTGAATATGAAATAAACATTTTACAATAGATGTTTATAATGAAGTATACACAAAATAAATAAAGTCTTAAGTTTGGATTAGATTTTTGGTGTCTGCATGTAGGGCCTTATCATCATCAGATGTGCCAATCATAAAGATAAATTATATAACACTATACCGACACCTACAAGTCTGTCTATAATATACCAACCGCTATAGCGATAAGTACAATCTCCCTTCCATTCCAGTTCTCATAACACCAACCCTTTTATTGTGTCGGTATAATGTCCGATTGACTATAGCTGTCTGTCTCTCTTTCTGTCTGTTCGTCTGTCTGTCTATCCGTCTGTCTCTGTCTGTCAGGGCTATCACTCTGTATTTCCCTTCACACCATCCTTTTTAACTCTTATTTGCTTTGTTTGTTTGTTTGTTCGTTTGCTTTTTTTTTTTTCTTTTTGCCAAGCCATTGATATGCGGCTGTTTGTATATTTCTTTGGGTGTCTGAATCACATTATATTCATTTTTAATAGATAGTGACGACTTCAAATGAAACATAAATACCTTGAATGCTCGCTACACATATACATGTAACGGAATTGCCCGAATTCAGCCGCATGGGCAACACGCATGCTGTTCTTCCCTATATATAAATAGGATATTTTCCTTTATATAGCTGCTGAAGATAGCAGCTGTAACGTATATGCAATCTAAAGGAGTATATAGCAGTACACCTCATACGAAAGAAGAAGAAGAAAAAAAAAGAAGAAGTTATTTCAAAATAATGTCTGATAAAGAGCTTATTGAGCATGGAAATTGCAGCTATACTGTATAAACAATGATAAATGCCATGTTGTTTTAGTCCGCGCTTGAACCAGTGGGCCGCAATGTCGGCCAAAAATGAAATACAAAAAAGATTAATACGTGATATAACTGGGCCTATAAAAACAAACAAACAAACAAACAAACAAACGCAGGAGCCAAAGTGCACATCGGGTTGAAAAGGTTGAGAAGCACTGGTTTAAGTGATATCCATAATGGAAATCATTAATTGGACATTTTTTGATAAACATATGGGCCTACAAATAAAAGACATGGAAACCATGAAAGCTTTAAAAGATCGAGATTAAATCAGACTGGTCCAAAATATTACTTGTATTTTCAGATATTTCCTCAAAGTGTAATCACGTATTGTTGCTCTCTACCTGTCACGATGACGGCATTAGGTATATCGGTTTCACAAAAACGAAAAAAAAAATACTTATAAGAAAAAAAAAAACAACTGACGTCATAACCGATTGTCCAATTTTCCTTAAAATTCACTGATCTATCATTCTATCTATTCATTGTTCCCGTATCCACTAACTCCACATAACTTGGTAGTGACGTAGCATATATGTTTGGGGTTTGGATTTTGATTCAAGAAAGCATGGTGATATACTGTTCCATAGAATCCATCTGCCCCATATAGTGACCATGATTACTAGAACGAATCGAGGCCCTATAATTATAATTACAGGGTATACATATGACATGCACAGAACTGTGAATTAATTAGTGACACTTTTCAGAGATTTCCCCACACTATTCATGCAGAATGCACCTTCGTACACTGTGTGCTCGCATTCAGAGGAAGAAGCCTACCGAGGCTGTAATCATAAAGATGTGACGTTTTTTTAGTGACGTATTTTATGGTCCGATAGGCACAGAAGCGCAATAAAGTGATTCTGTCAGTGTCTGTTAGCTCATTTTTATATGACTATGAGTTTATATACATCGGTTGGAAGCACAAAACGAATGCAAATGCAGATCTGCACACAGAAGTTTTTTTTTTTTTTTTCCTGAACGAGTGTTCCTTTGCTGTATGTCTGTATTTTGTTGTGTTATGATATGCCCCGATTTACAGCTATTTATATCAATTGTGTATTAATGCATTGATATATAATATGAATATATATATATATTTCACCATATAAAACACGAAAGCCTACAATTTCCAACATGAACAACAGAAATGAGGTCTCTTGTAAAATGAGTAAACACTGGTAGATAATTAAATGTCTAATGAAACTGCACATTTACACAGCATTGAATGACATTACATCAGAGATTATTATTCATGAAAGAACACACCGTCATTGGTGAACAGATGCCGGTATCTTTACGAATCAGCGCACCGTCCACATGAAAACGTATTTTGACAACACAGCTAGCGATCGATACTAAAAATCTTGAAGTGCATCGATGTCGATCCTGCGAATTATTGCGACATGTTACGTCGCCATACACACCGGCCAATGCGTGTATAGTGTAATAGTATAGTAATGCGTACACAACATGTAACACACTCGTCTCTGAGCTCTTACACATCATGCATGCTATTCAAGCGCTGTTTGAGCTGTGAACTGAAAGAATGTTACCCGGCAGAGAATTATTAGTGCTCAAGACTTTGAAATTGTCTTTATCGTCACACGAATGTAAGTCATTTTTTAAAGAAATGTACAGATTATCGTATCTTTATGGTGTTTGGTTTCGTCCATCACAATTTGTGATACTGTTTTCTAGCTGTATTGTATCAGTCATGCTCAAGCTTCCGTGCACAGAAATCAGTATGTGGGACCGTTAAGTTCTTGAGGTATCCTGTTACACGTTGCTGATGCTGCATGTCATGTGTGCTCTCGAGAGCGTCTGTCGTAGCTGTCTTGCACATGCAATATACCTTATATTCAGCAAACACATGTTGAGATTTTGGTGCTTGGAAGAGTCTTTGGAAAGCCTCCCACTTCCAGTTCAGTATTATAATTTACTATAAACAGATAAAGAAACCCATTTATATGAAATAGAGAAACCTGGTTTAAAAGTGGAACGGAAAATTTAAGTAGGCCTAGGCTAGACTGTAAATTAACTGTAACGGTTAGGCCTAGCCCTTAAAATGTACAATTTATTTGATTTGATGTGAATGGAGTGGTTGCCTTGGTCAATAAAGCCTAGGCCTAGTTAGCGTGGTTAGGCAAACCTGCAGTGCTGCACTTTAGGGGCTGTACTACATGTAGTGTTGATACCTTTATCTGCGTATGCCATGGTGATACATACAACTGTAATCCCATGTCTCGTGACGTGAACCACCACGCACTGAGCAGCTGGTAAGCTTCTCGTATGGAATGCTGCGCTGTGGACAGTACAAGTAAGGTCGCTAAAGGCAAAGCCGTAAAGGCTGCCATACACTGCGATTATGATCAGCGATAGCTTGCGATGGATTTTAAAGGACAAGTTTACCTTCATATACATGTGGAATGAGCCGAGTGAATGCAGCAATATTAGTAGAACACATCGGTGAAAATTTGGGGAAAATTGGACAATCCGTTTACAACTTATGAATTTTTAAAGTGTCTGCACAGTCACTGCTGGATGGGAAGACTACTATAGTTTATGATGTCACATGCGTACAACAATATAAGGAAAATATAAGGAGAATTTCACATGTTTTTATTTTTTGAAAAAAGTGCACATTTCCTCGACTTGTCACTGAAGTATGTTAAGGGTAATATTATTCCCCTGCCTTCTGAAAGCGGCAAGTCAAGCGTTCTTTTATAATTCGAGAAAAGTGAAAATATGTTGAATTTTCTTTATGTTTTCTTTATATGGTTGTACACATGTGACATCACAAGCTGTAGTAGTCTTCTCATCCAGCTGTAACTGAGCAGAAACTTCAAAAATTCATAACTTTTGAAGGGGTTGTCCCATTTTCCTCAAACTCTCACTGATATGTTCTACTAATATTGCTGCATGCACTCAATCCACATGTTTATGAAGGTGAACTTGTCCTCTAAGGCACCATTGAGTGATATTGCACGCTGTTGCTACGGTATCTGTTGCATTATTGTCTAGTTCCACATGCCATACGCACTTTATACGCCCCTCACACTAAAGATTTCTTGCACGATATGATGTTGCATAGGAGATTGCCTGATGGTGTACAGTGTGCCGAGGTTTTTGATACAACAACACAACCTGTGATTGTTTAACATCCTAGCTAGCAACAACAATGTACAGTAGCTATTTTGATGCCTCTGTCATTATATAGCTGCAAACCATCCCACATAGATGAGGTGTGTGTGTGTGTGTGTGTGTGAGAGCATTTGGTGGCTGCCTGTATATCGATAGCTACATGTACGTAGTCGATAACAGCTAACAGGCAGATCAGTATAAGATTTTGTGGGTTTTTTTTTCATTGTTTGAAAGAATGATATCGCCAAGGACAGTGGATATATGCCCTCTGCAATAGGTTAATTAGTGATCCCCTAACATGAGACACAGTGTATAGTATCCATTCATTTGAAATCATATGAAGGTTTACCACTGTTGAGTTGCGTTGAAGGGCAGTTGGAGCAAGCAGTGCAGCATATGTTTAAAGATTTCGTTATACATGTGTACACACTGACACACATCGGACACACACATTTTATCCCAACAAGAAATCCTATACACATGCACACAGTACCTGAACATGTGCTGTCAAACCCATTCATGGTGCCTAATACATGTACATGTTGTAGGCACTCCCAATTCCAATGCACTGCTCGATTACGGTAATATTCAACATATTTTCACTTTTCTCACATAATAGAATTTGAGCACTTGACTTGGCCTCTTTCAGGAGGTAGGGGACATATTACCCTTACCACACAGCAGTAACAAGTTGAGGGAATGTGTACTTAAAAACAGAAAAAAAAGGACATTTTGTGGAATATTTTTTTTATATATATCATTCTACATATGTGACATCACAATTTGAGGTAGTCTTCTCATCCAGCAATTGTGGCACTGAAATTTCAAAAATTCATAACTTTTGTACTGATTGTCTGATGTTCCTCAAACTGATGTGTTCTAATTGCTGCATTCACTTAATCCACATGTATATTAGAGTACTTTTTATTATTTGTGTGGCAGCCCTTCCAAAACACAATGCATAACTGCATAGGTTATCTTGGTGTATGTGGCATACTGTAAACATCAATTTTTTCAGGTGATTAGTTTTTCGGGCTGAGTGGCTCAAAAACATATTTGCGTTTGTTTTTTTTATTTGTGCTGTGCAATTGTCATCCCATTCAATATACAACATGTACAGAGAAAATTGTGAAGATATTTGTGCAGGTTTTTAGAATTCGCGCTCGCCAGAAGTAGGGCAAAATATACAAAAATTAATGTACCTCGAAAATTTTTGCATTTGCAGTAAATTCTCACTGAGAGTATTGCAGTGAAGTGATCAGACAGGATTTCTTAATAATATCTGGGCATGTGTAACATATATAAGAATGAGACCAACACTGTAAGATTTCCATTCAGTACTAATCACTTCATAGAAATTAATTCATTGTTGTTTAATAATAATGTGTATGTTTCTTCTTCTTCCTCTCTCTTTTTTTTTTTTTTTTTTTTTGCGGGGGGGGGGGGGTGGAGGGGGGATATAGCTTCTTGTCCTTTTTTGTTTTTTCTTTTCTCAGTAATCTTCTCTTTTTATATTTTGGTATTAAAGTATACAAAAACAAAATATATGATTAACACCCTTCCCCTTTATGATCTTGAATTTACCCCCTCTGATTTTGAAGATATTTCATAAAAGTTTTTGTACTGATTGTTAAATTGATTTTGCAATTTTTTTCTTGCCTTGCAGAGCACAATGAGACGCTCCAAAATCAAGCCCAGCATCAACTTAGCATCGCGGCGTTCAGTTTCTTCAACCCCGCAGCCAAAAGAGAAGTCCGCTCCAGCCGCACCAAAGTTAGGAAGCCCTCCGGTGGTAGGGCCAGTCCCCTCGGCAGCATCTGTTACAAGAGATGGTAGCTGCCCAAATAAAGCATTGGTGGCAAAGGACAACTCCAACAAAGGGTTGGACACGGCCAAAGTAGTCAACATCCAGCCAGATGGAAACATTCAGAAAGTTAATGAGCAGGTATTGTCCGCTGGGAATGGCATTTGTAGCAGCTAAGAATTTGTGTGTGGATGACTGTAAGGCATGAATGTTTTAATGCCTGCCTTTTCAGAGAATAAACAAGAACATGAATTAACTTTAAAGGTAGGGGATACCTTTTACAGACCTCCCAAAATGCAGCAAAACATTAAATATGAACCTCAGGGGACTTGTTTAGGCCACTGCTGAGAAATTTGGAAGTCAACAGTTATCTACAATTTGAATAATGCACAAAACTCAACTACTCAGTAGTTCTGTGTGTCAGCCACACTTAAGCCTTTTTGTTGCAGTCTTCTGTATTTTTTTTATCTATGGCCCGTTTCACGGTTAGGCGCCACTTTTCATTTTTTTCAGTTTTCAGTCTACTACACAGAATAAGAGTAGATTCATGAAATGTTTTGATATGCATATGTTAGACCCCCATGGGGTCTACCTCCCATAGCATAACGAAAATGCAACTCCAAAGCATTTGCTCACAGTGAGGCAAGATGTGCCCAAATCGGACCAACTGTGTGTCAACCTGGCAAACATCCCTTTTTTGCAAACTTTGCCATTCTGTATCATATCTAGCTATGAGTTAAGTGAACATATCTATGTTAAGTGTATGAGTAGCCATAATGAATCATATCAGAGTTAAAAAATTTGAACTCCTTTTTGCTACATTTTTCCACCCCAAAATTCTCTTGGTGGATGTGACATTGTCCGTTCACATTTAATCATCTGCTTATATGGGTTGTGTAAGTAAGAAAACAAAGGCAAGTCTCAGGAAAATAATGTAAAAGTAAAGTAGAGCTTTGTATGAGTGACTGTAGAAAGTTTGTTTGTGCTTCAGTTCCATCTGATGAAATGACAGGAATTTGAAAACAAAATTTAAATGTCCGTTCACATTTTTGTCACATCCACCAAGATTTTATAAATCTATAACTTTTTAATGGTTTAGATTATTTCTAAGATTTTTGCATAAACCAATGATACACAGTTGGGTGGCTATCCCTCTGAAACAACTTAGGATTTGAAATTCAAATGCTTTTTTTATTTCACAAAACATGGTGTCCGTTCACACATGTCACATCCACCAGCCTTTCTTGTCAGAAACACATTTTGGTGTGCATCTCAGTAAATACTGGTCCAATTAACTTTAAATCTTAACACATTTTAGACTCTTTAGTAACCTTACAAATGCCACTGATTTTGAGATTACTATGAAACTAAAAATTTGAAAAACTTAAAAAATATGTGAAATGCCCTGGTGGATGTGACATTTTAAGATGTGAACGGACATTTCCGTGAATATCACGTAAAATCTAGGGACAACTTATTTTTGGGGGGACAAAATATGTTTAGATTTAAAAAACATGTCTTTCCCAAGATATCTAGATATCAGACACCCACTTTTATACCACATTCACTATAATTTTACATTAGAATACTTGTTCACAGTGAGGATGTAGTATGATTTTGTCACTGTGACTGTGAAAACTGATGTTCTACATATTCTAATCAATTTTACAGATAATTAATCTCAAAAAGGCAAAAGAATATATATGTTATTTAATTACATTGATTAGACCTCTCCTGTATACTGTATTTAATAAGTTTAAAAATGATTGAATATGTGGTGGATGTGACATTTTGGGGTGTGAACGGACACACAGTATATCTCCCCAACGCACAGCATTTTTCAGCATTAGTTCCCAATGCTTCACGCAGCATCAAGACTTGAACACAGTGTGAAGTGATCCACAACCATTGGAATGGTTAACTTAGATTGAGGGGTGAAAAAAAAAGTTAAATTGATTTATATATCACATTACTGCAACTGATTGAAAATTGCCCTTCAACATAAGTAAGCACCGGTTATGCAGTGTTCTAGTAGTAGCCATGACAAAAAATAATGGGCATTCAACTTGGGTCAGATTTAAACCAGCTATCTCCTGATGTTTAGTTTCCAGTGAAGGTACAGGGAAGGTGATTCACAGAGATAATGGTGTGGGTCCATCTCACTGAAGGGGTCCGTTTAATCCCGCTTTCCAATGCATTTTTAGAAAGAAAGGAATTCTTGCATAGTTATTCAGTGTTTTAGGAGTATAACCAAATGTGTGATGAAAAAATCATGGCCATATGATACTCAAGCTGGATTTAAATCGACCATCTCCCGATTACCAGACTGGCGTCATATCCACTAGACTACCAAGCTTCCGCTACAGAGCCTGTGCTAGTTCTACAATGTACATGAATGTGATCCTGTGCAGTAGATAAGTGTATTTACTTGGTATTCAAATAAATGAATTCTTAGATCAAGTTGTTTTTAAGTGGAGCTGACTGACAAATTGCCCCTTGTCGATGTACAATAAGCACCAATTATTCAGTGTTTATAGTTGTAGTCCTAATAAAAAATCATGGGCATACAACTCTGGAACCAACAAGCTCCTGATTATTAGGCAGGCATTGTAATACATATCCACTAAACTGCCTCAACTTTTGACTCGTTCTTTACATGAAATGAAAATTTGAACACTCAGCTACAACAAACAACAAAAAAGCATTTTCACCAAGTTTTTTCATTTTTGCCCTGTTACACAATTGCATACCCTGATTGTGCTATTGACCTGATGCAAATAAATAAACCCTTGTATCAAGTTGTTTTTATTGCAACTGACTGACAAATTGCCCGTTGTTGACAAAAATTAGCATTATTCAGTATTAGCCATGATTTAAAAAAAAAATACATTTGCTGTACAATTCGTATGTGCTTCACAAGATTACATGTTATAGCCAGCTATCAAAAGCTCATTAGGGTTGTTCATTATTCCCAATGTTTGTTATTCTGAAACACACGAATTCCCTTAACTTACAGGTTTGTTCAGCAAAAAAAAAAAAAAAAAAAAATGAGAGAGGGTTTATTTTTCTGAGGCTTTGTAAATCCAAGAATTAGATAAAGGTCATTATTCCAAAGGTTCATAAATCCAAATATGAAATAAGGCATGTTATTCTGAAGGTTTGTTCATCTGAAGGTGTAACAAGTTTTGGTAACCCTAAATTATTATTTTTTAATCTGAATACATAATGATACTCATAAAGCAAAAAGGGAAATAAAGTTTGTTATTTCCACAAAAAAAAAAAATGAATGGTCTTCAATTGACAAAGAATGGCTTATCCTGGTGATGATGTAGGAGAGGTGGAAGGGTGGTACAGTATATGGATGAGGAGGAGAAAATGCTTCTTTACAGAACACAAACTATACAAATAAAGATTTCATTTTGTCAATATGTAGGGCCTATGTATACCCTGTGCATTAACATACTAACAGTGGTGCTTCAATATCAACAAACTATGGCAAATTAGAAATGTGATTTTTAACTGACATTATAAAGTTTATGGGTGGAATCCTGGTAGGTGGCATATGCGAGAGTTATTGTAGCTTTTGCCTGTGCTGTAGATTTACAATGCATAATGCACACAGGGTCATGACCATATAATCTGCATTTTTTGTTATTATTATTGAGGATTGGTCTCTATACCAGGTTTTCACTTTTAAAGTTTGTCATAGGCAGAAACTATAGGTAGGACGAAAGGTAAGATTAAGACTCACATTACGTGTACTTGTACCTTTTCTTTTTGATACCCTGGGAAAACGCTTAACTGCACATTGGGGATTTTGATCACAATAAAAATGTCACATTCACCATGTTGGATATCATTTACTGTGAGAAAAATTGAGTGCATATTGCTCTACAGAAACATTATGTATGACTTCATTGGTTAAAGAGTAAGGATGTCATTACTATATTGATGAATTTATTGTTTTATTCATATGCAGTTTACATAAATTGAAGGTAAAAAAAAAAATGTCTGTTCACACTTGATTTTGTCACATCTGCACCAAGGAGTTTCAGGCATTCATACATTGAAACTTGAGAATACAACTGTATGTGGACCCTTGTGAGCAGTGATTTGCATTCTAAAATGTGGTTTTTCTATGTGGTTCTTCCAAGTAGGATTACTGTTACCAGTTTTTGATAAAGAAAGATTAAAATTCGGAATTCTGTTCACAATTTTGGTATCACATCCCCTGTGTTGGATCCAATTTACTCTAAGAAAATTAAGTGAACTGTACAATTAACAGTGTACATGTGTGTCTGCAAAAAGACCTAAAAAATAATTTGGTCATTCAGTGCATGTGAGCCAATAGAAATGTTAGTAATGATTTCAACTATTACTATTAAGTATAAATTGAAGAAGAGTAAAATGTCCGTTCACATCTCCTCTCCGTCACATCCACCACTTATAAGGAATTTCAGGCATTTATAACTTTTACAGGACATGGAACCTTGTCAGCAGTGACTTGTACTTTGAATACAGCATTCTTGATGGTACTGCATGCATTATAATCATTGGTTGCAATGCAAGGTGTGCAGGAAAAAAAAATAAGGAAATTGGTGTTCCGTTCACATGTCACATTTACCGTGTCGGATATTACTGATATCATTTATGCTGACAACAAAAAAAAAAAAGCTTTCTTGTGAAACATAATTTGTTTCTTACTGTAAACTGACTTGTGCTGACTGTTCATTGGGTAATCACTTGGCTCATTTCTTTTGTTTATTGCTCAAGGTGTAAAATGTCCGTTCACATCTGTTTTTGTCACATCCACCACATCCTCCAGCTGAAATTTTAAATTTAAAAGTTGGACACTCACAATGTTAATATTAGGTGTGTGTATGTCCCCCAACATAAGCATTATCTCCATGAAATATTACACATCCTGAATGAGGAAGTGTAAAACAAGAGAAACTTTTTGAAGTCATTTACTCTATTTCACACCATATTTTTCCTTCAAAGCGGTACAATTTTCCAATAAATCCAAATAAGAACACAAAATCTGGCACAAAGTTTGCTTAAATATCACTTAATCATGTTACAGCATCAAATTACCTGTTGGACACATAGTGTGTCAGCTCTGTCCATGGTATCATAGTGTTATCTTTCAGCAAAATTACCTTCATCTCCTATAGAACCATTCATAATATCAGATATTGTAATAATAATTAAGCTCTGACATTACATTTTCCATTAAATTCACATTCTTGGGAATAAAAAATCAAGACATTCCATCTCTTAAAGAGAACTTGAAATTTTGACCCCTAGGTTGACAAAAAGTGGCGCCTAACCGTGAAACGGGCCCTATAAACACAAATCTAAAAGTATAAGAGCTGATGTAATAACATATAGAGTGTGTGGCAAGAATGTATATAGAAATGTTTGTAAGTTTTGATGAACTTTATTCACAAAATATACGTGATGGACACACATGCAGTGCATGGGTCTGCAAAGGTAGCCTAGTAATGTACTGGAATTTACGGTGAGCCCCGAAAAAAATTCAATTCAAAACCTAACGGTCAATAAAAATGTACTAAATATTACCTTCCACTTTCAATACTTTATGGGAGTTTCTAAAATGATACTCTCTTCAACATACCACTGTATTTATACAACTCTTCATTTAAGGCATGCAAATGGGATTCCCTACCTTTAAAGGTTCCTGTTAATGTACGTTGACCTCTATTGATGCCTTTTGGTCTGTACATAACCAAATTGAGAAATACTTCGTGAAAAATATATATAATATATTTTTTCTTCATTTTTCTCATTTTTTTCTGCACCTTGTTAAGCCCTCCCCCCCAAAAAAAAAAAAAAAAAAATCTTCTAGATTATTTTTATTCATATTCCAGTTGTGACATTATCCTTCTGTAACACTTGAGCTGAAAGATAGACACAGTTTTGTGCCTTACCATTGTATTCATTTAGATAATTCAAAAATTGTGAGAAACATTTGCATAAAAATGAACATGTGATGCTGTTTTGTGTCCGTGCAGGTATCAGTAATAGCAACGAATGGTAAGGCACACAATTGAGACTGCATTTGTTGCTGCACTTGGTTTGAATTTGTAACAAGAAAATCATGGTGAGCCAATAAAGATATGCAGATATTTCAGTTGAGTGATACTGCATTGAAACATGTTGTCCTTCCAAGACTTGGCTGTTATAATTTTTGAAAAACATAGAATTCTCAGGTATTTGAAATGGCAAAGGAATCATTTGATACCACAGTGATATGCAAAATATATATAAGAAATTTAGAATAAAATTGTGATGAATATTATTGTGATTTAATAAGCTATGTAATTGTAGTGCTAAGATTGACATGCATTAGATATCGATTGACCTTTGCTGTCAAACTGTTTCAGATACAGAATGGAGTCAGTGAGGGCGAAAACATCCCACCACCCTCTGTGGAAGTGCAGCAAGCCAGTCACAAGGGGTCAGTTACCGCCAAGACAAAGGAAATTCAGCCGTCAGTCCAGTCTTTGGTAGCCCCGTTGTCATCGTCTCAGTCCCCCACCTCCAAGGAGGCCATGCCACCTCCGGACAGCAGTGGCAGCACTGGAAAGAGCACACCAGGGGCCACACGAAGGAGAAGGTTTGCTGCTGTGCCCAACCTGGGCCAGCCGCGGTTGAAGAGTGTGGCGCCCAAGGTGCAGAATGCTGACCATGCAGTTGGACGCCAGGGACCCAAGCCAGGGGACCAGACCAAGGACCTCGAGGGCCATGAGGGAAGGACAGTCATGGGACCCCCTCCTGTGCAGAGAGTGCTAATGGCATCCAGTGCCCAGAAGAAATGTAAGTTAGATTAAGGCTTCTCACTTCACCACACAGCTGACTTTAATCAATGGTATCAAAGAGAATTGGTATAATATTTTCTTTCAAAGAACACATGTGATATGTGATACAGTTTTCAGTTTATCTTCTGTATAGTGGACTTTTTCAGAAGACCTGAAATCCATTACAAAAGATTAAAATGATGGGCATATGGTATTGTGTGTCGTGGTTTCTGCCAGACTGTAATATCAAAATATAAAACGACATTGCCTGCAAATACATTGCTTATTATCTGTTCCCTTCAGAGGAAGGATATAAAAAAACAAACGCCCTTTTCTGTTTGAACAGCTTAAATACCCCAATACAATCAGCATTTCAGCAGAGTAGAAAGGGAATTTTACGCTCGTCCTGCTTTCCACTCTCTCCCCACCCCCCATACAGCTGAATCTTCAAGGCTGCATGCGTTGACCCCAGGCACAGTCAAGCCAGCAGGAAACATAGAAGACACAGACTCAGGTGCTGCACAGGCTTCCCCCCAAACCACACCCTCATCGCAACCCACACCAGCCGGAGATGCCTCAACGGCTGTCACCACCACCACTACTCCCAGCGTGGGCGGGCAAGAGGGTGAAACCAGGCGCCCCGCACCCCAGCAGAGCTCTCTGCCCAACGTGTACACCAAGAAGCTCAAGGAACTCAAAGATCAGATGGATGAAGATGTGAGACTTCTTCCCTTCTTGATCTTTGTGTAGGACGCAATTCCCTGCATTCCCTGCTGTTGATACTTGTGTAGGACACAGTTCCTGCATTTCTGTCTGTTGTTCTTTTTGTACTAATAGGACACAATTCCCTGCATTCCCCGATACTTGTGTAGGACACAAAGGGGGCTCCCAGACCCCCCTCCAGATCTTGGCCGTTGATCGCGCGATCGTGACGAAAATTGGCGCACACATTGTCTGTGACGTAATCTAAAGCTTGGTGAAGTTGATTTTTTTTTTTGAATTATCATTTATGCTAAATTATGCTAATTTATGCTAAATGATGCATGAAATCAGACTATTTGGTATAAATCACTAAATGAAGCTCAAAACAGGCACATTTTTTGTGTAAATATTCCTTTTAGTGTCCTTTAATAGCAAATGTAAGAGAAAAATATTGTGCCCCATCAGAAAAATTTTTAAAGTATTTTATTGTTTTTTTAATTTCTTATGTATTTCTTTGTTTGTTCAACTTGTTGTTTTTCATTGTTTTTTCGATGAAATTTGTCTGCACAATTTGTTCCAAACATGAAAATATGTTATTCACTGATTCTAATCACTAAAACCCCAAAATAATCATGCTTTTATGAAAGTTGCATGTACAATGTAGGAGGAAGTACAGTTTGCATTGAAATTGTACATGAATTCACATTTTTGAACAATTTTTGGTGTGACATGCATGTACATATTTACACGTAACTTCGGAACTGCGCACCCGGGCATTACAAATTTGGTGTCAAAAGATGCAGGAGACTCGAAAGAAAAAAGTCATGAAATATCGCGGCGATAGCTTTTCACGTTGACAATACATTGCGCGGAACGTCCCTGCCCCCCCCCCCCCCCCGGCCTAGTTAGGGTTAAAGCCAATTCCAATATGTGTTAACTTGAGTTGTGCATTCACTCTGTCTAGACCTCACATACAATATCAATGATTAGGGAGCTATGAGAGTTGGATTTCTAATCAAGAGTCTTTTGTAGTGAGAGTGTACAATAGAATAAAAGAAGGGGCATTCACCACTTGCATTTGTGCTAAAAGTCACGCATTAGTTTATTAGTAGTTTGTTAGTTTATTAGGCAGTAGTGCCACACACTTGCACTTTGCCGTAACAGGAAATGGGAAGTTTCCATCAAAATGCTCCGTAATGTCTGTTTCAAACTGTTTCATTCTATAAATGCTTTCAGACCCATCTGTGTTATGTATTCTAGAGACTACAGACATTGTTTCGATCCTTGCTGCAGAAATGACCATCTTGCCTCATTACATTGGCAACTCTGAATTTTAATGTATCCTAAGTGCATATCCTGAATTTGAAAAAAGATTAGAAGGAACTGCTTGAAATTATGAAATCTGCACACACACAAAAAAAGAAATACAAAAAGTTTCAAATTTGAGAGAGAAAGATAAGTTTTTCTGAAAATGTGCCTCCAGTTTTAAGAATCAATCATATATTGTAAAATTAATAGGGTTTTTGAACTTGTACAACTGTAGCAAAGAATTGTAGTAAGGAAATACAAACTATTAAGGCTTACTTGAAAGATAATTTTGTTACTGTGAGGTATGAAACATTAATAATAAATGGCAATGATTGTGATGAAAGAAATACAACTGTAAACTGCAGGAATGTGAATTCTTAGAATTACTGTATAGTCATGTACATTGCATGTTGAGATCCTGACATCATCCTTTGCCTTGCCTGTCTTTTAACTCATGTATGTTTGATCTGTTCATCCGTCCATCCGTCTGTCTGTCTGTACAGACGCCGTCCAAGAGGAGGAAACGGTACGCGAGGAGCAGCAGTCCCGACCGGACTAAGATGACCATGAGTGACCTCATATACTACAACCCAAAGACCAATCGTATGAAGTAAGGTTCCCTTATTATGCAATATTTGAGCACCCACTCCAAAATTTCCATGATACTTAGTCCATACTTACCTCATTAAATTGATGTGTACATGTTATAGAAGTTCATCATTGTTATTTTTTTTTCAGTTACCTGTCACGTTAAAAAAATGATAGACGCATTATTCAGTGAACTACTGAATTTTATGAGAGATATGTGTGCAGTTCGTAATGTAATCTGAAAAGACATGTTTACCAATTAATTCAAATTTTATACATGCCTTTATAACAAAGATGGTTCCTGATAGCCAGAAAGATCGCAAAGGCTGCCTGACATAGCGACAGATGATACAAGCAAAGTGCATTCTAAAAATTGAAGTGCAGTGGTTATGTACAGCTTATTTCGCGGCTCATAGAGGAAAACATGTATAAATCTAAGATGCACTTACTGGCCATATTCAGTGTCTAAATGAGAGCAGCTTTATTTTATATCGTAATGTACTGGATGTGTTACCTCTTCAGCAGCAGTATATGAAAGAGTTCCTTTCCAAAATAAGCTAAATTCATTTTTCGTCAGATTGGACTATTTGACAGAAATAAATTCATTATTTGTTGTTCCATACAGTAAAATCTTCAAATGATTGAAATTCTTGTGAGAAATGGGAGATAAAAGATGAGTTTTGTTCCAAAAGGTGCATAATCCAGGAGGATCCAATCAGGAAACCTGTGTGTATGCTTGACCGCACTTTGACCCCCAGAGGAGGACTAGGTTGGCTAGCCTTCCTGTCTGTGTAGCTTTCCAGATAACCCACATATTTCTTGGTTTTTTGCTGTGAAAGATTTAATTTTCCTACATATAGATTCTCCAGAGTGATGGCAGAAACAGGAGAATGTTTAGGGATAACAAATATCCCAGAAAAATACACAAAGTCACTAAAAACTAGTGAACAAAACAACATTTACATGGTGTACATGACTGTGCTACACTTTTTTGTTCCAAAAGATGCTACATCCATGAAATAAAAAGAAATAGTACTAATTTCTTTAAAAATCAGTGTACTCACAATTTTTTTTAATCTTCTGAGGCACATTTTTTTTTTTAATCCCATTATGGGGTACTATGAAGGGACACAAAGTCACTTCATAAAAGCATTTATAAGCATGCATGCAAAATGAAAATTCATGTTTTTCTCTGTACCATCAAAAGTGAATTTAGCACCTTTTTGAAAGGAACTCTTCATTATATGTAACAACTTTTTTGTTTTCCTGTGGCAGGATGTCAGAAGCGGAGAAGTTGAACAGGAAGGCCAAGGCTGAAAACAACACGAAAAAGAAAGTCACGTTTGCTGAGTAAGTTTTGCCAATTTTGGGACCGGAAGAAAGTAGGGTGATGTGGGTGAAATAGAAAGCGATGTTTTACATGGCATAGATTCAGAATTTATTTAACTGTTATTATTGTTCTTATTCTTTTCTTTACCATTTCCTTCTACCTAATTATTAATTCATGCAGACTTGTTCAAAAATTTGTTATAGGAAAACTTTGTGCAATAATGAAATCTCTTTATCTGTGTTGTTGATAACAGAGTATGTCTGTACATCATACCTGCAGACAAACTGGCATTGCAGATACTGTATACGCCGAATATTTCGCGAGGTTTTTATTTTTGCGAATTTCGTGCGTCGGGTGCTGTTCGCGAAATTAAAGACGCGCGAAAATATTGACTCTGATTGCATGTACATTTCTCCATTCAGTACAGGACTCCATGATCGCGAATTCAACCACTTGCGAAACTGTCGGGAATTCCTGATTCGCGAAAATTTAGACTCACAATATATATGGCGTATACAGTACACTCAAAGCAATATTTGATTTTTTGTGTACCATGGTTGAAGAACTGATATCACTGAAAATTTAGTGATTTTGTTTATAATACTAATACATGAATGGATTTAAAAAGAAAAGGTGATCCTGCATCACAAACCAACAAAATGTCGCCAGACATGGATTCTTAGATAAGGACAGATTTTGAAAGAGCAGACTCTGTGCTTTAACCCTATTCTAACTGGGCTATTTGGGACCAAGTTTTTACTGAGGGGGGGGGGGGGGGGTCAATTTGAACCCCCCTTCAGATCTCGGCCGCCGATCGCGCGATTGCCGCGAAATGTTGCCTGAAGATAGAGCTGGATGTCAACTACAAGATTACATGGTCATACAATAGAAAAATGTTGCCTTTCTATTTTTAATGAATGAATTATGCAAATTTGTGCATGGAATCATATTTTCACCTATAACTCCATTAAAAAGACTGGAGGATTGCTAAATTTTTGTGTCAGAATTCCTCAAGACACATCAAACAATTTTCGTGTAAAAAAATAGCACAATCGAAATCAATTTCTTTTGTTTTTTATTGTTTTGTTAATTTCTTATGTATTTTATTGTTTTTTCGACCGTTTGTTTTCTATTTTTTTTTTTGCCAAAATTTGTTGCAGGCACTTTTTCAGGCTTATCTACACTAGAATTGATTAATTTCAATGGTTAAAAGTTGAAATAATCTAATTTATATCAATTTAACCAAAAAACACAATTTGCATTGGATTTGCACACGATATCATGAATTTGAGCTGTTTTTTGGTTGACATGCATATGCAAAACATTACGTAACTTCAAAACGGTGTACCCAGTCGTCGCCAATTTGGTCTCAAAATATGCGGGAGACTTCAATGAAAAAAGTTGTGAAACGACGCTGCAAAATCTTTGCGCATTGCAAAATCGTGGCGCGAAACGTCGAGGGAGGGGTCAATTTGACCCCCCCCCCCCAGTTAGAATAGGGTTAACCCGTTGAGGACGAGTTCCGAGTATGCTCGGGCAGGGGTCTATGGATAATGCGTGTTGCAGCAAAATCAGTCCGTCCTCAACGGGTTAAAATGATGCATAACTCAATACAATTGGACCGTCTTAACCTCTCTAAATAAAGGAAAGAAAGCACACACTCTGGAAAAGTGTGTACTGAGAAAAGAGGCTTTGAAGTTTAGGGTCTATTCAAGTGTTTAATCTCACCAAGGTGTGCTCTGTGCAATGAATGGGACAAAAGACAGGATGTAAATCTCTGTGACAACCACAATGAATGGATTATCAGATTAAGCTGAAATTTTCTACACTCCATTAAAGCTCATTCAAGTCAAGACTGATACCAACTTTCAATGGAGGACTTAGCACTATCCTATCAAAAGTTACCAGAGTTGAAAGTGAACAGTGTGTAAAGGGTTTTAATTATGGAATGAACATGGGCCTCTAAGACATAACTAATCACACTATTCTAAAAAATAGTGTTCTGTAATAACTACTACAAAGACTATTTCCCATTTGTTTTATAGACCCAAACTTTAAAATTACATAGAAGAATTGGCTCTGACTTTCAGAAAATATTAAAAACTGAAAATTGACTAGGTTCACCCATTTCACCTTTTTGAGTCATGCGAATCAGGGTATGTGACTTTTTTGGGTTTTTGTTGTTGTTGTTTTTTAGTGCACGGTCAAAAATGGTTTTGGTTATTTTGGAATGTCTTCAATATTTTACCCCTCGTGACAATAGGGAAGATGAGGAATCCATCGATGATGTGGACGGTGATTCTGCCTCTATTGACCCAATGGCGCCACAGGTCAAGATTGGCCCCGACGGCAACATCATCATTGACCAGAGCACGTTGACCGTGGAGGCCTCACCGGCTAGGGCATTCGACATTGGCGACACAGAGATCGTGCACGAAGACTCGTCCAACACGACATATTCCAGCTTCCTGAAACGCAAGCGGACGCCGGTCTGGAAACCAAAAGGTATCCTGCGTGCATGCACTCAGTTTCTGTGTTCTGCGTCGCGATAGAGAAAAATTCCTTCAATTCTTATTGTGATCCATTTCGGAACTGAGCTTGAGATGGCATGGTCCAACGCCCAGACATCAAGTCAGAGCAAATTCCATATTTAACATCTTACCAAGTGATTACAGTATAAGGTCATTCATCAAGACGTTTAAGTGAATCACCAAAACGTGTAAAATATCTGCACAATATCAATGCATAATACATTTTTTTTTTTTCCCACGATGTTTATGTACATAATATGTGTACATTATCCATACTGGACGTCCCAGTCAAGCTTTTCATAGCTTATGATGATCCACACAAATGTATAATAATAATAATAATGTGAAGTGCAGTAATGCTATCTCTTGTGTGAAGTGCAGTAACGCTATCTCTTGTACGTGTGAAGTGCAGTAAAGGCTATCGCTCATGGATTGATAATATTACTGCATTGTGGTTTACAGGGCAACTCATCCACAGTTTATACCTTTGAATTTCCTTTTGCCATGTTCCATGACTGTGACTTCTAAGCTAATCATATGGTGTGGACACTTTATGTGCAGTCAACCTCACCTAAGATGATCCTGCACAAGTCAAAAAAAAAAATGTTTTAATGGTAGTCAAAGACAAATTCTACCCTGATGGATATACACATGTGTTTATTCTATTGGGTAAGTCAAAATTCATGTAAGTCAGAATTTTCTCCATTTCCTTTGTATATGACTTAGACAAGGTTGACTGTACTTATTTGGTCGTTTATGACTGCATAACACTTGCATGTTGTAGATTAATACAGTCGTATCAGCACAGTAGATGGTCCATTGTCTTGTGTTCTGAACAGAGACGGCGAGATTCTACAAGGCCCTGAGTGCCGTCGGAACCGACTTTGGCACCATCACGGCGATATTCCCAACACGGAGTCGGGCGGAGATCAAGCGAAAGTTCAAAAGAGAGGAGAGACTCAACAGGAGGAAAGTTGATGCAGCTCTCTGTAAGTAGCAAGTGTTATGTCAAGCCTCTAAATCACTAAATTTATAAGTGATCCTTAACTTGGCAACTCATTTTGATGATGTCCCTGTTCCTCTTTCAGTTGGCATTCTTTTTCTTCTGCATTTTTGGCAGTTTTTGTAGTTTCTTTATTTTTTTCTAGTTTTGTGCAAGTTCACTGAATGGAACATGTCATCTAATCTTCCTCCAGTCTAGCATTTTTATGCCTCCGCCACGAAGTGGTGCCGGAGGCATTATGTTTTCGGGTTGTCCGTCCGTCCGTCCGTCCGTCCGTCCGTCCGTAATGAATTTTGTGGACAAGGTAACTATCGAAACCTGTTGAGGTATCTTAATGAAACTTGGCATGTATGTGTATTAGGGGGTGAAGTTGTGCCTATCAACTTTTGGGTGCACATGCTCAAGGTCAAAGGTCAAAAGGTCAAGGTCAAATACGTAAAATGTCACTATTTCCCCCATATCTAAGCAATGCCTGAAGATATTTTCTTGAAACTTAGTGTATACATGTATTACCCAATTAAGATTCTCTGGTGAAAGTTTGGGTCATGAGGTCAAAGGTCAAAGGTCAAAAGGTCAGGGTCAAATACATAAAATTTCACTATTTCTACCATATCTATTGAATGCCTGAAGATATTTTCTTGAAACTTAGTGTATACATGTATTACCGAATTAAGATTCTCTGGTGAAAGTTTGGGTCATGAGGTCAAAGGTCAAAGGTCAAAAGGTCAAGTAAAAATATTAAAACTTCTTTTTTTTCTCCGTACCTTGGAAAATTGTTCAAGGTATCTTCATGGAGCATAGTATATACATGTACTGACTGGAAGTGATTATCTAAAGAATGTAGGGTTCATGGGGTCAAAGGTCAGGGGTCAAAGGTCAAGTGCAAGACTTCAAAATTTTACTATTACCCTCATAGCAATGCCAGCAGGGTTATTTTTTTTACACTTGGTGTATGCATGTGCAACCTAATAGAAATTCTCTGGAAAGTTTTTTTTTTTCTTCTTTTTTTGCCTCAAAGGTCAAAAGGTCAAAGATCAAGTGAAAGTGCTGAACTAACTTTTTCCTCCATATCTCGGAAGTGGCTCAAATTATCTTGAAACTTAGTACATATTATGCATGTTCTACCTGAAAGTAATTAATCTTATGAATTTTAGGGTCAGGGGCCAGATGAAAATGGTAACAATTTACTATTCAATTCAGAAATTGCACTTTTTCTCCACACCTGTACCTTGAAAATTACTCAATGCCTAAATGTATGAATGGGTCAAAGTCAAGTTAAAGTCCTTAAATCCCTAGATACATGCTCTCCTATTCATCCAATTAAACCTAGGTCAAGGAAGGTGAACATTCAACACATTTGTGACAAACTTGTCATTTCAATATTTTGCCAATTTTGTGAAAATGTAATCACACATTGTCCACATGTACTATCTAGACCTATTGGGAAAATCATGCATTATGGCGGAGGCATACCAGTCGCCAAAGCGACATTTCTAGTTAAACTTTGGAGTTGGCAGTGGAATAAGGACAAGATGATAATATCTGCAGCAAAATTACCTCAAGATTTGATTGGATAAGGAGGGCTCCACATTAGCAGTGGCCCGGTGGCCCAAGACCACTAAAAATTTATGTTGGGCCACCAAATTTTCAACTGGTTATCTTTTGGTGGCCTAGCCAAGCACTTAAGATTCGAAATTGATCATTGTGTTTCCACTTATTTGGGACCACTGCATTTCTTTTTCAGGCCACTAGAATTTCAGATTTAAAGATTTTAGTGGCCTGCATGGGCCACCAGAGAAAAAAAAAAGTTAATGTCTAGCCCTGGATAGGGCATATCAGTGCCGGCTTAAAACGAGGCATTATACCAGTGTTTATTTACTTGTCTTGGAAATGGAATGTGTACCAAAGAGTGTTTGAAAAGTAGCAGTGGGAAATGTTTTCACCCTACCTTCACTGTTATGTGATTTTAAAAGATTGTTTATGAACTCATTTCCTTGTAAATGTAGTAGTGTTCATATTTCAATGCTTCCGTCCTTTCAAAGTTTGTAAGACTATTTGCTGAGAGTTCTTTAAAGAAAGGCAAGTTAAGAAGTCAACTCTGATTTAAACCTATGCACTTTCCTGGCTGGGATTGACTTTTGTTATGAATATTTTATTTTATGAGGTGAAATTTCATCTCATTTAATGAATTAACAAGCAAAATATACTCAACATTATGTTGGAGTTAAAAATGAATCTTCTGACTGCTCAGAAAGACTATGGCTTCGAATCCCTTTAATCACAGGCACAAATGCACCTTAGGAATTATTGTGTCTATCCATAGAAAATTGGCAGCTCTTTGAATAATTATAGCCAGTTGGAAATCCAGCTCCTGAAAACCTGTGATGTTACTGTTGTAAACTTCTCCAGAATTGCGTAAAAAGGGCCCCCTAAACATGCCATGATTTGATGCTGTGGCAAGTTAACTTCCTTTCGAGATCCTCAGCATTGCACTTGGAAATGAGATACCTAACCTTTCAGGACACACCTTTTCTGGATTCATATACACATTTGTACTTACCGCCGGTTATTTTGTTTATTTGTTTTTTGTTTGTTTTTGTCGGTGTTCACAGCGGAGCGCAAGGAGCTGGATATGTCTCTCTTTGACCCACCTTCAGATTCTGAGGAGGAGGAAGAGGAGGCAAGCGGGATGACTTCCAAGAAACGCAAGTCTGCGAAAAGGAGTAAGTTCGGCATCTTGTACACGTGTGTCTTTTCTAGCAACCTCCTCTTTTTTTGTCTTTTTTTTACCTCGTAGTCCATAACACAAACGCCTCATCCTTTTGGACAAGGAACAAGTGCTGCAATTAGAATGAATGTAAACTGAAGTAGCCAATAGTCTATCAAAATTAAGTTGGTCTGTCAGGGATGTGTCGGAGAGAAAATGAAACTTCATCTGGGCACTGATAACTTCAACAACTTCTACTTCTCAAAGCTCTGTCAACCTACACATTCCCTCGAGGCCTCAATACAAATCTTCCAGGAACAGGTTGAAAGTTGATGTAATAAGAAGGTGAACACTTTTCTGCCTTTGCTTCCATTATCAAGTCACAAGATGTACTCTTACTTATCCTACAGAACAAAATCTCTTGCCCTTTTGGATGAGCAGGAGACAGTAACAGTCGAAATCAGCATGGGCTCCTGTGGTTTGAATTTCCTTTTAATATTTGACACTAATATCATTAGACAGAGTCATTTAAAGGAGAATGAAATGCCATTATATACGTGGATTTAGTGATTACAGCACTATTAGTAGAACACATCAGTGAAGTTTGAGGAAAATCGGACAGTCCGTTCAAAAGTTACAGATTTTTAAGGTTTTTAGTGCCATCATTGGATGAGAAGACTAGAGCTCTTTGCGATGTCAGTGCAAGACAACGATATAAAAAGATGTTAAGAAGATTCAACTGATATTCTCTTTTCTAGCAAAATTAAAGAGCACTTGACTTACTCTGCAGAAAGCTGGGGAAAAATAATGCCCTTGACATATTTCAGTAACAAGTTGAGTGAATTTGGACTTTACAGAAAAGGTGAAATTTTGTGGAATCTCCCTATATTTTCTTCATATTGTTGTCCAGTACTGATATCACAAACTGTAGAAGTCTTGTCATCCAGCGATGGTGGCATAGAAACTTTAAAATGTCTTAACTTTTCAATAGATTGTCTGATTTTCCTCAAACTTTACTGATGTGTTGTACTTATAGTGCTGCATTTACTCACTCCAAATGTTTATTTGGCTTTCATTTCCTTATAATGAATACTAGGTTCACCTCAATTTAGCAGTGCAGGTAATCACAACAGTTTTCAATTATTTCTTGGGTGAAGAAAGTTTTCTTTTAAAGTGCTTGCAAAATTTGATGGCATTTCAGGCAGATGTGATGGTATCATTGTTTTGTGTGTGGTTTTTGTTCTTTGCTGTTTCTTCTACAGAGCAAGTGGGGAAGGCACAGGCTGATGAACCAGTTAGTAAGGAGGATGGAAGTAAACCAGATGACGACGTCATTGAGACAATGTCAGTGAGGTCCCAGGACTCTGATGATGAAAGTGAGGATGCCCTCGCTAACATCCTGAGCACCACGCGGTCTGGACGTCAGCCCAAGCCGCGGACCTCTTTCACCATTGAGATCCCGCCTAAGCAGAACCGGAAACGCACCCGAGCGTCGCCAAGCCAGAAGCCGAGCGCCATTGTGTATGACTCCTATGCAGAGCACAGGCTCAAGCGCTTGGAGAGAGAGCGGGAGGCTACACTCAGGCTCAAGATGTTGGCTGGCTCCTGGATTACTAGGGAGGAAGCGGAGGATGGGATGGATGATGCGAGAAGTGAGGCCACCTCAGACATGACGAGTGAGGTCGCCAGTGAGAAGGGTAATGAGGAGGAAGAAGAGATTGGTTCGAGAGAGCCAGCTGGTCCCACCAGCAACCTGGAGCCAACGAGGATCGTGGGAATGCCTGGACTTGGTGCGGGTTCTACCAACAGTTCTTCCCTTCCTGAGAGTGCACCAGAAACAAATGCTGCAGTGAGCACCAGCAAGAAAGTCATGCTGATGATCACCACTCCGGATGGCAGACAAACCATTGTGCAGGTTAACCTGACGTCTACTCCCGAATCTTCAAGAGCACAGCCTAGTGTTGTAGGGGTTGCTAACCAAAGGGGCCGCATTCAAACTAGTCCTGCTACAAGTGTTGCTAGCACAAGGGATGTAGGAGCGCAGAGAGTAAGTCCTACCCCCAGAGAAATTGGAGAGTACCCGAGCACCAGCCGGTCATCAAGCCCTCTGTCCAGTCCTGCTACACGCTTGACCACCCTCACAAATGTTTCGTCCCCGTACCACAGAACTCCACTGCAGACTCCCAAAATCCGGACAGTGGTGGCCACGGGGGTGACCCAGCCCTCCAAACAGTCCAAGAATGTCACCGTGGCAAGGATTGTCGATGGGAAGATTGTGTTTGGTCCTCCAGAAGTGTCCCCATCCCTGCAGCCAGAGCACAGTGCAGCTGCAAGCAGGTTTGATAGTGCCTCTCCTGTGTGTGGAGATATACATACGCCAAGGGACCAGGACCTGTTGGACAGAACTCCATTGCAAACATTGCCCAGCCATGTGTTACAGCCCCAGCCATTGCCGAACACGTCAGCAACTCTGGATAGCCCCATGGAGTCCACATCGACCCTGCCGTCCGGGGCGCTGCTTGATGAGCAGATGTCGGCGCCGCCGATGCCGATGGCAGCCGTGACAGATCCCGCAGACCAGTTCCTGGCCGGGGGGATGCTGCCTGACCTTGGGGTCAACATGTCCTTTGACAACAACCTGGGCGTGGTCGCGTACGAGGAGAGCATCGCCACCATGGGCGATCCCATCGTAGCGCAGCAGGTGGATGTTGCCAGCAGCAATGCGCTGACACAGAGAACTAGACACAGACACGAATCAAACGGACCATTCATTCCACCAATGAAGTGAAAGATGAAGCTAATCTCTCATGCAAATTGTTGCATGCGTGAGTATGCAACCTTGATGATGCTGAATTTGGCAGAACACCTCATAGTGCGGATGGATCATTCCATGCAAAACTGCCATTTCTACATTCGCGATCTGTTGAGTTTGTATTCAAGAGCATGAAGGAATGCTGGAGAAAACTATGATGAATATGCAAGAATTTGTGTTTTACACAGACATGTTCCATGTAGGTAGTTTTTTATTGTTTTTTTTTTTGGATAAACATATTGTCATGTCATTGTGAAACCAAAACCTGAGTGCACAAAGGTGCTGTTTGATTACTGCTGTGTATGTTTGTTTTGTTTCTTTATCTGGTGCAATATTGTTTGAAAAGGGGCATTTTTTTACTCTGTTTTTCTGATTTATAAATACATATTTTCCCCACTTTGCAAGTTCTGAAACACAACCGGTGTCAATCATATGATAATCGCAGATGATTTTGTGACCTTTGCTCGATGAACTTAACATCTAGTGTCTACCAGGAGATGGTGTCGTTCACCTAGGTGGAATTCTTCCCAAGTCAATTTCATTTCATTGTGTTACCTTATAAAAGCAAGCAAACATGATGCCATTTGTGATGTAATGGCATTGTGAAAGCAAACAATGAATTGATATCTCAGGGTCATAATTGACCGCCCAGCTGAAAACCCACAAAAAGTCGCAGATTAGAATTCTCTATTGAGGACCAAAGTATGTCATTTGGGTTGACAGACTCAAGTTGTTAAAGTTTTGTCTTACCTGGGAGAGTAATCTTTTGTATACCTACGGTCAAAACTTGGCAACTTCAAACAGAACCGAAATCAAGGTATCAACAGTTTTTCTGGACTATCTTTTTTTTTTTTTTCTTTTTTTTTCCAGACAAGTGCTGTGTTAAAGGGATTGTATAGTTTTGGTTGAGACCTACATCTTCAGGTTTCTAACATTCTTGGTGAGATAATGAGAAACCTCTTGTGAAATATGAAAGAGCGTGTAATTCCACGAGGAATTCAATGTTTATTTGATGAAAATTGGTTTTGAAATGGCTGAGATATCCAAAACAGAGCGATTCTAGTAAAGTGTGGGACCCACACTTTATTACGATTGCTTTGTTTTACTTTGTTTGTGGATGTTTCAGTCATTCCAAACCCGATTTTCATCAAATAAACTTTGAATTCCTCCTAAAATGGTATGCACTGTACTATTTTGTAAGTGCTTTCTTGGTATCTTGCAAAAAGTTAAAAGCCCAATTCTCATCTCCACCAATACTGTACCATCCTTTTAACTGTGAAATAGAACATGCTTTCATTGCTCCTTATCCACAGTAGGCCTGAGTGACCCTTATCTTTAAATCCTCATTTCTCCCTTTTCTATGGAAATGCACCTCCTAACTCTCTTTATTTCAATCCCTTTCGAATGGGTTTGGATGGTCCAATTTTAGCAAGTTACATATCATTCTAAGTACAGCTTGCTCTTTTAAGTTAAAGTGCTGAAACATGGAAATTCATTTGTGGGTTTTGAGCTGGGTGGTCACATCTTATGTGAAAGCCAGTAGCCCTTACGTGGAGTCTCTCCATAATTATCCGTGTGAATGTCCGTAAATCTGTGGCCAAATCAAATGTAGTCCTATGTCATATAGAAGAAAATGAAATTCATCTCCTTGTTCATTGAAGGAGTTAAGAAGTTAAGAATATGAATGAATGAACAGTTATTGTCATGCATTATTTATAACATTTCACAATTGGCCATCTATGAATTGCACATTTTGTAGTTTGAATGTAAAGTCATTCAAGCATCGAGGATCCTATGAAGATATTTAAGAGGTGAATTTGAGATGCAAAATATGAATTTTTGTCTATTCTTCCCGACCCCACTCCTAAATACAAAGCTTTGCAAAGGAGGTCTATGACCTGCGGCAAATGCTCTGTGACTTGAATGTCCTCAGTAAGCAAAAGATATATCCAAAAGCCAGTCTTGTATGAACCTTTGTGGTTAAAAAGATAAAAGTGAACCTTTGGTCAACCTGCACCAACATGACACCAAATCATATCACTCGATATGGATTTGGTGGAATTAACATTCGAAATCAAACCAGGATAATCATGGTTTATGTGTTTTGAAATGGGGTGAGATTGAATCTATGGGTTTTGATTATGAAATTGCATGTTGCAATACTTGTCCTTTTCCGTAATTTGTTAGCTCAGTATTTTGATCAAAAGAGAAGATATGTAGATTCTACACCACTCCAACATAAAGTTAGAAGTATAAAGTAAAGATATTGATCCAACTCTTCCTGGACCTGTGTATGAAATTGCTGTGTAAATGATGTTCATTTCTTCATTTTTATTTCGGCAAGAATGTAGCATCTGTAACTCTGTAAGAAAATTTGTCACCCTTGAATCCTTACAATCCTATAAGTTGCTTCAAAGTATACATGTATTGCATATTCTTTCTTTTTTTCCATTTCTACATCATCAAAGTTTTGCAAGGAAATTAAAATGTTGAAGAGTAGTAACATCATGGTCTCGTCTTATGTGCATACGACGGAGTGACTGACACCTTCACTGCTGGGTAGGTTCTGGGGTGCTCTAATATCGGTAGCGTGAACAGGGAGGGGCAGTGAATTTTTGAATTCAGAACACCACAAACAGGAAAGAGTCACCGTTGCCATCGTATCAACAAGTCAAACTCGGCCGAACTTGTGTACAAAAGTTTATACACCAGAGATGTACCGGTTTATTTCGCTACGTGACTGTACTTGATACAACTTGGTTACGTCGGAAACTAGATCGGATTTTCATGTGTCATTGTCGAAGACTGTTATGAGCCACCTGGATTTCGATATTTTGCAGGGTACTTCATGCTTTTAGGCTCGGATTTTTTTTTTTGGCCATATTTGCGTGAATTATATGATTCTACACGATCATCTTGTTTTTATCTTGCTTTAATCTTGTGAACCTTTGTTTTACCCATTTATTTTTCGTATGTTTACCCCCGCTTGTCATCAGTATTAAGGTAATGAAGCCTCTTGTATTTGGATAGCTTGAAAGCACAAACATGCAATGAAATTGCCCTATAAAATGACAGTTGTGTTTGATTGTGTTTCGTCATGTTGCATGGCTAATCATTGGATGTTTTTTAAAGAGGAAGTCCACCCCAAAAATGAATAAATTCCAAAAGAAAGAGGAAAAGATTCCATACAGAACATTCCAAAAATGTCAAAAATACAGATAAGGAAGATATGACATTTTGAAATTTCAGTTTTTTTTTCTTGACCAGTCCTTTATATGAATATTCAAATGAGCAACTCAATGATGTCATGCCTACACAATTTTTCATTTATGTTATAAATGAAATTATGAAAAGTTGTTATTTTTAGCTAATACAGGTAAAAGCATATTCCCATACCAAACTATATCAGAGCTAACATTCATTCTTTTTTTTTTCATTGTTATAATGGGTGGTTTTAAGGTGAGATTTTTGTCATTTCTGTATATGAAATGTACATGAATAAGAAATTGTGGAAGCATGACATCAACTTGCTGATGTGAGTATTCATAACGTCTGGTCAAGAAGCGATTTCAAAAAAAAAAAAAAAAAAAACCCTTCCTTATCTCTTAACCGATTTTGATAATTTTTGCACCGTTCTGCAGAATTTTTTTTTTCTCTTCTTTATGAAATTGATAACATTTTTGTGTGGCTTTCTTCTTTAATGATGACCCAGATTTTATAAAATCATCATCAGTTTACACATTTGGTGAAGATTATCCCTGAATGTCCCTCATATGTATTAATTTTGCAAACTTTTTACTGCATGAGGATCTGCATTACCATCTACAGATGATGATCAACACCACCCCCATCCCCTCCATTATCATCATCACCACCGACAACTATCTTCACCCCCACTGCTTCTCCCCTGATCCTCATTCCTATTATTCCATTCATTGCCAAGGTCTCAACACAGTCATCAACACCTTCAATGACATCTTGTGAGAATTTTCTGGTAATCTCCATAATCATAAAAAATGCTTTTACCGTGTACTGTTCAAATCCTCACTACTTGTATTATGCGGAGATACCAATGGTTACTTTTTGCAGGTCTGCCAACATTCCAACATCCAAATCAGGGACATTCCACACAGCAATCGGGGAGATATCTGTGTGTTACATGCATCTCAATGGGCGAAAATAATTCCCAAATCGGGGAGATTTTAATATTCTCTTATTCAGACATGAAAAGATTTTGACATTTTCAGGGAGACTTGGCAGCTCTGTTTTTGTAGCATCTTCTACTGAATCAAAAAACAAGACATAACAAAAACCACCTACAAACCCCTACTTCAATGAATGGAAGAAAGCAGACCACCAAACATGGTTGACAAAGAAATTGGCTTTGAAGTTGTGCTGTAGGCAAGTTTGCAGTTTAGGTACTGTATTGACATTCACAGTCAGACCGCAACGCTGCTGTTAATGAGCTCAAATCAAAAATTTATCATACGCGCAGGATTTTGCGCATGTCCTTCTCAACACCCGAGATTTTGCGAGATAATTCAGAGACAAAGTGCATGGTCTACGAGATTCATTTATTGACGACATGATGATCTACTCTCCGTGACTAATTGACATGATTTGTGAATATTTGATATTAATCAGACCTTTTAATGCTTATATCATGTGAAATGAACTTATGATACCGTTATTCTTATCACCGCATCCTACTGACATTTTTTAAAACAATCCTAGAACATATTATGACAAGGCTTTCTATTTGTGACTGTGCACCTCAAAACGGACATAAAGTCGCACACACTGATTTTACGTGAGGACTGAAAATAAGTGAAATGGGTCAACCTAGCCGAACTTGACTTTTTCATATTTTCTGAAAGAGCGGGTCTTCTTTTACATTATGCTAAAATTTGGCATCATAAAACGGGCAGGAAAGTGTGTTTTTTAGCAGTTTATCTTGAACATTTTTGGTAGAATAGTGTGATTAGGTGTGTCTTTAGAATCCCTTTTTCATTTCTGAAAAACCTTGCCCACACTCTTCACTTGCAACTCTAATAACTTTTGAAAGGGCAGTGCTACTGCTTTGAAAGTTGGCATTGATTATGGACAGAATCTGTTAATGAGGCATGCTTAATTTCACTTTAATCTGATAATCCCGTCATTGTTGTTACTCTGGTGGTTTACTTCCTGTTTTTTGTCCCATTCATGGCACAGCCAGCACGGTTTGGTAAAGATTAAGCGCTTGAATAGACACTGTACTTCAGAGCCTCTTTTCTCAGTTCACACTTTCCTGAGTTTGTGCTTTCTTTCCAATATTTAGATAGGTTAGGAGAGTCCATTTGATTTGAGTTATACATCATTTTAAAGCTTAAAGTCTGCTCTTTCAGAATATGGTCTTAACTAAAAATTCATATCTGGCAACTTTATGTTTGTTTTGAGGTGCAGGGTCACATTTATTGATCACCCGACCCGTTCCAAAGTTGAATCAACTCATTACTGATATCCAACATTCTAGAGATTCTTGTTATAATAGCACAGTAAGTACTGAATTGGTCCCTCGCTTAGAAAACTATAAAAATTGAAAGTCTCGTCGAGTGAAAATCGTGGAGTGGCAATTTGAGATACATGCATGATCATGTACTCTCAGGGTATCATTAGTTAAATTACTCAGCGATGTATACAGTGGAATTAGATGGAATAATTATTGTAATTCACAATAGAGATCCCCAAAGAACTATGTGTGCACAATAAGTTTTAGATCTTTTATTATTGATTAATAATGAGCCATTCATTAATGCAACAGTTACTGCTAGCTGAGTAAACAAAGTCCAAGCCAAAGTTGAGCTGTTGATCAGAGTGGAGTGTTGTTCTTGTTGTTGACGTGGAGATCTTAGCCCGAGCGCGTATACATATATCGTGTGCGCGCACACACACACTCATAGGGTCCTACACTTTTATCTACACACAGAGTATTACTGTATGTACAGCACACGTTTACTGTCCTTCCGCGCTGACCAACCGTTTACTGTTTCAACTCTCCACTCAGAGGGGATTAACCAATCAGAAACGCGTATTTGCGGCAAACTGAAATCTCATCAAAAATTAACCGTACAACGCAATGATTTATTCGATCACCTGACCCGTTCCAATAATCAGTCCACATGAAGTCATCATATTTCCATAGTATGATATTTCCTCTTTCATTTCATACCTCTTCGATTTTGGTCCACGTTTATTTCATTGTTCTAATGTACCCCCTAAGAAAAATGAAAAATATGCAAATTTTATGTCTTATAATTTCCTTGCTCAGTATATTTTATGTGTCACAACCTTTCAAGTAGTCGGCTGTCATTAAAGTACAACTTTTCAGCTTTTTATCGATGTATTAATCAGGAAGATTGGTAATGTCGTTTAGATTTACAGGGACTCTAAAAATATGGTCTTCCAGCTCATTACGTATTCATGTCCGCAAGGTCCATGCATACGCGTACGATAAATGAGAAGGCTTTTCAGGGTGTTGTGGTCTGACTGTTCAGCTAAAAATGATTTACATCATTTCACATGTGTTTACAGCTGTAGTTCCCATACATATTTTATACTAACACTTCTCTATGGGGTACATCTATGAATTAATGTACTGTCTTTGGGAAATACCAGCAAATATGGCAAATCCAGTTACAGTGCACTCCTGGTATAATGAGCATGATTACGAGTTGTACAGTGGACTCTTGTTGTAACGAAGTCCTTGGGACCAGCAGTTTTCTTTCGCTATAACAAATAAACAATAAAAATAAAAATAAATATAGCGTGGATGATGTTGCCTGAATTTTTACGTCAGAATTTTGTTGTAACCGTGTTCATTATAACGGGAGTGCACTGTATAACAAAATCCTGGTTACAACGAAGTAAAAATTCAGGCTGCAACATTATCCACTCTTGTTGATTTGTTCAGTTACAACAAAATGTCCATATAACAAAAGAATAACGACAGAAAAATGCCGGTCCCAAGGACTACGTTGTAACGCGAGTCAACGGTACAGACTACATTGTTAGAGGCATCTTACACTCAGTTTCTGACAGTTTCCACAGCTCCATTTTTATACATCGAACACAAATGCTGGTGGATTATCAAACAAAGCCCTGAATACAGTTCAGTTTAAATACAATGTACCTAAATCTGCAAACCAACAACTGCTACCCATGCATTCTTTCTTTCTTTGCTGTCATTACATACAGCTAGAGCCCCCCAAAAGAGCTGGACTTAAAGCGAGGCACATTGTACCTCACACAAGATACTGAGTAGTTTTGCAGGTCCTAATACATTCATATTCTCTTGTTTTTTGTTTTTTTTATTAAACCCCTGATATAATGAGCTACCTGGAACCGGATACATTGAGGAAATTTTAGTGGTCCCAAGCAATTTGTATAGAGAGGTTTCCTGTATGAGATCCGAAAGTACAGTATACTTCCACTAATTTGAGTCTACAGGCATTCCAGCCTCTTTGGCAGTTTGGGCTGCCCTTTAACTTGGAAAAGAGCACAAGTATTTAGCAATATGAAAGGGGGGAAAGGTGGTGAGATTTTGAACAGTGTGACCATTGACTATTACATGCTTTACTCATGAATAAGCTCCACCTAGTAAGGTAAGAGTCAGATTACTGAACGTCACTAAACTTACAAATACATGTATGACCACGGACAAAGGCACGTGTAGACTGCTGACTTTATTTCATCTGATTTTTAATTGGAAATAACTAACACATTTTTTTTTCTTATCTGACAAGACATCAATGCTGTCAAAACAAACACATATAACATTTTCCCAATATCATGGACAGACTCTATTTGAAAAATTGCATGTTTTTTACGGTTACATGGCACACTAATAATGTTAAAAAAAAACAAATAAAAACCCTTTCTGTGTGCTCGGATAATTTGTAATAAAAACAATAGCGTGGGTGTAGTCGGTATAGACTTTTGGATGATTACAAAATTCCTGCTACTGGATACGGTATCAAAGCAAAAGTCAGAACAGATTTTAGACGTTAACAGCTTCAAATGCATGCAGGGAGTGACACAAAATTTTTGACTCCTCGGAGAGAGAAATTCATAGAACAATATCTCTAGCTCCCTCTCCAGAAAACTCTGAATCGTTTTGAAACCTTCTAAATAAACAAACAACTTGGTGGATTCCTCATTTAACAGTCCTACCACAAACAAAGGTGTGCCCCTTCACGAAAGCGTCCACGAAATACCTCCCCGCTTTTCCCCCGTCTGCTTATCAATTCACAGAAAGATATCAATTGCTTTCACTTCATCTAAATCATGGCAAGTCGGAGAACATTTCTCCACACGTAGAACTGGACCTACTCTTTTCGAGCCTGAAAGTCCGAATGTGTTGTTGAAGAGAACCTGAAAGCCACAGTAATGCAAAAGTTTCAGATATTCCAGTATCTGTGAAAAACGTTCATATATATATGAAAGAATCAATGAAATATATATATATATGTTGCGTATGTAAATTCTCTCCTAAATCAAATTTCTGTGTTATCATCACTTCTTTTCCTCTGACAGCAGAGAGCAGTGTAGCCATGGGGGTTACTGTGATTGCTGCCTGGAGTTCAAGAAAATTTCTGCTGTTGCCATGGAAATGAGGAACTCCACCCATGTCGGTGGCAAGAGGGTGGGGGATTACAGTTCTCAAGAAATAGTAATGGGTGCAAAATATGCATGCTACATGCATAATCGCAGGATAGTGGGTGGAAAGGACATTGTGTACTGTGTGCATCAGCCAAGAAAGAAGCGATCTCTTCTATTGTTGTTGTTTGTACTGTTTTGACAAAAGGAGAAAAAAAAAAGAACCCCAAGTAAACCCTTTCTTATGACTGGCTGAACTTTCCACCCCTACGACAAGAATAATATTTATGAATGGAAGGCAATGCAAACCATCACAATTACATTGTACACACAAAGTACACCATCTGGTTCGCAGTGCATCTAATAAGAACAAACAACAAAACAGGGCCTTTGGGATATTTTCACTTTCAGACATCATAAACCCTTGTGACTTGGCCAGAAATGCATTTCTCACTTTTTTAGTAGTCACTTCAAGCACTCAGTTGAGCTACCACTCGCCTCACGAAGTAGATATTTGACTTATTTTTTGTTGTTGCTGTAAACATATGTACCCTGACAATGCGCCAAATGTAATACATCAACTGCACATCAAACGCAATCTATGCTGAACCCTCTGAGATTCAAGACGAAAATGCTCAACATATTACGGTAGTACCTTTTATATCTATAAGGATGAACAAATGAATGAAAAAAACAAATATCACAGAAACGTAATGCAAGCCGCAATGGCAAAGGTATGTAAATGACTCAACATAATATTTACATATTCTTGGATAAATTTATGAAACACTGACCACAATCAGCGATGACGCCAACGGTACTGAACTGACGAAAGAGGTAAAACAATTAGCATACAGATAATTTGAAAACCCTGTAAAGTACATGTAGCACGCACAGTCATTTTCATGTCAAATGTGACACGGTAATCGCACAAGGCAGAAAAATGAAGGAACCCCCCAAAATACAAAAAAAAAAAGAGAAATACCATAGTCAAGATCAAATCTTACATGGCAAGATTTGTAAGTGCTTATACTTTCTTTCCTCCCTTTATACAGCATTTGGAGAAAACACAATTGTTTGGTTACCTGTGATATTTTCTGTTGCTAGATATTTGTCATACCGTTCCCCCCCCCCCCCCTCCCTCCCACTTTGGGTAGTGTGCACAAAATTAGATAATTTTGTGAACTGACCCTGGAGTAGGAAAATGCTGAGATACACTTGAGAGCACAACTGTGGTTTTCCCTGCTGATGATATCTTGACTTTACATAACATTCACAACACACATGCTGTCTTTTTCTTCTTTTCTTTTCTTTTTTTTTTTTTTTTGTGCCAGAGACATTCTGTCATCATTTTCAAGGCTGTGTAGAAATTTGCAATGCATTTATGGTGATTTCAAAGCCCGGTTGACTGGCGGGAAATTGCGAGATGAGATACATCTCGGTTTGGAAGAAGTTTCAAGTGCGTGAAATCAACACATACGAACACATGTGAATACAAATTCAACAATACAGCACGCCACTTGATACATTCCTGGCTACAGTGCATTTCTTGTCTTGTACCAAAATACTCCAAAGTTGCATTCAATAAAACAATTAAGCTAAATTTCACAGACCAGATGTGAAAATATTCATACAACTGGTTGAACAATTTTCAAACATTCAAATTCAATAAACAGCCATCATTTTTTTTTTCATTTTTCAATGTAAAACTCTTTTTGATAATTTTATTTACAAACTAGCAAACAGCAATCTGTAATTAAATCTCTTTCACAACTACATAGTAATAAATTTATAGTTACCAATCCACATCATTTAATTTCAAATTACAGTTCATAGCTAAAAGCTGCATCCCTCCCCCCCCCAAAAAAAAAAAAACATAAAACAAAATGCATGTAATCATACCACAACCATTTCAACCAATTTTGCCATCTAACCCCTTTCCAACCTGCTGTACACACCCAGTCACCATTTCAATCATACAAAATGCATTTCTTTCTATTTTAATCATTCTCGTCAATGAAAACTGCTACCTCTACACCTCTTCAGTAATACTGATGAATTCAAACACCAATTATCCGGTACCGGCCAATGTCCGAATCCCACAACGACCACTCGAAAGGTTTATCTCTATCCACGCCACCTTCACATACAGTCAGTATATGAGATTAAGCTATCAAAAATCTGCATGACGTATGAAGAAAATAACATTAACTAATAACTCACGCCCTTCATCATCATGATGCCTGCACCAATATCCATCCACTGCTCTCGGTAACCCAATATGCGATTTAACATGAACCCGACTGGAGCCGTAAAATCTCAAATGCGTGCCAGTCGACACAAATTTCCTGCTGAGTGGATTCACACTCCTGTGCTCTGCCAAGTTTACGAGTTCATCATCCACACAGAGATACATACATAGAGTATTTATATATTTTGAACAATTTGTATGACTTCTCCTGCCCGACTAGATCATTTGCCCCCAAAATCCCACAATGCATCGTTCTAGCTATATTTACAGATGCATTCACGCACCAAATCCGGGAATAGAAAAGTCTGCAAAGCTCTTGCGCTCTTTAAATGCACCTACAAAAGGGGGCTTCCCCCCACAAGTCCTGTCCATTCAAAATACGGAGAGGCCAAGGGAATTCCTGCCCCCTAACTCCTTGAGCACAAATTGCATCTTTCAGTCGGTTGGTTTGGTTTGTCTGAAAATAGGCAGCAAACACTCTGTCTTTTGACGGAATGTGGTGTTTGTCAAACATTTGGGCAGACATCTGTGGTAATTGGCATAGGAAATACGAATGAAGTGTACTCTAGTTAGGGAACAACTGATGTTTCATTAGATGCTAGACTGTAAGTCAGTGAGTGGGATATTCCAAAACTTTACATTGATATTCACTGACATAAAAATGCAGCCATTTGAGATCAACTCCCATCAAATAGAAAAAAAAAAGTACCTGTTTTTTGTCAGAGAAGATCAGGAGAGCTTCATTTAGGTAGACACAAGAGATAACAAAATGTAAAAAAAAAAAAAAACCCTAAAACCAACGAGCTACACAAAATGGGAAGCAATTCGAATGTTGTCAGACATGGAGGCGTAAAGTGTAGGGTGCGGTTTTCAAGAATGAGTAGAGGGTGGGGTAAGGGGGATAGAGGGGGTCGGTCGTGGGGTCGGGTTATTTGCCGAAGAGCCTCGCCGTCTCTTGCTCGTAGTGGTCGATGTTCCTCTTCATGATTTCCATGCAGGGACCCAGCAGCCGCTCAAACGCATTCACGTCCAGGACTGGTTGGCCCACGAAGACACGAGGCAAGCACAAAATTGAAAAGGAGGGAGAAGAGTTGACAGCATTATTAATTAATAAGTTATCATGATTATTTCTTCGGCAATCTCCTAGTCGGCCAGGGCAGCAAAAATTCCACTTTGTGACTGTTCTCTGCAGGCCTCATCTACCGTATACAAATATCAACCCGTTTTACTGTATTAGACTACTTCATCAGAATTTCTCCCTAATCTTTGTGAGAGAAGTAAAGTGGGCTCTTTTATGTGCAAAGGGTGTGAGTTTGACTCTTCTACATGGGAGCTCTCGGTCCTGGGACTTGAATCCCATGCATCCATGGAAGTCCCAAGTCTTGTTCGTGCCATCTTGATGATACTTCTACCATTCTTTACATGTATGTCTAATTTCACTACATGCATACAAGCTGAAGTGAAACATGTGTAGAGTGGCACTTTACTGTCCCTTTAAATAATGGACACACATGTTTATCTGTTAACCATCATAACCCTACCTTGGGATTTCTACCTTTCTTTGTTATATGCCATACTAAAGGCAAATTTATGGTCATAAGGCAGAAACAAGTTATCCACCACAAATAAACAAACTCAAAGCTTAAGTTTTGTTGCTTGATTATGACTTAGGACCAAGTCCCATGATTTTTTTCTCTTTTTTTTTTTGTTTGTTTGAAACTACAAGCATGTGTGAACCAGTCATTTACACTGCTAATAAAGATGTACAAATGAAATCTGTTACACTACCACATGCATATGAATGCTTTGATTCTTCAAACAAATTTCAACTAGAAATCTAACCAAGACATAAATTCAGTCCTTTCTCTCCTTATTCTCAGCACTGCGTTTTTTTCTTTTTCTTTCCTTTTTTAACAGTGCACATCAAGCAAGCATTTAGATTTATTTGACTGGTAAGCCCTTGGAAAATGTAGAAAGAGATGAAAGACAAATGTGTAGTAAGTCATGGATACTTACAGGCACATCGGACCTCTCCCACGGCATAGACAGAGGCGGCACGGGGCTTGTTCGTCAGAAGAGCCAGCTCTGCAGAAACAATAGGCGATCAGAGATGGCAATTGAATTGAATTGAATTGAATTGAATTGAATTGAATTGAATTGAATTGAATTGAACTGAATTGAATTGAATTGAATTGAATTGAATTGAATTGAATTGAATTGAACTGAACTGAACTGAACTGAACTGAATTGAATTGAATTGAATTGAATTGAATTGAATTGAATTGAATTGAATTGAACTGAATTGAATTGAATTGAATTGAATTGAATTGAACTGAATTGAATTGAATTGAATTGAACTGAACTGAACTGGACTGGACTGGACTGGATTGGATTGGATTGGACTGAATTGAATTGAATTGAATTATTCAATTGAACTAAATTATTCAATTGAATTGAATTATTGTTTTAACCATCACATTGGCTGGATCAAACTACCTAAAAACACTAAGTATGTAATTCAGTTACATCCAGTCTACAAAGTAGTGTCCACAAATTTTCATTGAATCAGTAATAATGGCCATCCCTCTATTCTTTCCACTAACTGCATGTCGAAATCATGCTTCCTATACTGCCAGTAGTAAAGCCCTGTACAGGTTTATTACAAAATTCCTCAATTAGAGTCTCTAACCAAGCAAAGATTATTCACAACTTCGCATCTTTTGTCATTCAACATAGATTTCCTGGCATTAAGGTATATCAAGTGTGAATAGAATGCCTCTCCCTGCCACAACTTGCGAAAAGCAGAATCTGAGTTGACGAAAGTGGAGGTTAAGCACAAAAAGGATAGCTGACACAAAAACAGCAGAAAAAAAAAATGTGTTGAGCCATTTACTGATGCAAGAGAAGAAATGCAGTAAAGCAATCTTACCTCCGAAATACTGGCCCTGGTCGTAGATTGCAATTTCCTTCTCTTCATCAGGATTATCCTTGAAAGGAACAAGAAGGCACAATACAATTAATTTTCACTGCATAGCTGCACAAGGTCAGGGCTAACTGTGCCTAGCGGCAAGGAAAAATTGACAAAATCTTTACCCAAAAATGCGCCGAAGATCAAGTTTCCCCAAGGGTCAGAAAGTCAGAATTTCAAATGTTTAAAATGTTAAAATTTGTCATCTTGTTCTTGTCAGAAACTGACAAAGTCATTATACTTTTATGATGCTTCTTACTGCATGATTTTGTCTGTTTGTTGTTTGTTTGTTGTTTTTTTTCTTAAAGAAGTAAAACTCAGGTAATTTCTAAATTTTCAAATCAAAGTATTTAAATGGATGTACATTGTACATATCCCCCCCCCAAAAAAAACAAAAAAAAAAGAGAGAGAGAGAGAGAGGGGAGGTGAGATGCTGGACATCTATATGTCCTATTTTGTTTTCTTTACAAGGACAGGGGCACAACTCTGGGATCCACACAGGGATAATTGATCGACACTTTTTTCAGTCTGTCCTGTTCCAATAGGTTGTCTTATAACACATTAAGGTATGACTGTTTAGCTTTTTGCTTTTCACTTCACACAGCAAATTCAAGCTTGTGTTTATATGATGATCAGGGTGGTCTGTTGAGTAAATATTTCAGCTTCACGGGACATGGTGATCAACTACTCAGCTACAGTGTACCATTAATCAACAGCACATGATAGGTATCAAAAATGCAAACTTTGTACACTTTTCCATGAAAATCACAGGGCACTCAGATGAATGAATTCATATGATATGATACACATGAAAATACAACACTGCACACAAGGTTGTTATCACAGTTTAGTTTGCAGCTTTCTTCATTGTCTTTGAAAGTCCTTACATTTACAAGCAAAGTTGGTGGATTTTTTTTTTTCTCCCCCAGAGATGCTCTTCAAGATAGTAAAGCAAAGGGGCTCAAGTGATCCTCTTTTTCCCCCATAAATCACTTAGAATATTTACACCGCAAACCTAGTTTGATAATTTCTCCACATTTGCACACATGACAAATACATGTAGTATAGATGACAGAAAGAGGAGGACTGCTTGGCAAACAACATGAGCAACATGGCGTATGACTCATGATCCAGACACATGGTAATCTTAAGCTTCAGCTGTCATTATTTTAGTCACACAAAACACACTCAAGCTATCAATGTTGATGGCTATATTCATTTTCCTCAATTTGACTTAAATGCAACCATTTGCTTCCAGCTTATTTCAGCTCTGTTGTTTTCTTATTTATAAATGTCAGCTACATGATTTGGACTCTGCAGGAAAAACTGCATTGCATGTTAATGCAAACACGTCATACCTGTAACAAAAGTAATTCAATCATATTGTTTTACCACTTTTTATACATCGCAATTGGACAGAATAACTCTGCTTTTAACATGTTGAAAAAGACAACTTTTGTTGATTAGGAGTCAAACATTAGACCAAACACTAAATCGTTACAGTCTGAACACAGGTTAGGTATTTCAGATTAGAGAAAGTTCAAACACGTCATGCAAAACTCCAAGAAGTGTAAACTAGCTGAGTTTAATATCAACAACACCGTTTGGACAATTTGTTTTCAAGTTTGTCAAGGAAGTGCTCAAAAAAGTCAAGACTCCGAGGAAAAACAAGGAAGAATAGATGCATCGGGTACTCACGGATCGCTGTAAAGGGTGATTTTGTGTGGTAGATGAGATTGAAGAAGTAAAAGAGAGTCGTCATGCAAAAACGAGTGAGACATCAAAGCGGCAACAACATCACAGGATCGATGTGGTACAAGAGAGAGGGAGGGGGAGAGGGCATATCAGCAATGCCAGTCCAGGGATATGCCGATGTCCATGGCAATTTGTTGACCAATGAATCGAGGGAAAGAACATCATCAGTTGTTTGTTTGGTTTTTTGGTGTGTGTGTATGTGAACAGGTGAAGGGTTGGGAGTGTGTTCAGATTAAAGAGAGGGGAGAGGGGTTAAAAAAAAGAGAGAGAAAGAAAGAAATAATGCAACAGTTAGGGCTGTAAGCTTGACTTTTTTTTTCCGCCAGAACCATTTTCTTTTTTTTTCCTTTTTTCTTTTTTGACCAGGGTTACCACTCCCGATGCTGCACACTCAAAACTTCACAGGCATGGCTCACATTGTTAAGGCTCAGTGACAGAGATCGCTAAGTGGTGGCAGAAAGTTCACAAATATTTCACGTGTCCGCCTTCTTTTGCTTGCAGGCAGTAGAAGGGCATTCATTACTTTCAATGCTTCTGTCAATGTAAGTCAATGCTTTTCAACAGAAAGAAAGATGCTTAGATACACGCCATGTGAGGCTTTGAAGTGAGACAACATCGGCAGTGGATGTCAACATGGCAAAGAACAACAAACAAAAGATTTCAACATTCAAGAGGCATTTTAAAACAGCAGCTTTTTATCAAAACACACTCTAGTGGTTCCCCAATCCCAGATTTTGTACTTCTGAATTGCTTAATTGTTGGTCATTACATATTATCAAAACTGTAATCTTTGTGACAATATTTTCTTGCAACAAAACAAAATAAAACAAAACAAAACAAAAACATAAATAAATAATAAGTTGATGCCCACTTATTGATTTAGTAAATTGGTATGTGTAATCACATTATGTACTTGTTATCATTCTTCTCAATTCTCAGGTCCTATGTTATGAACACACTAATTGCAATTGCCGACATATAAGCTCTGCTAAAAACACCACAAACTTTAACTGAACACTTTGAAAAATGATAATAGATACATTTGCGCAGTCATATCTGCATACATAAACGTCCGTACCACTAGGACTGGGGATCATCGGATGCTTCCTGTTCAAAATTACTGATGCAAAGGTGCGACTCATGATTTCTTCTGATAATGCACGTGAGTAACCAGAGGGTTTCAGAAAAATTACAACATAGGCAACATTACATACAGTATACTCTCTGGAACTTAAGAGAGCAGAGGAGACAAGGCTTTTAGCATAAACGGTAGCATTTTCAGAAACACAGAAGTCTCTTCATGAAGTAAGCAAGTGAATACAATATGATAAAAGCATTCAGAAACCATTGCTCCGTTGAAAAAAAAAAAAGGGGAAAAAAATCTGAAGTGACTACAATAATGAGGAATGAATAGCTGATTAAAGATAGCATAGTTTGGGTTGAGATGGGGGCTTCAGGTTACCAACTTTTTTGTGTGAGATAATGAAAAACATCTTATGAAATATGAAAGAAGAGTATGCAATTCTAAGAGGAATTCAAAGTTTATTTGATGAAAATTGGTTTTGACTTTTGAAATGGCTGAGATATACGCCAAAGCAAAGAGGTCCAATTAAAAGGTGGGATACACCTTTTATTAGGTCAGCTTTGTTTTACTCTATTTTTTAATATCTCAGCCATTTCAATACCAATTTTCATCAAATAAGATTTGAATCCCTCTTTTCATAAGTGGTTTCTTATCATCTCGTAAAAAGCTAATATCTGAATTCCAATCTCATCCAAAACTGTACCACCCCTTTAACAGCTTCTGCGGTGCATAGAAAATAAATCATGACACATATCACAACTTCTTGCACAGAGCCAGATGCAAACGATACAAAACACCCCTGTCATGCAGAAAAGACTGGACGTACACATCGCTATGTATTGCAACAAAAATGACCACACATTCAGCAGGCATTCAGCATGTACAACTTTGCCAAAGCAGAGCTATGCAAACTGTATGAATTTTTCAGGAGAAATCCCGGCACCATTGTGCGCTCTTCCCACCCACATACATGGTGGCACAAGAAGAGATTAGAGAACATACTTGATGATTTTAAGAGAAATCATTACTCACACACAGAGCAGGTGACAGAGGAGGCAAAATCACATGACAGACAGACTGAGGGTAACAGTTAATAAAGGTGGAACCCAGTAGAACCTCTTGATTTGATTGGCCAGTATTTACCACAGCTTTTCACAAAATCTTCTGATTGGTTTTATAGCAAATAAAAAAAAAAAAAGTATATTGCATAGTTATCAAGAACTTTGCACTTTGATTTGATATTTTTTTGAAAATATGGGAATGAAATGAATTGAACACAAAAATGTTGTTGTTTATTGAATGGCCACTTGAACTTCAAGGGAAAGCATAAAAAAAGAGATAGGACATTGAGAAAAATAAAATAGAAAAAGTAAAAGGACAGGCATAGGCAGACAGAATATCAGGCAGAAATTTATGGCGGTTACTGAGTATATCTTAGCAATGACAGAATGAATAGATAGAATCCATTACACCATATTTGAGGAATTGGCCATTAAAATTCTATATACACTCACGAATGTGCATGCCACACTTACACACAGATGAGGCATTTGATCAATACTTGTCTCTAGCTTAATCACATTCAGGAGCATACCAAAGCAAAGGGGGAAAAAATGACAAGTGCTTTGCACTACATCATAAACGGTATGGCATGAAACACGTGCCTCACATGCATGAATGAGCTATCTCAACAAGAAAGGCAAAGACATGTGCACTTTGAAATATTGCGAAACACCGAGGTTGTCAATCTTTAAGGACATCATGCATACACACGTGCGTAGACACAGAACGCACACACTGGGGGGTTGCCATAACATATGCTGCCTGTGTTTATATCGGTAACGGAGTGTAGTTCAATATACATATTTCCCTGTATCAATTCACCCAATAAAAAAGAAACAAATTTTTAAAAAACAAACAAACAAACACATTTTCACATCTCTGGACTTCCCAAGGGAATAAGGACTCATTCACAAGGAATCTGCAGTTGTTTTGTTCAAAAAGCCCATTTTATTTCCCCAATCCTTATTATGTTTAGTGCCAATCCCCCTTCCATGGTGGCACTGCAGCGTCGTTGCATTATCCCTCTATAAAAGACTCCTCCCTCTGTCTCCAGCACTCCTGGCAGAAATGAAGTTGCTATCCTCTGGGTTCCTGAAAACTGATTTCAAGTCCAACTTGCCACATGTGAAGGGGTAGCTTCTTTCAGTTTTCAAACTACTGGCAGTCCCCTCCCCCCCCCCCCCCCCTTTTCCCTAGGTTTCTCCCTGCCCCACCTAGTCTTAGTAGTCCAGCAACATCCCAAGTTCTTTGTAAACCCTTCCAGCCAAAGTACAGCCAGGCAGAGCTGTGCCTCCTTGCAGAGTCCTGATACTGTCCTCTTCCACCCCATTTGATGTGAATCAAGCTTGTTTGCCCGATCGACCGGCTCAATGTCGGTCAAATATTCCACTAATGTCCTCCATAGGATGATATTTTGCGAGCTGCCTTTAACCTCTACATTGACATACGTCCTCAAGGGGAATGGGGTAAGAGATTTAAAAAGGAGTGATGTAGGATGGAGTATTGTTTTATATTCGATGTGGGGAAAGTGGGTGGCGGATGGTTATGTGGGATGTGGGGTCTTGGTGTCTGTGTACACGTGTATGTATGTATGTATGTATGTGAGTGTGTTTCATTACTTATGTGGTAAACAGGTGGCGGTTACAGGCAGCGAAGAGAATGGCAAATACAAGTAGACAGAAGCCGAGCGAGTCCAGGCTTAGATGCAGGAAGGCATGAAATTGAGTGGCGTGCAACGGATGCGGTGCAGAGCATCGACTTGGGCTAGCAAGCTAAGCGAGGTGGAAAGAAGAGCATGCAGATAAAACAGGAAATGCAAGGCATGAAGATGAAAAACAGAGAAAGAGAGAAAGAGATAGAAAGCATGAGAGAGATAGACAGAGAAAAAGAGATAGAAAGAGTGAAAGAGAATGATGAATACATAGAAACTCTACAGCCAAACTGGAGGCTTGTAGAGAAATAGTAAGAAGCCATGGAGGCGTGCGTAGAGAACATGTGACATTGGTAAAATGCATATAAGAAAGCAAACACCTGCATGTATTGATTAAAGATTGGGGTGGGGAGGGGGGCAATTGGAGCAAAGTCAAGGCAGCGGTGCAGAGGTTGCAAACTTGTCAAATTTCAAACAAGAGCTCAACACGGATCACATGTGAACACTGCGAGGGACGAAGGCAAGGCAACAACATTTAATGGGGACTGAGCGTCCCATTGGCAAAATCCCTCTCCATTTCTAAGCAACGCGACATCGAGTTACCATGGCATGATCGAATTGACATGAGGCCCTTTGTAACTTCCCTCATGAGGAGTAGAAACATTTTACTATGAGGGGTACAGGGCATACGGTAGGTAACATATGGAAGACAGTCAGAGAAGTCCCACTTGACTTAATACCCTCTCTGAAACTGTTCTAAAGGAGCGTAAGTGGGTCACTCCTTAAGAGTGCGCTAAATAACAAACTGAAGAGCTCTTAACTTTTGCTTCTCCTTCACAATATGGGGAAGAAATGAGTTAACTTTCAGATATCAGTGGGCATATAAACTAGAAGAGCAATCACATGCACAGAAAAACAACATCTTTACTTTTGACAGACCAAATTGATATTTTGGCTTCTGGGCAATTGCGGACAGAACTAGTAATTATTGTCACCCGTAAAACACGGGTCCGCAGAAATACCGCTGGGAATGAACGCGGGCAGAAAAAAAAAAAAGTTTTTAGAGCATGCCTCAAGATAGTGGGGAAAAAAAAGGAAGAAGAGAAATGCTCCAAATGATGGTCGTTTCCACAGCCTTGGCTGCTTAGTTTAAATGTCACGGTTCACGAAAAATACGAGAGAGAGAGAGAAAAGACAGAAAGACAGACAAACAAACAGACAGCTGGAAAAATGATGGCCAAAGTCACAGACATGGAGGAAAAAGGAGCAGAATCTTGAGGGATAGATGAGTAATATGTGGAGCAGCAAGCCATGAAAGCTCAAGGGATGCAATGCAGTGGTAACCCAAGCGGATGAAAAGCTAACAACCAAGATATTCACGTCAGAGGTACAAAATGATGGTGATTCAGTGGGATAAGGCAAAAAGGATCTCTCTTACATATAGATGATCCATACCTATCTTGTGATACTACTGCTGGGTGCGATTCTTTATACCACAAGAATGCGATGAAACATCAATTTTTCTTTTATACGGAACAGTATTAGGTGGGCTGATAAATAGAAAATGATGCACTTGTTTTCTGCAATTAACTTTTTGTTCTCTGCGAGCAAATATTACGTTGGTAGCATCATGAGTAACATGTATCATGTGTGTTAAAAAGCCTATTACCAATATGAAATAAAATAAACATGCACACATTTTCTTCTCTTTTTTTAAAAATAGTTTTTTGTTGCAACTGATTGACAAATCGCCCCACATCAATGTAAATAAGCACTGAATTGATCGGTTCTTGTCAATCAGTTGCAATAAAAACAACTTCATCAATTTGAAGCTCTTTTGTTATTCAAATATAAGTTGTACTTGGATATCAGCACAAACTGCACATCCATGGGGTATTAGTACTAAAATAATAATCTAGGTTAGGCGCAATTCAACTTCCAATATTCAAAATATGACATGCATGGAATGTTAACAACATGGGTAAATATCATGCAATGCAACATCAAAGTATCATGGACAACATCCACTTATACAACATAAAAATAGTGTGGTGTGCAACACAATTTTTCTCGAAGGTACAACATATGCTTCCCATTGGATAATAGTGATCGCATCAATGATATGATTGATGCGACCTTGTCATGGCTCATATCCTATTGTGAAATTGCTCCCAAGTTTCAACCAATTCATTCTAATATGCATTCTCTATCCTTCTTCTTTCTTTATCTGAGTACTTTCATGGGGGAAAACACAACAGAAAAGGGACCACAGATACTAGACAACTGCACACAAATTGAGTCAAGTTTTTATCCTTTACCACATTCATGGTCAGGTATAGCAGGAGGTTCATAAATGACTCATTCAGGCTCCTAAATGACTCAGTCAAGCATCTTAAAGATTGAGTGCTATGTTGTACCACGAAGAAAATATGTGGCACCGTACTTAAGAAATTTAGTGGAGGTTTCATGAGATACAGGGAGTGAGATGGAATTGGGGGAGGGGGGAGTGGTACAAGAAAGGGATGAGTAGGTAGTGGGAAGGGTGCAGTATTACAAGAGGAGGAAAGGGATGGGAACATACCTCGCTCTTCATAGCGATCCTGCACTGACCCCTCTCAAGGAAGTAGCACCCGTCAGCCTCGTCTCCCTGCAGGGGTGGTAACCATGGCAACCAATCAGTATGCAAATTAGATCTCTTCCCGCGGCCCTATTGCACATACCCTGCACTCTCCTCCCATGTTGCAATGGTAGCATTCATTTTCTGGTTCCTTTATCTCATCACTGACATTTTAGAGCACAAAGATGCTGGAATTGTTAGCGAAAGAGTGCTTACTTTTTTCATTCTAAAATGTTCTCATATTTTGGTCTTTGGTTTCTGTTTTTATGAGGGATGTGGAAAGGAGCACCATGAGTGGATACACAAAGATGCTACTTCAGCACACCCTTAACTCAGTTCTTTATCTTGAATTGAAGTAATATTACACTGGTCTCCAACAGATGTATCACGAAACCCCATTACCATGGCAACAAGCATCTTACCATTTTTTTTTCCTTCAGTGAACGACAACTCCTTACAAAAATCCTGCAAACAAGATTACTACAGACGTACAAAGAGGGTTGACCAATTTGCAGCATTGCCTAGACATGTCCATACCCCACAGCCATTTTTGCGTAATCAAATCGAATCAAAATCAAATTGTAAATTATCACGACTATTACTCCTCCGGCATGTCTAACCTGAGCAATAATGCAGTCTCCATCTTGGTATGTTCTCGATACAAGTGCGTCTGAAAGATTCATGCGCTCGTACGGCTAAGAGATGAAGAGAAAGTAGTAAGAAACAACAAAACATATGTGAGACCAAGGTATAATGATGCAAGAATAGAACAAAGATTTTGGCAGTGCCTGCATATTTCAGAGTAATGCCATATTTACATTGTAGCTGCAACATAAAAACTAGTACAGTCAACATGCACACCTATCTTATCACACAAGGAAAAAAACAAAACAATAAAGGAACAGAAACACTACCTCCATAGAACGTCTCCTTTTTCCCTTCCTATAAATACCCTACCATTCAACACAAGAAGTCAATGAAAGAGTTGTGAATGACAGCACATATACTGTGTAAGTCTTTAATTTCTGAATTCTTTGAATTATCCATGACTGACATATCACATAACAGCGGACAGAATTTCTCGCAGCTCCAGGGAGATGCAAGTTTGTTGAGGTCGAGTGAAGCATCTGATTACATCGAAACTTTCTCCAAACCTCTACAGGTTTCATTTGGTCTGCTTTGCTACTTGCAAGACTCAATGATGAAAGTAGAGCCAGATAAAGAAGACAAGCAATGTCAATTCCTATCTCAAGATATACAAGCAAATGGTCTCCAAACAAGATACATCAAAATAACTTTGACACAGTTCCCCTACTCCAGATTCATCTTGAGGTCAGAATCTGAAGAATAAGAAAGATTTTACATATATGACAATGTCAACATGTCCACTGGGGATAATCAGATTGGTGTATGCATTTAAAGTTCATCACTGGAACCAGATTGATAGTGTGCATCAAGGGAAACATTTGTATGGTTTCCATAACACAGATGCAAATAATGCTGCCTCCTCCTACGGAATCTGTCTTCAAGACTTGCATGGTTCACAAGATAAAGCATCGCCACTGGGGAAGACACCAAAGATACAGCCGGTTATCAAAGGATGACCCACAATGTCCACCGTGTGGCAAGACAATGAAGAGAAACAGCATAGAATGTTGCAACTTCCTGACAGCTCACTATATCTGGACGACATTGGTGACACTTTAAAAGTTTCTGCATACTCATACCGATTCATGGATTTTCCTTTGTTTTTTATTAAGGGAAAAAAAAGGTTTCCATTATGGAAGTTAACTACCCCTCCCCCCCCCCAAAAAAAAAGAGAGAAAATAATAGAAGTCTTGAAGACTGACTCCGTAGGAGGAGGCAGCATTATTTGTATCTGTGTCATGGAAACCATACAAATGCTCCTGTGACGTGCATAATTAATCTGGTTCCAGTGATGAACTTTAAATGCATACACCTTTTGAATTGGCGTGATTCTTAATGCAATCAGCATTCAATTGGGACATACATGTAAATAAATGGCCACTGTTTTCTCAACATTGATTGGTATGTGAATAAGCACCAATACAACTGCACGATTAGATATCCCATGTGGTATACAAGCCATACAAAGAAGACTTTGTTTCCTCACAATTTGCTTAGACTCGATACTCTTCTGCAGGTTTTCAATTACTGGTTAAGAAGCACACATGTAACAACATTACACTGCGTAGAATTGATACCACTGTGCTCTATCTCTTACCAGTATCTTCAGTTTATGACTATACCTGCTCAAAAGCAAATGCTTGCTTCTCCCAACAATTGATGTCCCATTTATGCGACAGGCTAACCTTTCCACTATTTGCATCCTACTGAAAACATCAATATTCTGCGGTGCTCACTCAAGCACGATGGGAGGTAGGCACTGGTAGCCACTGTTGCCATAGTTACATACATTGCTACAGAGGACTTCAAAAACAATGAAAAGAAGCTTTCAAAACAACACAAGAATTTTAATGCACCTTGTCTTGGATGGCATGTTTCTCCCTCCCTGTGTTGCGGTTTTTGTTTTCTTTTTTATTATTCATCTTTTTATTTTTCGTTTTTATCCATATATGGGGGAGGGGCATGGAGCTAGAGACAGCACAATAATTAAAGTGCATAGCTCTTTGAAAGCTGTACGAATAATATTGGGAGTTGTGGGTAGATGGAAACAACATCTTTTTTCTTTTGCAAAAGTACATCATCTTCCTGAAATTGACTTTTAACACAGGGTCACGATCATCATCTTTCATATTTTTTCTCCCTTCCTACAAAATCACAGCTCTGTTTTGGGTTGGAACGAGCGAGGTTTCAAATTTCACAATGTTTCGCCCGAGCCTTTTTTCTGCTGCATGGGGCGCGCAAGAAAACCCTAAGAAAACATTTCCCTATTTGCTGAGACCTCATGCAGAGCTTCGGTTGCACCCCTGGATGGGGAGTGTTGGCCGCTACAAGTGCAGAAGCATGGATGATATGAATTCTGCACGGCCCTTTTGCAACCTCAAACAACATTTTCACTTTCGTGACATGGAGAATCGGATTCCATGTCCCAGCAAACTTGACTCAGAGCCGTGTTTCCCTACCTGTCAGCCAGACTGATTTCGACAAAAGATACAGAACCTGCACTCCTGCCCGGGGTAAATGTGAAATGCTGCTCGTTAGTCAAGTTGACTTTCACATATTGAGTATCAGCAAAACAAACAGAAGGCAAGAGGTTGTTTCAAGTCAGACACAAAGGAAGATGATTCAAACTAAATTTAGAAGGCTCAAGTGTCTTTTGCAAAGCAGTAACATTGGTCATGACCAAATATGCAAATCAGATGAGATGATGTCATCGCCTTTTATCTCTCTCTATTGTGTGTAGGAAAATTGTGCAAAGATAATTTGGGGGTTTGATGATGTAGCAACGGCTGTATATGCTCCTATCCCATTAAAGAAAAAAAAGACATCACTCCATGCTTCTTATGACTCCACAATAATATGACGCCCAGAATGCAAAGCATTCCTCTTTATTTCATGCTCAAAAGGGGAAATTTAGTCACGATTTGCATTTAATCAGCAGGGACTCATGAGGCAGTGTTATCACTACCTGAATCTAAATTGCATGCTGTGGATGGCAACCATTATGTTTCATGAAAACTGTTGCTATATCTAGCAGTAGCTCACTACAAATTATTTTCACCAGTATATTTGTTCTTTCCTTTAATATAGATTCAGGGGATAGGAATGGTGTTGCTGTCAGCCACATCAGCATCTCAGGTATAAGAAGTAGATTGCTTTTCCTACAATATACCATGCTTCATTGCCCCACATAGGAAAAATTTGGTAACTTCTCTTTTCAATGGTAAGCAACACTGAGTCCATTTCAATGCACACGAACACACACAGGGCCTTGTTGCATGAAGATGCAATCAAACATAGGTTTAAAAAAAGAACAGACATAAGTCAGGTACCAGTCAATCAGACTCCAGTATTCAGACTTATCTTTGATTCTCTGACATATGTTTGATCTTAACTTTTATGCAACAATTATGCAATTTTACAATGTCGTATATGTGTTTTGATTGTAAAATGAACAATTTCAGCTATTGAGCTGCATGTTCTTTTTATTGTCAATAAACCTATATTGAATTTAAAGGGACTGTACAGTAGTTGTTGAGGTGGGGATTCATGTTTTGAACATTTCTAAGTGAGATAATGAGAAACCTCTTATGAAATATGAAAGAGCGTGTGATTTTAAGAAGGATTCAACGTTTATTTGATGAAAATTGGTTTTCAAATGGCTGAGATATCCCCAAAACTGATTATAATAAAAGGCGACATGCCCCACCTTTATTAGGATCTCTTTGTTTCACCTTGTTTTTGGATATCTCAGCCATTTCAAAACCGATTTTCATCAAATAAACTTTTGATACCCCTTAGAATTGCATGCTCTTTGACATCTCATAGAGTGGTTTCTGAATATCTCGCAAAATGTTAAAAGCTAAATCCTCATCCCGACCAGAACTGTACATACCCTTTAATTGAATTGAATTGAAACAGGGCTCAGATTACAAAACCTCTCAAGATGTGGAGAGACATCATGATGTATGGAAACAGCAACTTCAGGGGTCTTACCATACGAAAAACATCAACAACAACAACAGCAATAACAACAAAAACAACAACAACAGCAGCAATGCACAGCACAATGCATGATTTGCTATACGTGTTTGAGTAACTTGGTTTCCTCAGTCCTTCATACGACATGCACAGCCTCCAACAGCTCTGATTTGGAAAACATTTTGAGAAGATCCTGTCTAAATTTAGCTGTGGATGGCCAATTATACAGATTCTGACTGATTCTTCATGGTCAATTACGCATTTAAAGTCCCACATGCTACAGATTTAGTGGCAATGCCAAAAAAAAAACCCCAATAACAACAACTATAACACTACGGGGGAGGAATTCTGTCCGAAAACTTCTAACCCAGATTGATTTGTTAAACTGCCTACTCGCTGAGTGGCAAGTGGCTGTTGAGCCTGTACAACACTGTCGGAAGTTTCGTCTCTCAACAATTTTCTTGTGGAAACCTTCCTTCTGTATCTAATGCTTCTGAGCTTTCAACAAGATTCTGGTATAAAGAGTAAAGTTCTGTATACACACTTTCCTTTTTGGTAGGGTATTGTCAACACTATTGTGGCCTTAGAAAATTTTATAAATTTGAGCATATATATCGCAGAATATTCCATCTTTAAGAAAATAAAAACAAAAACAAAAAAAGAGAGCAAAAAACAGAGTGGAGTGTAATGTCTTTACGTCATTGGGAGAGGGTTAGAATAAAGGAAGGCTTGCTTACAAACAATAAACAAAGCTTTAAAAAAAAAGCCTATAGAATGGATCCCCCTCCCCCCTCTGTAATATAGCAAGCAGCACTACGACCACTGCAACCAGTCGAGGGCATTTCCCTTACCTCCAAGGACTTGAATATAGACACTTTCTCCAGCAAGTCTTCGTACATACGCCTCTTCTTTGCTGCATTCTTCAGCACTATCCTCCTGAAAGAAGCCCGGTCCTGTGAGTGCACAAAGACGTAGGGAGAGAAAAAGAGAGTTTGAGGTTACTCTGTGTTGATATCTACTCTGGATCTCACTCACTGATCAGAGAACAGGCACGAAGATGGTCAGCCCACTTTCAATATGTGACAGTCAAGTCTCAGCTGAATTATTGTGTATAATATGTGTATTGTCTTTTACTCTGTATGTGGTATCATTAACATTTTCAGCACCAACATAATTATTTTTGTAATATTCAGAGGAAGTGGGAAACTGACAAGAATATCTATCTCTCTCTCTCTCAAAAAAAAAAAACTTTGTTTGAGAGAGTGGTAATTACACAACTGGTGTATATCAATTGTTTAAAAGAATGATACGAAAGTAACTTTCATATCAAAGGTGGCAGCAATATACACACAGGCAAACAGAAATGCCACATTCAATTCAATTTACTTTCTTGGTATGCAAAACTTACTGTAACGCCTTTTAACTGTAGCAAACACTGGAATCAAACACAGTGAATGATATCTATACAAAAGTGTTAAAACAACAACAACAACATCATCAACAACAACAACAACAAAGAAGATGAAGAGACTGAAGAGTAAGAAGCGAGAAAGGACAAAAGTATCCTTATATTCAGACCGACCTGTTAAAATGCTGAGACAGATGATACCAATACATGTGTGTGCATCGATGACAAAGACTTACAGTCAGACCATTATGTTATGTTACTCCCGCACGCAGTGCGCACGGGGCTGCTTCGTGCGGCTGCGTGCGGTTTCGCACGGGTGCGTGCGGCTCCGTGCCATTTCGGACGGCCTCGTGCGGGTGCGTGCGCTTCTGTACGCCCCCGTGCGACCCCGTGCGACCTCGTGCGCCTTCGTGCCCCCTCGTGCGCCCCCGTGCGGTTGAGTGCCAGTCAGTGCGCCTCCGTGCGGCTGCGTGCCACCGTCGAGTGCGTACTAATTGGCACGGTACCGTGCGAGGTGTTGGCACGGTACCGTGCGTGGTGTTGGCACGCTACCGTGCGAATCCGTGCGAATCCAGCATCCTGCTAGTCCCGATGCGGGACTCTTTTCTTTTTTCTCACTCTCTCATCATTGGCGGTAGCGCGAGGTCTTCTCGATCGCATCGCGCGAGTCCACTAAGCCCCCCCCCCCCAAAAAAAAAAGAGAGAGAGAGAGAGAGAGAGAGAGAGAGAGAGAGAGAAGTTGCTTTGGCGTAACATGAGATTTTCAAATAGGGTAGTTTTTTTTGTTTTTTTTTTGTTTTTGTTTTTTTTTTTTTTACGTGCATTTTACGTACAACTCGGGCTCAGTAAACAGTCACAACTGCCGCACCGAATTTGCTGCGTTCATCTATTCTACAAATCATTTATGGGGCCGATATTACTGGAATTATACCCCTTCACAGAATTTAAAGATGTTGAAATCCCTATCCTGAATGTTTTCACTTCATATTTTACTATTTTGAATTAGATAAGATAGGTGCAAATTGACCCCATGTGTACGATCTTTTCATCGCACACGGCGATCTCTATACAGTCCCACATATAGAGATGCGCGTAAGTTCTCCACAGAAGAACCTATGGCGAAACGCTGCACAATACTACACATAGTACATTGCAGTCTGAATGCTAAGTATACACTGTATAAATCTTGATAGAATACGCGTCCGTGTGGGAAACAACTACTGTAGTACTGATCAAGCGAGGCTATGCGAGTCGAGTCGCAAGCTAGATCTCTCCTTCGTACATCCGATATCCCCAGAGCCGTTTCCACTTTCGGGTTTTTGCGATCGTGATCGCAATCAACAAGATACTTGATATCGATAGCAAAAAAAAAAAAAAAACAAAGAAAGTAGGGTCGGGTGTGTTACGCCAATACAACAATTTTTTTTTTTTTGTTGGGGGGGGGGGGGCCTCGGAAAAAAAAAAGATCTACACGGGGTCTCCTCTCTTGAAAAAAAAAAAAACACACACACGCACACATTCATTGTCCTTTCTGATATTCCCCCAAAGCCTTGAAATATATGTAGAGCTTACACATTGTCGTAAGCAGAAGCAGAAGGATAGGTCTGTATATCAACAGTTTCCGTCTCGAAAGTTTTGTAATCTTGGCAAAATACTGACAACTATACTAGATTGCTATAGAAGAGAGCGAAGTCATATGTGGATTTAAAACGTTTCATGTGATGACTTATGGACCAACATGCCCCTTTGATAATGATCAGAATCAGAAGGCTACGACTTTTCACAAAGGAGCAAGTGCGCTGTTAGCTGTCGTGCTTGAAACAAAACACGGGCATTATACATGTATATCTATATTTGTATATATATATATATATATATATATATATATATATATGTTGATAAGGTAGTCCACGTGTTGGCAAGAAAAAAAGATAAGTAACAAAGCCGCAACAAAGTTCATGCTGTATTCACCAACGGTTTATTTCTTCACACAAATTTTGCGTCTCGCCGCCCTTTCTCAAGTGTTGATATATCAACACTTGAGAAGGGCGGCGAGACTCGAGAAAATTTGTGTGAAGAAATAAACCGTTGGTGAATACAGCATGAACTTTGTTGCAGCTTTGTTACTTACATAAATAGATATAAATAAATATATATATATATATATATATATATATATATATATATATATATATATATATATATATAAATTATATAAACATATATATTTTTTGATTGAATCGTTTCTTTATTCAAGAAAACCGGTCTAGTTATCCCAAGGTCTCGGGGATCGAAGCCCGATGGAAACTAACTTTCTTTAAAAAAAGTTTCACTCGATAGAGATGATAACATATATGTATATATATATATACAATGTATATATATATATATATATATATATATATATATATATAAGATATATTTATTCTATTTATTTATTCATTTAAAGGGATGAAGGTTCAAATGCGAGTTTCTTCACTTCGTCTCCGTCTACAAATTAAATTTTGTATAGATGGCTTTACACCTGCTGATCTGGTTAGCAAACATGACCTGTCGGAAAAGGTATAAAGCTCAGCAGTTGCGATCGCAACAAATTTAATGAAGGGAGACAAAGTGAAGAAACTCTCATCTGATATATGATGTAATATGTATATATATATATATATATATATATATATATATATTACAATGTTGATAAGGTACTCCACGTGTTGGCAAGATTTTTTTAATTTGTTTATATGAAATTGTCATATTATATGCTTTGGCCGGAAATGAAATAAAAATGACATGAAATGAAATGAAGATGAAAAGATAATTAACAAAATTGCCACAGAGTTCATGCTGTATTCACCAATGGTTTATTTTTTGACACAAATTTTGACCTTTCTAGCACTCAAGTATCAACACTTGAGAAAGGGCGGCGAGACGCTCGAAAATTTGTGTCAAGAAATAAACCGTAGGGGAATATAGCATGAACTTTGTTGCAACTTTGTTGCAATTTTGTTACTCATCTTTATGTATATGTATATATATATATATATATATATATATATATACATATACATTGTATATATATGTACGCGTATACACTGCTTTATATATATGTATCGATATATATATGTATATATATATATATATATATATATATATATATATATATTCATATATACATATATATATATATATATATATATATATATATATATATATATATATATATATATATATTTATATAACGTTCAGCGGTATGTTAACCTTCCGGTTAACCATAGATGAAGCATTCCCCCATCTTGCCTCAACACACACACACACACAACACATCAAACATTCAGTGCATGCGACCTTACACCCAACAGACTCAGAGATGGACTGGGCCACCAGTGTATGACCTTCTCACGGTCGGCATCGCTCAGACGTGGCATGGCACGTATAAAAGTAGAGTATATTTATAACATAGAAACGACAGAGTACACGTCACTCGCCCTGCGTTTTTCGATGAGCAAGGAAAATTAATCCAAGAGGCACGCTGACTTCCAGATAATAAAAAAGAGTCACGCCGGCTTTTTCTTTATAAGTTGAGAAAATTATACACGAGTCACGTTAGCTTTTACAAGCTGAAAAAAAAAATGATACACGTGTCACGCTGGCTGAAACAAGCTGAGAAAATGATACACGAGTCACGTTGGCTTAAACAAGCTGAGAAAATAATACACGAGTCACGCTGGCTTAAACAAGCTGAGCCAATCATAAAAGAGTCACGATGGTTTTTACAAGCTGAGCAAATGATACACGTGTTACGCTGGCTTAAACAAGCTGAGAAAATGTTACACGAGTCACTTTGGGCGACAAGCTGAGAAAATGATACACGAGTCACGCTGGCTTAAACAAGCTGAGTAAATAATAAACGAGTCACGATGGCTTTTACAAGCTGAGCAAAATCCCGGTAATGATACACTTGTCACGCTGGCTTAAACAAGGTGAGAAAATGACACACTAGTCACACTGGCTTTTACAAGCTGGCCAATTAGCGCTGTCCCTCGAATACAGTAAAAGGGCAATTGACTTTGAAAACGCTGTTTATAAGATGTGCGAGATCACGAGAAAAGTCCATTGTTAAAAGGTGGATAAAACAGAGATAAAGAATCAATAGCGTCTTACGTGTAAGACGGCCAACAATTAGCTGGACAATGAACGCTTTGAAGCTCCACTTTTTATACTCCGTCATACTAATACACTGAATGGGCCATTGATTTTGAATACGCTCTATAGGTGTGCGACATCACTATAAAAGTTCATTGGTGAGTGGTTGGTGAAACAAAGCAAAAAAAAAAAAGTCAAAAGCGTCTTAGTTTAAGTCGGTCACAAAGCTGGTCAATTATAGCGCTGTACTTAAGATGCTGCACCTTTATTTCTCCCTTTAATACACTGAAATGGCAAGTGATTCGGAATACGTTCTTCGGTGTCCGACATCAGTATAAGCATGGACCCTACGGTAGGGTCCATGGTATAAGAGTCTAAGCGAGTAAAACAGAAACAAATCAATTATCGCGTCTTACGTGTACTCGCAAGAAGGTAGCACGCTTTACCGTCCTCACAATGGAGGTGAACGTACACGTGTATCTACAGCGTCCGGCAATTCAACTGCAATAATCGGTACTTATGTCCGGACGCCAAAAGCAAAATAAAAACAAACAAACGAACAAACAACATAGAACAAAACAAACAAACAAACATAGAGGACTGACTCTTGGGAACATGTACCATTTAATAATTGCATGATTCGAACTACAAATTTTGTTCGCTAATGTACGTTCATACTGCCTAATGAACACTTTTGATATACTATTATAAAGAGAAATAAAATGTTCGTTAATGTCAATCAATGTCATGAATGGATAAGTGTTAAAGTTACACGTGATGAGAATTTCCACTCGAAATACTAATTCTATTCAGGGGCGGATCCAGGAATTTCATACAGGGGATCACGCCTTTGCAAAATTAAAGGGGCCCGGACGCATCTGTCCTTCGTGTTTATTTCTTTTGTTTTAACCAAAAATAAGAGGGGTGTCCGCCCGGTGCACCCACAGCACTGAGTTCTGTGTGCGCACTTACTCTAGATCCACCACTGCTATGAGTAATGGAACAATAACACTGGACTACTCAGCCCGTCTGTCTTTTTCTTCCCATTTGTCCTTTTTTTTTATATATATTTGTGTATGCCTGTTCTTTGTTCTTCATTTTTTCTTCTTGATGTTCCCAATCTTCTTGTGGGTTGCTTATCCACTTATTCAACTTACCTGCCGGCGATGTATGCACTGCAGTCATGATTAGGGTGACTACAGGCTATCCGCAAAAATAAAATTCTTTCATGATTAAATGATATCAATAGCCACTATAACCCACTCGGCTGGGCTCGCTACACCATACAGCGAGAGGGCCTTGACAAAAGGCTACCGTGCGTGGTGCTGGCTAGCCTTTTGGCAAGGCCTCGTGGCTGTGAAAGAGACTAGTTGCGAGAGAACCGGTGAATGCGAGACCGATTAACCTTTTTGGCAAGGCCTTGTGGCTGTGAAAGAGACTAACTGCGAGACAACGGATGAACGTGAGACCGAACGCCACTCTCTCTCGCGTTCATCCGTTTTCTCGCAGTTCTCGGTGTGCCGAGTTAGACTCGATCTTCAGCCACGAGACCTTGTCAACACGCTAGGTGCTGGCCACCGTCCATCTTTTATTCAGTGGTAACTCCATGATCAGAGCCCTAACACAGGGCTCCACACTAACTTTTCTTATTTGGTGGCCCGATAGGGCCACCAAAATCATCAATTTCAAATTTTTGGTGGACAGAGAGAAAAATTTGGTAGCCCCCCAAAAACAATGAAAATGATTAAAATTCCTGCCCCCCTATTTTTTTTTTTGATGAGAATATTAAAGGGAAGGTAAACCCCAAGAGCAATGTGGATTGAGTGAAAGCAGCAACATTAGTAGAACACATCAGTGAAAGTTTGAGAAAAATCGGACAATCGATGCAAAAGTTATGAATTTTTAAAGTTTTGGTGTTGGAACCGCTGGATGAGGAGACTACTAGAGGATATGACGTATGAGTGGACAACAATACAAAGAAAATATAAAGGATATTCAACAAAAATTCACTTTTCTAGAATTGTGAAAGAGCAGTAGACCAACCGCTTTCAGAAAGCAGGGGGAATAATTGCTACCCTTAACATATGTCAATATCAAGTTGATGGAATTTGTAATTTTCATGAAAAATTGATTTTTGTAGTATTTTCTTTATATTTTCTTGATATTGTAGTCCACTCATACGTCATAACCTCTAGTAGTCTCCTCATCCAGCGGTTCCAACACCAAAACTTTAAAAATTCATAACTTTTGCATCGATTGTCCGATTTTCTTCAAACTTTCACTGATGTGTTCTACTAATGTTGCTGCTTTCACTCAATCCACATTGTTCTTGGGGTTTATCTTCCCTTTAAGTTTTATCATAGTAAGAATTGGAAGCTGGACATATCTACTCAGAAATAAACCTCAACAAACTCGCAACACTCACTCTCAGGCACTCATTCAGTCCTTTTCATCCATCCTTCTGCTGAATGGCAAGACTAAGTTAGTATATTCATCGACAGACACATGGGCTGCAACATCTTGACATAGATACACCTGTAAATGACACTTTTCAAAAAAATTTGGTGGCCCAAGGACCTGACCCATGGTCTGACCGCCCCTGACCTAAAGGTTAACCTGAGTAGAAAGCCACGTGGTGGTTTGATCTGTTACATAAGACTTTGTACTTCATGGGGCGAAAAATCTCCTATCACCTGACGCTATTAATTATGATTATTTCATGTATTGAGCCGAAGCTTGCTTCAGGGAGATAATTTAGAAAATCAGTCCATGGTAAAACACACCCGCAACTCTGACTAAAGTATAAAAGCTTAAAAAGCTCTCACCCTCTCTCTCTCTCTCTTCTACCAAACCTTTTTCCTTTTTACTTCTCTGCGACTAATTTTTGTCTCCCAACTTTTAACTCCTTGAATTACTCTCTATCTCTTTACATTTTTTATCTCTTCTACGCCCCATCTCTAATTTCTTTTTGTTTCGTTTTTCTCTAATCTATCTCTCACTTCAGTTATTATCTGCTCTTTATTATCACATAGGCCTACCTAAGACAAACATTTTTCCTCCATTTTCAACCTCTCTTTCAATGAACCTCTTCATAAAAGAGTTACTTGATGATTTATTCTGGAGGTAAAGTATACACTCCATTCACATAAAACAGTTTAAATGAATGGCATTCAACAGAATTTTTTCATGGTCACATTAGTCTTCCTTCCATGTAGGAAATATAGTTTTATTGGACCTTGGCATGCATTATTAATCCATGTGTCAAACAACCTCTATGAGTCCAAATTATAGTTTACTCTATGACCCCAAATTCTAGTTTTCTCAACATTTTCTGTATGCTTTCACAACACGGTTGACATTCTTAAGTCATTCTAAAGTCATGTTTCTTTGTGTTTTAATGCTCAGAAAAGTGGGTTTAATAAAAAAAAAAAATAGAGTTAATTCTATTAGCATTTGTTCTCTTTCTGTTTGAAAATTGCGTGTTTGACAGTATTATGTGCCTTTTCCTGATTTAGTTTTTTGCTTGTTCTGCTGTGAACTCGTACGAACATGCACATAGCGATCAAGGCTGAGATCAGTTAGATATGTGGGTTCGCTTTCCCCAGTCACCTCTTTCAGGTACCTGGTTTTGTGTAGAACAAAAGATTCTGTGGGCTCATCAGCGCACGCTCTATTCATACCTCGCACCCGATCGATATTTCCATCGTTCATTGGCACATGTTATAGTTGACCGTGGAAAGGGGATGCAATGTACCGCTTGACTACCTTCACACTGCTGGATTACCAACCTGTCTGCCTCTTATCGACGGGCAAAAAGGTCTCGTTTCATGCAGGGAGGTGAGAGGAAATCGCCTCCCTGTTTCGTGTAAGCACCCAGAGAATTGCGGAAGGAATGACCGCCCTCTGCATAACCGCTTCCTAACTACATTGTTATTGTAATCACCGCTACCTAGACATGCTTACTGTATAGTAAATCAAATCGTTAATTTTCTTTTATTACCATTGTTTATGCAAGTCAAACGACTCTGTATTAAATTAATTTGGATAATCATTTATTTCCAATATGTTACTGCTTATGTAAGTTAGGTATGCTGATTTGCGGAAAATAAATAGTATTATATCAAACAATCGAACAAAGATCACCTTACAGGCCTACATCCTTATCCTACAGACGTACGTATGTAGGTTATTATTAGTACTTTCATCATTATACAGATTGATACAAACTTGAAGTTTTTAAAATGTCAGCAAAATACTTGCAAATGGGCCCATCAAGGAGCTTAGACACATGATCAACTATAACCTGCAAGGATCGATGAATTCAATTGAAAATTAGCTTACGCAAGATTTCGGATTTCAATCGTTCTGGAAAATGTGCACTCTTATTCAAAATGTTTAATAGCTCAATGAATCAATAAACATTCATGCCTATTATTATGTTTACCGTGCATTGTATCTTATCTCTTTCTTGTTGGGAGCGGCTGTAGTGCAGTGGTGCGTGTAATAGTCTTGGCGCACACAGACTTTACTATACACACAAGGGTTTCTGCCTAGTGCGCCTGTCGTGCCTGTATTGGAAACTTGTACTAGGTGTTTCAGAAAACATCTTCCACTCGTGATTCTTAATAATTCATAAACTATATATCAGATAACACTAGGCGTTTTCACATCAGCTCGATGTTTCGAGATAGCGCGCTATTTTCTGACTTGGGAAATTTTCCCGATAGCGGTATAGCGCACCAGTTGATACTGTTTAGCGTTCTAAAATCATTGAGAATGATTTTCAAGCTTTAAAAGTATGATGAATAATTGTGTAGGACCTGTATTTCCAGTCGGAAAAAGACACATACACACACACACACACACACACACACACAAGCACATTCACAAATTTTAAAATGAAAGAACAAGCTTTATGGCACACTACAAAACGATGTAATCCTGTACAGTGGAACGCGGAACGGCAAACCCAAAAGTGTCAAAATTGGTAACACAAGAATAAGAAAACACCAACACAACAACAACGCAACACATGCATTTGCAATTATATTATGCAGAGATGACGCTGTTCACGTCTGTCAGTATTCCACACTCTTTCATAAGCTCATTCAATAAGGTAATGGCATACAGACATTAACTGCAGTTTTAGTTTTTAGTTTTGGATACAATGACACTTCAGCTAGGAACCGAGTTTTTCAGTTTTCTCATGCATATTATAATCATACACAGAACAAGCGTTCTCATTTCGGAATTGCGCGAAGACATCCCTATCTGCCTATATAGTCTATACGTTACCCACATTGTTCAGTGTAATTTGTTAGGGTTTGTTTTGTTTTTGTTTTTCTAGGTATAGGTTCATCTGCTCAAGGATCACATTGATCTGTTCATTTATGTACACACATGATGTGAAATTGAGAAAATTGTCAGGATTGCCCCTCTAAAAAATGAGAGGAAACAAGAATCTCTCTTATACACTCCGTTAGAAGTTACATGTACAGCTGTACAGTCCAATGTATACGTGCGCTTTGTCCAAGACAATACTCCATTTGAATATGAATCCTTCTTGAAATACGATATGCCTAGCCAACACAATTCACCAATGATTTCGACAGATATAACAATGTTCAGTATGCACAAATGTAAAAAAAAAAGGGGGGCATATGTACGCAAATTATTTCTCTTTGAAACCTTCTTTACTTTGTTCGCTTTTCGTGAGACTGGATCTCATCTTATTCTCTTGACTTGACTCTGCCACTAATATTGATATTTTCATACCTTTTTTGCCAATTACATATACCCAAACTTAATCATGAATATGAATAAAGAAATGTTCTATCACGTGCTGCAAGTAACAATTATTCAATGAGTTACCCATTTTTATTCAAAAAGCCTCCTCATTGCAAACATTTAAGAATCGTGTACGCCAACATCAATCTCTCAAGTCTCATTTGATATGAACCCTTTGCACTAGCAAAGTGTATGAACTGTGAATATATCTTTTTCCTCTGCTCGTTTTATGTTCTTTCCTATGTGTTTTATGTTCTTACAAACCGATTGCTATTTAGCCGTATCCCATTTACTATAGTGTGTTCGCCGGTTTTGTTCTTTGTTTTACCCACGTGTGTGCACATGTAATGTTGCGATGTACAGCGACACAGGACTCCCTTGTAAAGCAGGCCTTTGTGGCACTGAATGGGACTACTTGACCTGCTTTTAAAGAAGACTTAATAAATGAATAAATAAATAAATAAATGACATAATCTTAATGGTATTACCTAACCCTCACTAAAAGAACGCCCTGTGCGATACATTGTATGAAGGCGGGTTTACGCCTCTGAAAGCCGTCATTCGCGCCCAGCCTTCTAGAAAGTTTTGTTATTGAAAACTTTTCTGGAACTACAAAATTAATGCCTTACTCGAGATTTCCTCTTCTTATAATGCTATTCCAAGTCCAACACAATGGACGATGTACACATACATGTATACTAATACATATGCATAACGTGTACATACACACATATTATTTCAAGTGTTTTATAGTAAGCGTGAACCAAATCGGCTTTGGGTGAAAACCAGCGCTGATTTTTAATAGTACATACACTTATTGCTGGTGAGAACACTGCCTATGGGCTTATTCTGATACTTAGCCTATATCAAAATAACTAGGCCTACAATCTTCAACTCTCTATACTAATGTCATAATATTATGTTACCCTGATCGATTACTATGTCTAAATGACTTCAGTTATTCTTCGAACTTAGGAGACAATCACTGACGACAACAACACACGAAAACACAGCTGGGGAATGTACATTGTGCGTGTGGTACCACCTCACTGGCGGCATAGTTCAAGGGTCCTTTCTCTGCTCTAGCTGTTCAATGTACGCGTGTCACGCATAGACAAGAACAAAACGTTTTCTTCTTTTGTGTTATAGCATCGGGGACGATTAGTGAAATTCATCAAGATGAAAAAGCATAAAAGACTTGACCACCAGAAAAAAGCTGACCCTCTCGCTTCGAGGAACAAAAGCAGCTCCCATTATAGCAGGAACAAAAGTTAAAGGACAAGTTCACCTTCATAGACATGTGGATTGAGTGAACAATGCAGCAATATTAGTAGAACACATCAAAGAGAAAGTGTACAATGGCCTCCCATTGTAAAGGGGTGCTGTTCGTTATTCCGAAGGTTCGTTATTCAGAAGATTGGTTAATCCGAAAATAAAATTCGGAACAATGAACCTTTGGAATAACGAATTTTAGGAATAAAGAGCCTTTGGAATAACAAGCTGTAACCTTGTAAAGGAGTCCTTCGGATCATGGGATCAACAGTTTTCTGTTCTTACATCAACGGCTCTAAGCCGAGTGAGGGCGCATAGCCAGTGATTGCGACAAGGACAAAAACAAAACAAAAAAACAACAACAACAACAACAAAACGGTTCACTTGGTACCACTGTTGTGTGTACAGTAGTAGTCTTAGAATGCGCAGACCTTTTTTTTTCGAACAATAAGATCTTGTCGCTTCTAAGTGGACTGTAAAATTTCATGAACACCATAATTTGGAATCACATACTTCCTACGGGTGTTCCAGAGGGTCCAACCGACCACCCCATGCAGTCAAACCGGTTGGATCGACCGTGAGTAGCTCCATGATCGAACGAAGGCATTTTTTTTTTCTGTGTCCCGCCTGCTTTTTTTTTTTTTTTTTTCCTTAGACGGCACAGATTGGGGCATGGCGCATTTTTTTACCTATGGGAAATACACGAGTCTGAGTGTTAGGGTTAGGGTTAGGGCCAGGGTTAGGATAATAGGGTTAGGGTTTGATGGTCAGGGTTAGGAATAGGATTAGGCAAAAAAAAAAAAAAAAAAAAAAAAAAAAAAGGTTGTATTGGCGTAACATGAGATTTTCAAATAGGGTCGGTCGGGCGGTTTTTTTTTTTTTTTTTTTTTTGCTACCTGCATTTTACGTGTAAAACTCGCGCTCACAGTAAACAGTTACAACTGCCGCACCGTGTGCTGTGTTCATCTATTCTACAAATCATTTATGAGGCCGATATTACTCAAATTATACCCCTTCACGGAATTTAAAGATGTTGAAATCATTATCCTGAATGTTTTCACTTCATATTTTACTATTTTGACTTAGATAAGATAGATGCAAATTGACCCATATGTACGATCTTTTCATCGCACACGGCGATCTCTATTACAGTCCCACATATACAGATTCGTGTAAGTTCTCCACACAAGAAACCTATGGCAAAACTATGCACAATACATTGCAGTCTGAATGCAAGTATACACTATAAATCTTGATAGAGTACGCGTCCGTGTTGGAAACAGATGACGTACTGATCAAGCAGGGAGGTGGTACCTCCCTGGAAGCGAGGCTATGCGAGGCGCTAGCGCTAGCGAGATCTCTCTCGTGATCTTTCAGTCGTACATCACATCCGATATCCCCAGAGCCGTTTCCACTTCCGGGTTTTTTGCGATCACGATCGCAGTCAACAAGATACTTGATATCGATAGCAAAAAAAATAATAAAAAAACATAGGGTCGGCGGAATTTTTAGGGTCGGGCGGGTTACGCCAATACAACATTTTTTTTTTTTTTTTTTTTTTTTGCTTTAGGGTATAGGGTTAGGTTTAGGGTTAGGGTCCCCAATCTGTGCCGTCTAAAACAAAAGGCGGGTCGACTTTAGGACTGACCGCAAATGCACCGTTAGCAAACCATGCATACTGGTACGGGACTCTGTCTCTGGATCAGATCTGCCCTTTGCTATTGATGGGGAACCCTATTGATACATCAATGCCGTCCATAGATAAATTCAAAGCCGCTTAAAATAAGTTGTAAGTCAAATCTCCACCTGACCACAGCGTAATGGAATTATGGAACTTCCGTTCTGTTGCTGTGTATTGTAGTTATCCGTGCTGCTGCTGATGATGGTAATTTGTGCGGAGGTAGTCCCATACATTGAAATTAGCGTTGCTCATTCGTCAAATGAAACTCCGTGGCCGGCGATTACGATGGCCGTGGTCATGGTGGTGGTGGCCCGTGGTGCCATGCCCGTGATCATTTACCTCTACCTTTACCGAAGATACTGGAAGATTGCTGTGTAGCAGCAGTCGAGCTTCCACTCAGTCCAGGTCTATCCTCATCTACACTGTATCGCATATCGTCAGTTCAAAAAAAAAAAAAAAAAAAAAAAAAAAGGCAAGGCAGACAGGCTGGTACACCTAAAAATTAATTACTGCTCATCCCACATCAGAATTGACTAGGTCTAGTACCAGAGTATTGGGAATAGGGGGACAGGATGTGGGAATAGGGGGACAGGGGACATCATGTGTGATATTTGCATACATGTGTAATCTATGTGGCGATGGCATGACCGCACATCTAATTTACAATTACTTTAGCACTGTTCATTAACCGTACAGTGTACAAAGATGTAAACACTAGTAAGTAGGCATAGGCCTAGGTTAGCCCCGGAGACCGCGCCGCCGACTGCGTGTGGCGGCTGTCGCAGTTAAGGCCTAGGTTAGATTTCATGCCAACTGCAACTCTCACTCACACTGAGAGTGAGACTCGCTCAACTCGGCTCATTTTGTTCCTTTCTCACAGCTCACCTCATCATCCTCAGACTGACTGCTCAGTTTACACGTCTAATTGTTAAAGCTTCATTTCATTTGCATACATTTCTATTGATCTCACTCATTTTGACACCCAAATTATAGCATATGGGAGTCTAACACTGAACTACAACTGTACAACTACAATTGTAGATCTAATCTAGTTTCCAATGTTGGTGGCCCTGAGATTATGGATTGGATTTTACAGCTCACCGGGATCACCTATAGGCTTACTAAGAAAGAATGATCAGAATTACGCTGCCGCTGTATATATATACTAGTATACAGCTAGGGTGCCGGTTTTCGTAACTGCGACCGGCAGCCCATTCTGTGCACAGCGTAGATGCGTATGGGGCTGCTGGTCGTAGTTACAGTTTTCGACACTTTAGCACATTTCCTTGTTTACCATCAATACTGCACCGTTTTACCTGAGAATTTCGTATGAAATTGAGCTATTTTAAAGGCCAATAATGATATGCCTTAAACAAATTCCCATTTGAATGCGCTCTTGTTCAATTTTAAGCGATTTCCGTCACGCTGTCGCTGGCATCAGATTTGGACGCCCAGCATCATTTTTCGACACAATCATGCAGCACGCATCACACATAAAACACATGGTGCATACAGTACGCATACACTGCATTGTAAACGCAAACCAGCAATCACACAAGCGCAAGAACTTGTTGTTTCATTGTCGAAATCTGGTGCCACATTCTCAAATTAAGCCAACGCCTTCTACAAGTTTGCTCATTAATTACGAATTTCAGCCATGCAATTACTTAAGGCGATTACAGAAATCAAACATCAGGATATGGCAAACAAATTGATACTAAAGTAAAATAATGGTCATGGGTGAATTTCATTTTACGGCGATGTCATACAAAATGCATCATATTGTTTTGAACCCCTAAAAATGGCTGATATCAGCATTTCTGCTGACACTGTGTTGCTTTTCCCCTAAATATTCCACCATCGGATTAGGATGACAAGTGACAAACAGGGTTTATAAAAACTAGAAATGTGATTGATAACTTTGTTGATTGTTGAAGTCAGACATTTGTATTTAGTATGAAATTTAACAAGAATTATCTGCTGGGTGTCGAAACCTGGGTCCTACCTGTAGACGTGGCAAGCTGGTGCCCTGACTAACCGTATTATGATTAATTTTGAGTAATGGTTGGAAAAATTGTTATGCGTTTTCTAATCCTTTCTCTATCTGTGTTGCATTGTACACTTGCATGTAGGTATCCCCAGTACTAACCCCGGCGCGGGGCGCCGTAACCAGTAGTGTTGGGGTCGCTGCTGCGGTTACCACAGTACAGTACCGGTACCTGACCGTGCATATTTATGATGATTCTCCTCTTTATGGCCTCCAGGATAACCTGCAGGACATAAACGAGAAGATCTACTTATCATATTGCACACTGCTATATTTTGTTTCCCTGGATGAACACCATTCAATCTCTGACAGATTTTATCAAGTACCGTAGAGCACTGTTGTTGCAAGCGCTTAATGACTTTCTAACAAGAATAGAAACATTGATTAAGAGACTTTGTCAGTTCATTGACAAACCTAGAACAGCGTGCCCGGCACAGCATTTTCAAAAAAGTGTGGGGGCCCACTTCCGGGTTTTTATGAGCTAGCAAGCAGGAAAAAAAAAAAAAACAACCAACAACAAGATAACAAAAAAAAAAAAAAAAACACAACATCTTTTCTTACCATCCACTTCCGGTTTTTTCGGCTGACAAGCGAAAAAAAAAAAAAAAAGGTCCTCAGCTCATCTCTACCAGTCCACTTCCAGGTGTTTTCGCCTGACAAGTAGGAAAAAGCTATTCAGAGAAAAAACATAACCTTATCACCACCATACTTCAAGGTGTATCTATATTTTTCTTAGTGCCACTTACCGGTACCTATTACCGGGTTGAAAAAAGTGTGGGGCCCAAAGTGCTGACACCTTCTGTATGGTGCACAAAAACTGAGCGCCCATGGCCCCCATGCCTGCATTGGCCATGAACAGTATGTGATCACGATAATCTACCTCACAAAGGTGCTAAATATGTGGTATGATACAACAAGAAGAATGAAATTGATAAAACATATATGTTCTATCAACTTAATTTTTCATTCATCTTTACGAGAACATTTATTTTACTTTTTTTTCAAATTTTTAGTAAAGACGATGGTACATTTATGTCCTTTGAAAAGCAAAAGGGTGTTGTAGTAAATGTGAAGTTCGACCATTACAGATATTCAATGCATGGAACTATGATATCCTTGATAAACGTTATGAAAGCAAGTACATTACTGTATATGAAGTAGTAGCTGCACTTCCAGCCAATACTCAACAGGGGGCATGTCTTAATTGCCGCTGAAGGTATGTTTGTACATCACCAATGAAGCACTATGAGAGGTTTAGTGAGTATTCATCTTGTATTGTTGATATCTGGGTTCTGACCCATTTCAGAAGAGGTTTCAAAGATGTAAGAATTCTGTTTTTTAACAGGTAAATACACAAGGTCTGTCACCAAAAGGAATTGAACGGTCAAGAAGGGATAAGGAAAATGAAGATTCTGACACAGCAGTTGGACAGATGATGGTACATTATATGTGCAAATGTGTACAAAAAGTTTCCACCAAATCTGCCTACATGTTCGCATGAACGAACTTGTTCTTATCAGTCATGTAGGCCAATTAATTAATACTCCACAAGTCGAGTGTTGTTACTGGTAACGGGGTCGAATATCATTCACTTATTCATAAGGTCCATGAAAAAATGACACACATTCATTGTATACATGTATACATGTATTTTAAATGTGTCTGATACTGTAAAAGTGGATATCTAGCGACATATTGTTAGCATTTGGCTGGATAAGAAGAGCTTCACATGTTTTTAAATCTGTGGAATCAAGACATCAGGCACAGAAACACATGGCAAGCAAAAATATTTGCATGCTTTTATTTTCGCGCTAGTTTCTGGTTGCGCGAAAAATTTTTCACTTTCACAGTACATGTGTATTCAGTTAACACAGATGTTTGGACGATTAGATTGCCTATGGACATTTCAGATAAGATTGTGTACAGTATAATGGTAAAGTTGGGATGAAAGATTTCTTCACATAAATATTTTGCCAGGTGCTACACGTATAAGGGTCAATTGTACTGAAAATTTTCTCCTTTGATTTCTAGTAATTATCGATGTTTTGAAGTGTATTCAAAGTTAATCCGTTTTGTTTCCAATAAGCATGCTTCATATTACAGACAACACCTTCAAAAATTCTTTGCTGTTTGGACTGTTGATGAAGTTCATATTTTTTGAACATGTTTTATTTTGTTTACAGTAAATACACTTCATATGTAGTCATGCACATCTTCAAATTTCTTTTGCAGCTGTCGGTTTATGTGACCCTCTATTTGATGTAGGCCTACAGTGTATATCGTGTAACCTTGGGGACGTGAATACACTGTACTAGTAGATACACATACCTGCCTTCAGAGTACTCAAGGGCATTTGTACCCCCTCAAACCTTTATGCAGTTTGGACTGTTATTGAAGTTATCTCTGTCTGAATTAAGTAAAACCTTGCCAAAAGTGCAGATGGCATGTACAATGTTGTAATTTACAGGGTATTGCCTCAAAAGCATTTGTGATATTCTAGCTTTATTTTATTCACTTACAAATATTCAAGCAATATTCAGAATCCTGTTTGTGTAACATGATATAGTGTAGTTTATTGCCAGTGTGAAAACTTGATGGCAAATTATTTGCATAGATCTGCTTGACACAGTGTAGCTCTGCAATTGTTCAAACTAGCTGGTACATGCATTTGCCTTTTACATGAGCTGCACCAGACGAATATATACACGGTGTATATATTTTTTTAAATGTTCACTGTACATCACTGTCGTAGTCGAGACCGACTGTTCCTACTCGCATTCCTACTCACAAGATCGCTGACAGTTGTACCTTAATTGCATAAGGGTCTTACATGTGACTTGGCTGGAGACTGAGACCAAGGCCACCACCAAAAAATTAATCACCAAAAATAAATGAATGAATAAATAAATAGAAGAATAAAATAAATGGATGAATAAATAAATACATAGATGAGTAAATAAATTAATGAATAAAATAGTATAAACCACATTTGACTATGCTGCTAAAGAGTAAGAAAAACTGCTTATACAGCTCTTACTTTTGGTAACATACTGTACATATTTTTGTTATGTGTACTGTAAAAGTGGATATTTTCGCGCGACTAATTTTTCGCACTAGGCCGGGTCAGAAGAGTTTCACATGTTTCTAACTCCGCGGAATCAAGACATCACGCACAGGAACGTATGGCAAGCAAAAATATTCGAGTACGTGTTTTTATTTTCGCGCTAGTTTCTGGTTGCGCAAAATGCACGGAAATTTCAACACCGCGAAAATTTCCACTTTTACAGTATGATACATTGCCATGAAGATTGATGGATACCTTGAAACTTCACTACAATGTAGTTCTTTCAACACCTACATGTACCCGGTAATAAATATATGGATACACGTGTATGTATATACATTTATAAAGGAAAACAACTCGTCGATTGTGCTCCTTTCTCTGTTATTAATAATAATAATGAAAAAGAATGTACTGGTATTTTACTAAATAATGATAAAGGTATGTGTAATGATGTATCAAAGGTTCTTTGCCTAGTTATGTAGGCCTACTAATGTAGTAAGAATAGATACAATGGCCTCCCATAGTACCAGTCCTTGGGATCAGCAGTTTTCTTTTGCTACGTCAAAATGTTGTTTTCACCGAGAAAAAACAAAAAAACAACAACAGAGTGGATAATGTAAGCGGAATTTCGATATACGGTTAATTAACTGTGTTCACGGAAGTGAACGGTATAACTAGTAGTTATAGTATACTGGTATTTGAGTGTATGCCTAGGATGCTTTGAATTGACAGAGAGTGATCTGAATGATTGGTGGCATTATTTTCAATGGGAATTCGATTGGATTTTCACCGTGGAGAAAGAAACTGAGAATCAGACAGCACTTCCAGTCGAAGAAATCGTCAGGATTGAAAAAAACAAACCAAATAAACATACACTGTATTTTTAATATGAATTACAAGATCAAGGGAAGACAAACAATCGAAGAAAGAGAGAGAGAAAAAGAGAGAGAGAGAGAGGCCAAGAAAGAGGCAGTAGGCTACTTGTACATAATGCCCAACGACAGACACAAGTACAGTATATCACAGATAGTAGACGCTTATAACTGACCATGTCAGTTACGCTTGGGTCGCTCATAACACACAAACAAGGGCATCCAGAAAACGTCAATTTCTATATGTGGGACAGTACGATATTTTCGAGATTTCGTGCAGAGTAAAGGCATGATATCCCGATATCCCTATGATTTCAGCTGGCTGTTGACCCATCTAATCATCACGCACGTCACACCTTGTAGGTATAATCTTACATAATCTTCCGTTTACATGTTACTATATACGTTCGTTGGTGCCCTACGATGAAAAAGAAGACTTGTCGGAGAATTTTAGAAGAGTATGTGAACCCATTATTTCCGGTGCCGGTACATCGGTATATAGCCATGCACGAAGTTGATGCCTGATGGCCTTTCATATTCGTGGAAAATTTAAACAGTATTGCATTCAGGTTTTAACCTTAACCTGTCAAAAAAAAAAAAAAAAAAAACATGTGAAAACGTAATTCACTGATCATCTTCTGCGGGGTCAACTCGAGGTCACGCGTGCGAGAACTTGGATATTCTAGACGGGGTTTTCGGCTTGCCAACTGACTGGAAATGCGCAAATAACAACCCTTGTACGCACTAGTCTTGTCGGGAATCATCTCATTTCATATGCCGAGGGGGGGGGGGGGATGGCACATGGACTCGCACGCGGTACACGCCTGATAACACCAGGGAGGTACACTCACCTCCCTGATAACACACACGTACTGTACATGTACCATGTAAGCACTGCGGGAACCAGGGAGGTTGGATGGGATCATGCGGGAACCAAGCACTGGCGGCACGGGGCCGTGCGAAATCGCACCCCATAGCCGCACGGGTCCGTGCGGCAGAGCTGCACGGGTCCGTGCGCCACACTCGCACGGGCCCGTGCGACAGCGTGCGAGGGAGTATGGATCCGCACGCGGGCGTACAGATTCGCACGCAGGCGTGCGGATCTGCACGGGGGCGTGCAGATCCGCACGGAGGTGCACGACTACGCACGGGCGCGTACAGGGGCGCACGGAGCCATACGCTCCCGTGCGAGATCGCACGAACCTGCACGCAGCCGCACGAAGCAGCCCCGTGCGCACTGCGTGCGGGAGTAACATAACATAATGGTCTGACTGTACAAATCGAGAGTACTCTAGCCTGGGATAAAACTGTTGTTTTGTTTCAGGTGCATTCTGCAGGATTGTTGATCACCAATATTCAGTTAAGCCAAGCAGAAGGTGTTCTCAGACCTTTATCTCACTCTGGTTGTTACACCTCCCCCATCCTCCCCCACCTCTTACTGCCCACGCCCTTCCTCAAACCCCCTCTTCTCCCCCCTCCCCCCTCCCCCTCCCTAATCCCGATTGAGTGTCAGCAATGTGTTAACCCCACCTGCCGCTTCCCTGCCATCACAAATCAGCTTTACTCTGTATCTTCTCGAGCACACCTGTTGCTGGACCTATGCTCCCCAAGCATTTTGCTCTCCCTTTCATTTCGTTTCGTTAACTCTCTCTGAATACCCCTACCGCACCCATCCCAAACCAACCGCCACTGCCATTACACATCCCATCGCTCTCCCCGCAGCACCTCGAGGATGTGTGCGGAATAGTGCACCCAGGTGTAAAGACATATGTCAATATTGCCCCGGCGAGGGAGTCAGCCGACTGTGCTGCATTGGATTACTTCTACTGGGATGGCACATTGGGGAAATCAACATGCCGAGAATCGCGATATTGCTACAGGTTGCAGCATGCCAGCTTGGGCAAGTCTTTTCCTTCTCCCCTCATCCCCCATCCTTTCACTGCTGTCTCTCGTTTCCATGGAAATGGCTACTCCCTCCATCTCGTCCCGACTGCTTGCTGGAACAGGAATGCTCCCACTGCTCATTAGTAATGAGCGGATGATGACTTACATTCTGTATGAAATACTTAAACACTACAAAATTCTCATAACATAAATCACATGTACAGGTAGTTCTTTACTCCAGCTAATGCTATCATTGTATATGAAAAATCACCAAGCAAAGAAACAAAATAGAACCATCAAAAATATTCTGGCATTCTGCTATATGTACACAGTGGCTTCAATTCACCAAGGCCAGTAATTTCTCCTGCCTCCTTTGTATAGTAATGTTCAGTGATGCCTCCGTGTGTATTAACTTAGGAAACACATTCTCTTGAAACCTTTGAGAGCCGGAAGGAAGAAAGGGAACATGTACATTCCATAATTTGGAATAATGCAACTTGAGGCCTTCTGGCTAAATACTGACTTTTTTTTTATTTATTATTAATCAAGACCCTAAAAACTACTCGCCACATCCTGAATCAACATTAATATACATCTGTCCAGAATTGAGAAGTCTTTAAAAAAAAAAAAAAAAAAAAAAAAAATTAAAGGAAGACAGAGAAAAATGACCGGCTCGCTGAATTCTCTACCTCCTATGAAATATTCATGCATGGCGGACACAAACAGAAACCCCAGGCAAGGAGCATACTACCTGTGTATCCCCTCCAGGATTAAAGATAAACACCATTTTCCACCCATCAATCATATAAATACTCATCCATACAGAAAGATAGAAAGACCACATGAAAATGAGGTAGAAAGAAAGAACGAAAGAAAGAAAGAAAGAGAGAGAGAAAGGGAGGCAGCCCATGAGGAAATGAGAGAGAATGAATAAAAAGCATTCCCTATTCTGCCCCCCCCCCCCCCCCCAATTCTTCTACCCCATCATCCCATCCACTTTGTTTTGGTCTTCATCAGGCTCTTTGCCTCTGGTCATGTCACCCTCTTTCTTATCATCTCAATTATCATTACTCCATTAGCTCTGAGGTACGATGCGAACCGCTGCGCATTCTAACACATCAGGCATGCAGGTGAGGGTACCGTTAAAGGTGTTGTTTTTCTCTTTAAATTCAGCGGCCGTCGCTTCCAACGCATCGTGTGGAATCGGGAGCGGAGAAACTTGCTGATGTGATGCCGGTGATGATGACAACTGAAATGGTGGACACAGGCCCTCATTCACAATCAAGATGAGGTGTCTTTCCTACAATCAACTGTTTCATCTCATTGCAACTTGAAAAAGGCCCCAACCATCACACCAACAGGCAGCAAAAGAAAGGAAAACTGTAATTTCTTACTGCTACATTGCATACATGACATGGTAGTGAGGCACACTATTTCACACAATACATTTTTTTTTGATAGTATGAATCCAGTTAGGATGTAATTGAGAAGGTCTGCCAATGACTGCACTACACCCTTTACCAAAAATGAGTCATCTTCCACAAATCTACCTCATTTCCATACCTCAATCTGTCATCAAGTAAATTACAGACCTGAAGATAATGCAGGCTGTTGTTCCCACCTCCCACACAAATCTCCTTCTTTTTCATAAATTTTCTTTTTCATCTTCTTCCTTCTCTTCTTCATTGTCTTCTTTTTCTTCTTCTTTTCCTTCTTCTTTTCCTTCTTCCTCCTCTTTTTTTTTTCTTCTTCTTCTCCTTTTTCTTCTTCCGCTTTTCTTCTTGGGACTTTGCTCTGAGGGAAGATGCGATTAAGAATTCAATTACCTAGACCATTCATACAGTAAGGAAGAAAAAGACAAAATAAGGGGAGAATTAATAAACTGGGAGATCAAAAGTAGTTCTAAGTAAAGAGAGAGGAGAAAAGAGAAATGAATGAAGGAAAATGCACAAAAATGTTTGTCGATCACTGATTCATTGTGTCTTGTTTTCTGGGAAATGAGACACACGGGCTAGCTCAGGAAAAAAAAAAAAACATTCAGTGAGTCACTACATCACATTTGTTTCTGCCCCCTTCACCATTATGGAGTCAAGTTAATTTCTGTGCAATTGCATGGCATATGTTATTCATAAAACTTTTCAACACAGCTCTCTGACAGTGGTGAAATGGATTAACATCCATGTTAAACATGTAAACAGTTTTTACTGCTGTGTTCACAAATGAAAAAGAGCATGTTCTTTCGAACACAGAAACATGTTCGCCTTTACACTGTATTTGATCTGTCTTCTTTCCAGGAGACATTTTAAAATTTATGCATTTAGCATTTTTGTTGAAGGATCCTACATGTAATTAAATGCTACGGTACCATACTGCACAGTATGCATTTGTAGCACTGCCATTCCTTCAAAATCATTGACTGTATTATGCATGATATGTACATGTAAACTTCAAACATATCTGACATGGTGTGAACACCATTTCTTCACATCAGGGATTCAACAGTGTGTGGCTGCCTGCCAACAGAATATTATTCCTGCGTGCAGATGTGAATTTGTCCGCCAATTATCCGCGGACCCAGTTTTTACCCGCCACAAGTAAACATTAATAAAAATGAATTGAGGTAAAATGAGGGCATGAGACTGAATGACAAGTTTTGAGCTGTGAGTTGTCACGCTTATAAGGGGAATAGCAAAAATTGGGTTAAAACGCTCCCCCCCCCCCCCCATCTACCTTTGACCTTTCCTCTATCTTCCCCCAATATCTCAAGATGCCTGTTTACACTTGTACATACATTGCCAATTATCACATATGATACCAACATAAACATATCGTCGCTGGGGTGACAAGACCTCGTATCTCAAAAATGTCAAAAAAAATTTTTTTAGCTTAATGGTCAAATAATGGGTCAAGTGATGTTTTGGCCAAATCCTAACTGTCTTACTCCAAAAATGAAGCCACCATGACATGTCAAAGAGAAGGCTTTCCCATTCACTATAGTGCTTTGGCCGCCATGTTTTTTCGCTCTCCTGAACATTTGACAATTTTGAGATACGAGGTTTTGTCACCCCAGCGACGATATGTATTCCTTCCCCCTGTAATCTCTCAAATATATGCCAAATAAGAAGCATCTCCTTTATATTCCAATGAATGACATTTGCATTTCTAGCATGCTCCTATGTGGGACAACATGTCCCCCGCATCTTACAGTAATCATTTGCCACGGGCGTGAAAAAGGCTTTGATGATAATCCCCCCATGGATTTAAATTGTTACACTATAAAGTTGTTGGCAAGTCCCGTCCCTTTGGCAACATCAACCTGTTCTCTGCGAACATATGTTGTTGCCATTGTTTTATTTTCTTTCTTTCTTTTATAATAAATTCTGGTCAGTATTGATGAACATCAGAAAATTCAAATGTCATCTACTGGAATTCTCTTCTTGAATGAAGCTCTTCTCCCTACATCACACATCTCTCGATTTCAAGAGACGATACATGAAAGGTGGTGCCATGTTACCCCGGGGCCGGGCCCTGCAGGCATCTGGAGACACCTAGCTGCACATGTATCTTTGCACATGGGTCGTGTCACGCAGTCGTCGATGATATTGACTGCTCTAGCCTTGCGTCAAGAGCTAATTACTTTTTGGTGCATCTTACAGTTATCGAGCATGGTCCCATCTTTTTAAAGCCATTTTGCTGATGAAATCTCCGCCCACCACCCGATGAACTTTCTCAGGCAGCCTACTTTTCGAATATACCGTTTGAGGGTACCTACATTGTTTTGTACTCATATCACGCCTATTCCTGTGGGTTTTTTTTTTTTTTTTTTTTGGTTGTTGTTGTTCTCCTTGGTTTTTTTTTTCCCTCTTCTCTTCCTTGGCGTAAGATGATCATATGTAAGAAATAGATTTGTCATTTAGATAATATTCATTTATGTATTTACCTTTATATATGAATCCACTTTGACAAACTATAATTACTATCTTGATTCATCCCCCCCCCACAAACACGTTTTATGCTATGATTTAAATGCTCAATTTTTACTTCATGAATTCACTTATACTCTTCTAAATGCAAATACTGACATTAACTGCATATTTCAATAGTCGCAAATAATCCCTGAAATACCACAAGGGTTTTCTGTTGACTCTGCATTGAAGCAAATTGTACTTCCCTGTTCACGTAGCAGTTGATGCATTCATGGTGCACTCAAGAATGTGCACATATGTTTAGCAACAAGAAATTTCACATGAGACCACACCAACATTGGCGTTTCCAAACATCTACATGCTAATACAGGTTCTCAATTTTGGCCAAACATGTCAGTAGCAACCTTTGGTCTGTCAGCTAATCAAGAGTTACAATGTAGAAGTGCGCGCACACATTAGAGCAATAATTCTATAGAAGACCCTTCCTTTCTTCCCGCAAGCAAAATACAGAGAAATTGGCTGCAATGAACAAACAAACAGGCGCTCAGATGAGGTTCGCTGGACAAGGGATGTACATTGTATACCCTGTACTTATAGTTTCTTTGCATACGTGCCATAATATTCATTTTCCACAACTATCAATTGGCTAAAATGAACCATGAGCACTGCAATGATATCAAGGATATACTGGTAGTGGCAAAGACCCCATGTGGGTCTGATTGGCAGCAAGAATATAACCCTGCTCCAATACCCGTGCGTATGTTATATATCAAGTGTTGGATATTTATGCTGGCAGTGAAATTCTCTCTCGACTCATCTGTTATCTGCATGCTGTCTTGAGGCATAGAGCAGTACACTATATGTATGGTACATGTTGTATATTGCTTGTACTCTAAAAGGGTACATTATGTTTAACATTTTTTTTTTTTTTTGGCCATAATCACCATTTTGAAAAATGATTAGAGCCAAACACAGTTGCACCCTGACTCAGTTACACATGTAGATATTGACCACTCTATGTTACTACTGATTGTTTAATGAAAGTGGTCTACTCTACACGTTAGATTTATTGACAGTGATATCTTCCACATGCCAATTCAAAATACACAGAAAGTTTGTTTACAATCTGCCATTCTCTCTAATCACGTTTACATGGAAGTATACATACTGTAAATGCAAAATCATGTATGCTGATCAGCTCACTACAATAGGAGTTTACGGCTTCCAACAATGCGCAGTGCAAGTTTGAGAAATTGCCTCTTTCTCAAGCTCGAAAAAAATCAAGCATTTAACAGAACCCCAATAAAGGCTGTTTTGGACTGGCGGTTTCAAAACACTGATTCTGGCTGCCAGATTGAGCATAAATGAACCCAAAGAGCAATTGTTCTCAAACTTACCATGCTACACAAAGACATTGTGAAAAATGTACAAAATCTCTTTGGGAAAGACAGTAAAAAAAAAGAGGCAATAATTTTTCAACACTAACCAATTAGACTCTAAATCTTAAAAAAAAAAAAAATCAAAAAAAAAAATCACTTCTCACTAGTGTCCTTGGTAGAATCAAAGGATACATCAACACAACTCAAATCTAAACGGTTTACATCACTGGAATTTTGCATAGATGCTATTAACACATTCTCAATCTAAAATTGTAGCCCTTGGAGGTTTGCCCCTTGTTTCAATCCGTCCATAAATTGTACCTTGAGTAAGGTCAGCCTCTGTTAAAAATTCATATGAAACTATCGCCCCGTCATGGCAGGAAAAGAGAGAGAGAGAGAAATAATGAGAAACTTATCCAACTGTTGTCTCTTTAATTGAATGCCACAGGTATCTTTTATCAGAGGATGGCAATATCATATCATAGCAGGGTCTGCTTCATTACGTGGCACGGTCAGCATGGATGGAATGCCATTGTAAGACGGGTCTAAAACCTATGCAGCCACTTTGAGGCAGTGTCAAGCCAAGTGACACTTTTCGAATGAAAACTACAACTGCACCACCCTGAGATAGGCTCCTTACTCTATACATACGCATACGACCAGTTGGGGGTCCATCGCCATTTCAAGGAAATATTAGTGGTGTCACTATCAACATATCAATGCACATTATTAAAAAACTATCAAATGTTTTCCAGATTGCATGAATTTGCGTGAGAGGTCTGTTTATACTTTCTTTATCATACTACCTCTTGTTCATGAGCCAAGAGTATTGTATCATGTGAGATCTGAATGAGGGCTGAGGAAAGGTCCTATCTCTGACATTGCTGGGGGTCCAATGCAATCTTTGTGCAATTTCGTGGAATGAATATAATGGTGTTCTTGTTTCCAAAGATATAAAAAGAGACAGGAGTGATTGTATAAAGTTAGGGTAGAGGTCTGTTACCCCTTTGTTGTCTTCCCCCTTACTCACAAAGACCCTCCCATATATTACAGCAAGCTTTCATCTGCAGATGGCATCGAGTACACAAACGATATGCTTAGCTTAAAAACAACTGATGAATAATAAATAGCGACATGTTTAATGATTTATATGTTTTATTACCTCTGCCAAGGATGTTACATTTTTGTAGGCGTTGGTTTGAATGTTAGCAAAATAACTCAATAAGTCGTACACGGGTTTGGATGAAACTTGCAGGAAAAGTTGATAATGACACAAGGAGTAGATGACTGAATTTTGGTAATGATCTGGGAATTTTTCTAAATTTTGGAAGGATTTTTCATCTTTTGGCAGACAGGGTCAATGAACTTGGGAGTTCAAGCTGCACACATTTGAGGTTTACATACGTGCAGTGAAGGGCATGCTCTGCACGGGCAAGATGCTGCACAGATGGAAACTGTTGATGTAAACAAAAGGCTTCTATAGTGGGAAATTCGGCGATTCTTAGCATGTGTGTATGGGTGGAAATGAGCTGCTTGGTGGAGGTCTGTGCTCTCTAAGTGCTTTCTAGTTGTCACTAAACCAATTGCAAAACTCCCACCTGTGGCCCAAGTATCAAAAAAAATAAATCAATAAATAACCCAGGTATCACAGTCAAATGCTATATTGTGAAGGCGAAGTGACTTTTATGATCTCTTCAATTTACCATAATGTAATTACAAAGACTCATTGGTACATAACAGCAGCACATTAAATACACGTACATACAAGGCCAGCCTGTTCGACAGAAAAAAAAAAAATCAATTACAGCCTCCATATAATAAATTATACAAGCTGTACATTTAGACTCAGTGCATCGAGTTATCTCTATCTACACCACCAGAGCACACATAACAGCATCCGCAACATTAATATCTAATTTGACTCCAGCTCACGAGGGGGGTAGTCACACCAATCTATCAAAGTTACATAATACCAACTGGCTATATTATTGTCAGTGGTGATTTATAAGACCCGGTCATCTGCATAAAGGATGCCATTATCGGGGATCCCATGTTGGAAATTGCAAACTGCACCTAATCAGATCTTTATGGCACCCATCAAAGGGGGAAACAAACTTGATCTATAGTAGCTGCTCTGTATATGATTTGCAGCATCTTCCAAAGATCAAGGGTTACGTTTCACACTATGCAGATTTATGGCATACCTAACAATGCGCACACTATAAAAATATGTAACAAGTTTACATGGTTCAAAATGGATATCACCTTTCATTAACAGAATTCTGTTTCTAAAAGCAAAGGGGCAGGGGGCTATTTGGGAAGAATGTGGCATTTTCTGAACACTTTCTTGCCCAGAGACATCAAGTACCAAATATCAAAACAAAATGCTTGTTTAGGGTAATGTTAATAGGAGGGGAATACTTTCTGCATCCATAAGACAGAGAACTGATTAATTCTCTTTTATTCATATGCGTCTGAAGAACAGATGATTGTTGATGCAGCAGTAGATAAATTTGTATTTCCTTTCTTCAGGGATTTTGCATAATTTTGCTTTTCACATTCAGTCCTGAGGGAATGCACTGTCAATTTTTGTGCATGGTTGGAAGACGAAACTACCATAACCCACAAATGCTTGGCACTACTTGACTTGTAATAAACCTGAAGAAAGCTATAACTGGCTAAAGCTCACCATTTTTCTTCTAGCTTTTGTTTTACTGGATACAAACTCAGCATTGAATGACAAAGATATAAAGTAATTAAAAAAGAGAGAAAAAGCATCAAACATATTGAAAAATCTTCTTTTAATTAAATTTGTGCCATTGTAAGCAAAATGGAAAGCAAACACACAACCAAACATAATACAAACATGAAAAGATTTATCAATTTTTTGATTTTTTTCCCTTCCCAAATCTTTCAAGCACTTCTCACTATTAAAAGACTTTGTCACACTGTATATCACCATTTTGCTATTACATGTATGTCGTATCCGTGTTAATTTGATGAACACACAGAAGTGAGAATATCAGCACACAGAGATCTTTGATGGAATGAACTCTGACATTAAGACATTTTGTTGTGCATGATGGGGCCACACTTATGAACTGCACTTAATTCACGTACAATGTCCATCAATGAGGCTGTCAGAACTGACTCCCAGTGAATGGTTTATAATTTCCTTCCTTCCCTTGAATGGAGGTAGCTGTGCCACTGCTGTCATTGATGTCGAAGTACAGGCATGACTGGGCACTCAGTGAAGTCAAACAAAAGTGGGAGTTTAAAAGACCATTTGGGGGTGAGGGTGATGCTGAAAGGGCACGCAAATGTGGTTTAATAGCCATTCAGTGAATTGACGTTTATTAGACCCTGTCAAGTGATACGTTGCAGCCAATACAGCCATTATTGCCAAGGCCCACGCATAGGAGACCATGATCAGCATAAGTCACGCTAGCTAGCCTCATTTTAAGTTGGTAGCAAAAAAAAGTCCATAAAATAAAGCAAAACCAAGAAAAACAAAATTTTCTGCAATAATATACCGAGGAAATACAACACAACTCACACAACATTCCAAACAGGTGGACATAAATGAAGGGAAGGGAAATGCTTGCATTACTGGAGCCTTACCAGAGCCCACAAGATTCCTTCCGTTGTCGCTACGATTGTCGCTGCCCTTGGTGTATTGTACATGAGAGCCAGCTCCCCGAAACTTCCTGTGCCTTTGTATGCACCGACCTTGTTGTCGTTGACAAAGATGTCATACTCGCCACTGTATGATGGAATACATGAAGAGAAAACAAGTGTTATGTGTGACATATCACATACAAATGTGCTGGAGATAATTTACTGAAAATGTGATTATCGTGAGCAATACTCGTGGCAGTCTGCGTCACCTTGAGAAAAAACATACTGTGAAAGGGTTCCCTTTCTACTGATGGCTTTCAGCAACGAACATACCAGTCTGGTGTGCGTCAGTGCTCTCTGACATTCGGTTTTTTTTTTTTCTCTCTCAGGGAAGCCTATGAATGAAGTCAGCAATCTTATGGTCTGAGTTAGCTATAAAAAAAGACAGAAAGAGCATTGAATCTACAGACTGTTAAGATATGCCGGCACTGAAAACATATCTTAGAGCAGTGCACCAATCCTTCAGTTTGACAAACATAATTTCCTAGGTGAACCAGGAAATAGCAGACAGAAAATGCCTGACCTTATGTTCAGTTAAAGGGAAGGTAAACCCAAAGAACAATGTGGAGTGAGTGAAAGCAGCAACATTAGTAGAACACATCAGTGAAAGTTTGAGGAAAATCGGACAATCGATGCAAAAGTTATGAATTTTTAAAGTTTTGGTGTTGGAACCGCTGGATGAGGAGACTACTAGAGGATATGACGTATGAGTGGACAACAATACAAAGAAAATATAACGGAAATTCAACAAAAATTCACTTTTCTAGAATTACGAAAGAGCAATGGACCAACCGCTTTCAGAAAGCAGGAAGAATAATTGCTACCCTTAACATATGTCAATATCAAGTTGATGGAATTTGTAATTTTCATGAAAAATGGATTTTTGCAGAATTTTCTTTATATTTTCTTGGTATTGTTGTCCACTCATACGTCATAACCTCTAGTAGTCTCCTCATCCAGCAGTTCCAACATCAAAACTTTAAAAATTCATAACTTTTGCATCGATTGTCCGATTTTCCTGAAACTTTCACTGATGTGTTCTACTAATGCTGCTGCTTTCACTCGATCCACATTGCTCTTGGGGTTTACCTTCCCTTTAACATATTAAGAAATGATAACTTTCTGTGGGACATCAAAATATATATCACATGTATTTTGAGATCAAAAGAGCTTGAAGATCTATCACATATCGCACTGGCAGTGAGAAAAACATTTTGAATACCTGCAGTTCATCTTCATTACGTGATTGCACTGTCTCACATAATTTATCTACTCCAAAGTAACTCCAGTATTTCAAAAATTCTTCATTATTCAATACTTGTTCAGTTAAATTTGCACCAGCGTCAACCTTCTGTAGGGTTTTTGTTTGTCGCCTTGTTGTTGTTTTTTTTTAACTATCCTTTTTAATGGAAAAGAACACCAGCATTTGGAGACCTGAACCAAAGCAAGTGCTATCGAATGAATCCACTGTGTAACTCTGCAAATATGAACCGATTGTCAACTGACAGATTTCCTGTACTTTTGTTGTTATGACTGAGAGATATCATTTAGCTCAAAGTACAGGATTTGGGCAGAGAGATGCCACACAGTTTTTCTCTTCAAAAGTAGCACAGTGCTCTACTGAATGAATAAAGGATACTATCATAATTCTTTAAGTAGGTAAAAGTTTCCCTGTGACAACAAAACTGAGGTGACTTGTCGACCACTTCACATGTGATATTGATCCTACAATTAGCCAATATCATGTTTGCTCCCTATGAAACTATGTATCTATGTATACAGGGTTTGCTGTTGTGTAAATGCATACCAGTTGATGGTTTCAACAGCTTGCGCCTTTGTGTGATCAAGTTCCGCATCCATAATCAGAGGCGTTCAAGGTTCTTTTGAACAGCTCGCAGTCGGTATACTTCAAGTATTCTGCATCTTTTTTATCGTCATACTCTTTTGTGATTTTTGAACAGCGGAATAGGCAAGGGTAGCTACATGTTCACATTGTTTATTGATGAATGGGTAGAAGCAAGGTTTTAGAAGTTGTGCCAGCATGATGGATAAGACTGTAAAGAGTGCATGTTGTGTACACAGACTCACAAAAGAACCTATACGTAACTGGCTGCATTAGGCATAAAGAAATGAAATACACCTAAGGCCTTTTCCAATACCATAAATGGTTCAAGAAAACAAAACAAAAAAAAAATGTATGAAAGACATAAAACAATGTATCAATCTGATGGGGAAAGATAGTGACCAAGAAAGGAAAAGTAAGAAATTGCAATGGCAACTTCATTATAGAAGTGGACATGTACAGTAGTAGTAAGCTTACAGTAGGTACTTGCATACAAACATGATTAATACACAACAAGGTGATTAAGATTAATGGAAAAAAAAAGTGGTGGAAATGAGAAAAGGAAAAAAAAAGTGAGAAAAGGAAGATGATAAGAATGAGGAAGAAGGTCTACATCCAGATGATGAAGGAGCAAACCTAGTCAGGATGACAGCTACAGATTTGGTAGTACTTGAGGACAAACTGGGTCGCAATTAGATTGGTTCATTTTCTCGAATTAGGTACATCAGATTGATGGAGTATAGACTTCCCCTGTCTCTTCAATGAATGTCATTGCTACCCCATCACTGGAGAGAAAAAAAAAATAAGTCGCAAAGGTTTAATTTTCTTAAATTCGCAAATCACAATTTGACTGCGAATTTAACAACACACGAAAATGTCACCATGCACTAGGGTAAGTGCACTTACGATAGCCTCAGCATCCATTTGCGAAAACAGCATCTCACGAAAATGTCCCTGACCTCGTCATTTGTGAAAATATCGGTAGGCAAAACTAACGGCTGACACAATACTATGTTAGCTCTGGCCATAGACAGTGCAATGCAAGTACAGTAAAATGAGTAAAACAGACTTGTGGCAAGATTTCCATGGCTTTATCTGCTGCTAAAAGGTAAGTGGCAGCATTCCACTTTGTGTGTGATAGATACGGTGTGATGCAAAATTTCTGAGAAAAAAGAAAAGAAAAGAAAAACAACCCTGGACCCTGGGAAACAAGGGTAACAAGTGCATGATTCCAGGGTGGTAATCTTTCAAGCGGTAGCAATTCATCACTCGTGAATTTGTGACTCAAAACTGATGGGTTTACCACAATCAACCATCCAAGACTCCTCTTCCCATTTCTTGTAGATGCAAAGAAGCTGATCTTCCTCCGTGACGCTTGGCCCATTTTTGCAGGGAAAGCAAATTGGCAACACAAGAAAAAAATGCCACGCTTGAGCTTTCCATTCACAATGAAACACACATTAGTGAAGTTCATGGAAATAGTGACTTTTTATCGTTACGTGCAATGCAATTACCTCGATAGTTTACTGCAATGACTACTGCTGTGGTACATAGCAACAGCCCTAGCAGCTGGACGCAGGTTTCTTGTGTGGTTGTCAGAGGGATTACAGACAGTGAGTGAAGGTCGCATGACAAATATTGAAAAAAAAAAATCAGGAGCATTCTCATTGCAAATCATCAGAGCGAACACTGTAAGGAGTTGGAAGTCATTGCATTCCAGTGTGCAATTTTCTGTGGACCTTTTTCGTTGGTTTAGAAATGTATGACACACAACTTTCAATTAAATGTCGCTCATTTTCGTAGTCTGTCTCAATGGCCATAGAGTGAAGGGAGCATTAGGTGAAAATAATTCGAAAAAATATCTGTGTAGACAACACGCACCTACACCTTCATCCTCCTGTTGGCCGCCCACCGTTTCCCTGCTCCTGCTCCGCCTCCTCCCACAACTTTCCTTTTAGGGAAGTCTGTAGGTCACTCTCTCTTCCATTTCATCTCTGAATGTTCCCTGTTGCAACGATGACATACAGCCATTCTCCCCCCTTCAATCTCCAAATGCCATGGTCCCATCTCGTTCCTCATGCAACCAGCACCTGGATGCTATCTGCAATTGTTGCCCCCACCACATCGATCAGGGGTACCTGAACGAGATGCTGTGACTCCCCAGCAAAGGGAGCTCTTCCTTGAGGCAATTTCATCACCTTGAGCTCTGCTGAACATTTTTTTTTTGTAATTCCTTTTACTCTAGTTTGTACACTCACTGTTGTTGTTGTTGTTAATGTTGTTGTTGTTATTGTTATTGTTGTTGTTGTTGCTGCTCTTCTTGTGTATACTGACAATCAATAGGTCATGACACAATCACTTTGGTCACAAAATACAAAAAAAAAACCAACAACCAAAAAAATCAAGAATTTCTCTGCAACTCACAAATGATGTCTCCACAATATGTAAAGTGACAAGATATTGATAGAAACGAGCTGCATTCAGCAAAGTGGTCTGCCATGCTTCGGACATCCTGGATATGTTTAGACGCTGAGCAATGACAGAATTAAAATCAGGCACAATGCATGATTGATTGACTCGATTCCAACTTGAGTCACCCTATCTAATGCCTCAAAGCGCTTGAGGAAAAGCTGGATCCCACATACATGATAAAGAAAAGAAAAAAATTCTTGACTACAGTAAATGTCTCACTCTCCCATCATTTTTCTTCTTGTCTCCATTTTATTCTTCTCCTCCTTATCATTTTCATCTCTTGCTGCTAACATCCATTTCCATCGTCACTCCCCCTCCTTCTTTTCACATTAGGGAGCTTTAGATTTTGACGCGCGGACGTTTGAGCCGACGCTTGCGCTGGACGTTCTCCTCCCCCTGCGTCGTGTTGAAAAGTAGCTTTAGATTACGCTGGGACGCAACGTATAAAAAACAAAATCGCGCCCCCATATGATCAGTGCATGAAGAAGCTCTCTACGTCGCAAACTGTGCGGACGTGAAAATAGCCCAGTACGCGTAGTGAAAAACTCAGGCGACGCAAGCTAAAAATAGATTGACTTTACGCGCGCTACTGCGCAAGCTCAGAACATGTTTTTTTTCCTTTGAACGTCCGCGCGTCTAAAATCTAAAGCTCCCTATTGTCCATCATTGTTTCATTTAGTGGTTGCTGTTGTTTTTTGGAGTGTGTATGTGTGAGTTTTTTTTTTTTTTTTTTTTTTTTTTTTTAGCAGAAGCTCTGGTTTACCTGGGTAGTGGCTCCAAAAATGGGAGAGATGCTTTCCCAAGCAACTACATCCACAAACTGTATTTGCTAAACCTGATGGTTAAAATGGCAGGATTCACTCCAGCACATCCAATCCTCCAGGAAGTGTAACAGAACACCCAGAGTCACTCTTCATGACCCTTCATGAAAGGGTAGCTGGGAACAAGATGGTGAGAATGGAAAAACAGGAATGACAAAAGGGGCGCTGCCAGTTGCTTGGGACCGCAAAGAGAGAGTGTCAGCGTGCATGAGAAAAGGAGCGCACTGTTGATGCATGCGGGGTCCGGTTTTGAATTACCGTCAGACGGAGGGTTGCCATGGCGATGAAATCCCTCAGCAATATCATCCACAGTGAGGAGGAAGAAGTGAGATGAGGAGACGGCTCAGCGAACCACAAATCTACATCTTCCCAAACTTCTCTCATTGCTAAGTCCTATTGTGGTCCTTGTCAGCGCCTGCCCTGCAACATGGCATCATCGCTTCTCCAAAAGGATTTCGGGAATCCGCAGGAGTACAGCAGCAGGTGTCGCTTTACACACGGTGTGTTGGTGCTCTTGACTATGCCGGGATTTAACGAAACACCCAAATGTAGCCGAGGAAGGTTTCTGCACTTGCACATTTCAACTTTGTGTATGCAATCTCCTCCCAGAGATTTAGATGGACCTCGAGAAAAATATTAGGCGCATTCAGCACAGCTGGTGCAGAGAATCCAATGATACAGACCACTGATATTACTTTTCTTTATAAAAAAAAAACCTTAGTGTTGATTGTACAGCACGTGTGCAAGTGTCATTCCTGATTAAGCATAATTCAAGACAGTGAGATGGCATCATTGAGAAATTTACTGTTACTAATTTCTCCGCTGCTGACCCTACTCAGTACTTCTGCTGCCTGCACTGTTTGCAGTATGCGACATTGTACAGCACATTGCGACAAAATATGCAATACTATCTTAAAAAAGTTGTGATATTTGCATATACCGATAACATAAGCATGGTAATACTTGAGAGAAAGAGAATGGAAGATGTTTTAGATATGTCAGTAGGTAAGTGAGCTGCATTAACTACACTTTGACACAGCATGTAATTTTCAGTACTGATTCACAACTTTTCACAACTTTTGACTTATTAAAAACCCACCTCAAAGGTACAAATAAATACGAACAAACAATCTCCCTTAAAGCCAGAAATTTAATGCATGTACGCAGTCTTAGTTCAGCTTTTACAACTTGTTGCTCAGCTCCCCTAACACTATACTTGATATGGCAGAGCCAGGGGGATCTTCCTCTTACTGTCCACTGCATCAAGTTTGTCCTTAGTCTGGGTGTCTTGCAACCTCTGTTCTGACTCTCTCATTGCCTTTGTTTCTCCTACGTATGAAGAACGGGATCTATGCAAATCCCTTGCCAGGAGAGGAAGAAAGTTTAGATGTTCTTGTTTCATGCTGCACTTGCATCGTCTCATTCCAGGAGATATATGAACGCTTTGCATTGCATGGGTTCAGATTCACAGCTTCCAGGAACTCATAGAGGCCCTATTTCTGTCTGTCAGTTTGTCTGTCAGCTTGTTTGTCTGTCCATCTCTCTATCCATCATAAACAGAGGGGGGTGTGATATCCATTCATTCCTCACTTTAAACCAACTTCAGATGACATACCATTTCGCGTATATGCAGTGAAGTGTTGGAACTCAGGAGAAAAAATAACGACAGGTCTGAGCTTTTGAGACTACATGAATTGCATCAACCAATGCAAGCGCTCTGAGATTTGTTTTTGTTTTTGCTTTCTTCAACCCATCAAATGGTCTCCTGAGGAGACATCTGATGAGAATGAGTTAAAAACCTTGCTAACAGGGCCCTTCTTGGCGAGGGTTAGCACCACACCAAAAGGCGATAAATGAAATCTCAAGGGACTTACGTGTCAATGACGTAGAAGTTGTCACCATCATCTCCTTGGTCAATGACGTGGTCACCAGGAGTTGTCTGAAAAGAGGAGAAAAAAAACATTGAACAAGAGTTACTACATGAGGGTAGAAATACTTCCTGTGGAAAGGCTTTGTACTGTAGGCCACATTTTGCATGTTGCACTGGAGTGGGCATAATAGGATTATGCACTGCACCTTGCACCAACAACTGAGTCGCTGCATGTATGATGATTGCATCAGAATAAAAAAATGGGCCTCGCAGGAATTAACTTAAGTTAATGATACGTTATGATAATAACAGCAAACATCAAGGCAACAGCTAATTAGCTGTCATGTTTGTAGGGTAGAAATAATGGCAGTTATTGTCCGCTACCGCAATGGATGGCCCAGGAACACCTGGCGAAGAACTGTGCAGAGTGTACTGAAGACCCTGAACCAGACTTGGGGGATGGTGACTTGGCTGGCCCTGGACAGGCAGAGGTGGAGAACCTTCGTTGTTGCCCTACACTGTACATGCCGAACGGCATAACGAGCAATAAAAGAACTTTTATTTTGTAACAGCTCCGATGAAGCCTACTGGCAGTTGTCAGTGGTGGCTGCATTCAGTAAAGAGGGTAAATTATAATTTATAATTATCATCATGATAAATATCAATGGAAGAGAAAAAAATGAGCAAAATTACTCTCACAGCATTTGCACAAATAATTTTGAGTGTGTGTGTATGTGTATGTTCTTGTACATATGCATAAAGGTTTGTCTTCATTGTAAGATTTTCAGATTGGAACCCCTTTATAATCACAAACTACCCAGTTAATCATAATGTAACAATTTGTCTGTAAAATATGAGTTGTACTGTATTTCGATAATGAAATAACATATTTCGATAATGATGTAATATACAAATATTTGACAGATAAACATAAACCCCGAAATGCATAACAAAGGTCTGCAATGGTTGCACTACTGACATGAACTCAAGTACTTATCATGAAAACATAATCTACAGACTTTGGAATTCGCATAAGATGCAGTCATTACAATTTCAGAAGTTTGTTTCTTGTTAATTTGTTTGTTTTCCCTCTCAAATAAAAAAATAACAGATTGGACAGCACAGATTATGAGGTATGTAAATCAGCCATCTTTCACATCCAAGTTAATCTTTTAGTGATCGTGAATTCTGTAATCTCATTGGTCAATCACGTAATTGATAAAATCCCGTATTACTCAGACCAACCACTGAATATTTCCCGTATTCCGTGAATAAGGTCATATTGTGCGCATGCGCCAGATCCGCCACTGAATATTTTCCGTATTCCGTGATATGAGGTCATGATATTACACAGCTAGCTGCGCGTGTACGTATGCGCGCATAATCAGCTTGCGAGACGTAAGTCAACATGGCAGACAGCCGGCAATTTCAACATCATTCACGAGAGCAAATCAGCGAGAAGAAGGTTAGTGAAATCCTAGATTGCCTGTGTAACTTTACCAATGAGATAACACTACAGAATTCATGTAGATCTACACTTAAAAAGATTAAATCGTTACCCCCTGCTTTTTCTTACAAAATACAGGAAATATCTACAGTCTGGTGCCATATTTCATTCGGCCTCCGGCCTCATGGAATATGGCACCAGACCGTAGATATTTGCCCATATTTCGTGAACAAGCAGGGGGTAGCTAATAGTATACTTTGCAAACTACCAGTGAAGGCGTGTCATCAAGAATGGAGTGGAGACCCCAGTTGGAAGATGCAAATTATCTCTCTATTACGACAAATTAACACAAATAGTTTCTAACCTACAAATGTCGGCCACAACCCTTTGTGACTGTTCCACTCCATGACCTTGCATTCACCCGTTTAACTTGCTCAATGCATAAATGTCATTGTCTACTCCGTCTTTTATGAAGTTGCAGCCTGCCAGAAATTCCAGCACGCATTGATTTGTTTGTGCTCCAGGGGCAGGGGAGGGGAGGGGATAGGAAAGAACTTTGTGAGGAGGGATGAACGAAGGAGAGAGTGAAAGGAGTAATGCAAAAGGGAGTGAAGGGAGAGGGAAATAGAAAGAAGAGAGAAAGGGAAGGAGAGAGGAGTTGTCAGGAGAATGAAGGAAGGGCAAAGGGAGGGGGATGGGAAGGGAGGGAAAAGGGGGAGGGGAGAAGAAAGCTGTACTAGGGCTCATTTCTGTATACCCTGTAAGCATGTGGTGTGCAACCCACAAAACATGGTGTAGCCCTTTATGCAGCAAAGTTTAAACATAATCTGCCTTTGAGTAGGAAAGAATTTAACATATTGTGCATCATTAACCTTTGTTTGTACATACCTTTGAGTAAAAAAAGAAAAAAATGGATAAAAAATACTGTGCATCATTAACCTGTGTTTTGCAAAATCTACGCCTTTTCCCACATTAAACAGGGGAAGACATTATCCCTCATATCACTCTCATCACTACCAGAGAGATCACAACATCCTCATTGACAAGGATAGTGAGCACTCCAGAGAGAGCTTTCTCCTACATTGCATTAGGATCTGCCTTGTCTGACCAGCAAGTTACAAGGCTTCATTTTGTCTGCAGATTAAGTGGTAGTCTTTTCATGTTGCATGGTGGAAAGACGGTGGAAGACCATCCCTAAAATGATTTGACTTTGTAAAAGCAATATAATGTCTTCTGCACACAAAAGCACCAGCTCTGTTGGTTGTGCGAGAAGCTAATGATTAACCATGCCACGGCAACAGGTAAGCCCACCTTGCCCGTTTGTCACTGAGCTTGACGCACGCACGAACATCGTAGGGTTTGATGATAAGCCTGTAGAACAAAACCAGCTCAATATCCTTAAAGATCACCCGGCAACCTCTGAAAGACCCTCTGCATACAGAGCTATCATCACAGTTCTTAATACTTGTCGATGACTCAGACTGGGAACTCATCTCAACGGCATCACACACTGAGACGTGAAAGTCTCACGTACTTGTGAAAACATACTAGCCGATGAAATGCACTGCACTACATTCCTGTCTACATGATCACTACTGGGAAGGAAAGTAGATCCATCCCAAGCTGAGTGGCAGAAGGGCCTTTACAACAGAGATTCTTCCTTCTACATGCACAGGTTCTACCCTCATAGACTATGAAATGAAACTATCTATAACAACGAAACTTCTTCCACAGTGAAAACAAATAACAATTACTGTCAATGTTTACTGTACTTATATGTGGATTGCTTATTGTTTTCTTCTTCACTCGTTCTCTAGCTTTGTTTTTCCCCAGCGCTTAGAAATATGATATTAAGCGCTTTATAAATGTTATGTTTTATTATTATTATTAATGTTTGACTGTTTGTTTGTTTGTTTGTTTTTGTGAAACAGCATTTTGTGTTATTGTTCATTTTCTTTCAGGTACGACTGTACTAAAACTGTAAACATTAAAAACACAGGTATGGGGGGAGGCAAATGGTTCATGGGACTTTTCACTTGAGTATTGTGAAAAGGTTATTATCTAAAATGCTTGAGGGGGAAAAAATCAGAATGCTGGTACTGGAGGTTGAGGCTTCTGTGTACTGTCACTATGGGGTATCACCTGTTGGCCACACATGGCATGCGTGGTTTGGCTGGTTAAATTTCTATCTGACTGTCAGTCATTGGCGTCTGGATACAGGCCACATTGACATCAGTTTTCACATTGTGATGCACAAATTGATTTTATTTGCCACTGTTCACACACACACACTGTGCAGGACAAATTATCACAAGAGTTTTAAAAAACGAATAAACAGAGAACTGAATGTGACCCCGAGCATCCAAGCTTGCAGACCTACTGGACAAATCATTGCGATAGTTGTGTGTGTGTGTGTGTGTGTGTGTGTGTGTATGCGTTTTTTTTTTAAATCAAGCAGGAATGATTTTCGCGTCACGATGCAATCACCAGAGTTAACAAGTTTTTGTGTGTCTACACACATGAAGTAAAAGTTTTCACATCACCTTGCAAACATCAATTTTCCTACAGATTTTATAGTGCTTGTATGGTGTTCATCCAAGAGAGACTCTGTTTACCCCTATGACACAAACTACCACTGTAAACCAATCTGAACTTGTATGATATATGATTTATTTCATATTCATTCAGTTATCAGTTCCATTGTACATTCACTTAATTTTATCCATTAACTAATATTTCCATTTGTCTCTCTGGCAACATAACACAGGGATTCATCTGGTATACGTCCCATTCAATGCCCAATGGGATCCTCATTATAATGTATGATATTAAAGCTTCCAGTATCTTGCCTACATCAATGTCGTAGATCACTATTATGAGATGTCCATTTGAGGAGGAATAAAAAGAGTACAGCAAATCATATTCTGAACAGAAGTGCCTCTTCAGAGCTGGCCTAACTTCTGACCTTTGCAACTCAGAGACTTTAGCTCTAGGTGAAGTGGTATTTTGCAATAATCTCTGTCACTGCCAAGATCAGAGCAAATTGACAAGCTGGTCTACAATATCCTGTACAATAATACAGGTCTATGTGCATCCTCCTATAAACGATGCTACTGGAGGTAAGGGGAAGGCAGGCACTCAGATCAACGGGTGTGTGAGGTATTAATGCCTAGACGTCCCTTCAACACACTTCCTGTCATGTCCAGTCCGCACCCTATTGACCGCCTCCTCGTGTCGTGTTGAAGATGGATTCTTGACCCATCGAGTATGAGCAGATGGAGTCGTATCTATTCCGGCATGCCACAAATAATCAATGAGAAGCCCACTGATTCCTAGCATTCGAAATTGCGCAGGCACGTCCCCCGTTTGGGTAATTAAGCATCTGTGCACGAATCGCCTCTTTCTGCCTCCTTTCTCTCCTGTAATAGGAACAAATCTCTAGCAGATCTTCTACATGCAATCTGACGTGACCTCCTCCTTTCCATTACTTTTAGCTACAACTACAGAATGCTATTACAGAGCTAATTATTCCCCTGTGCAGGAGAATGCCGCCCTGTGCTGCTGGTTAATCAGTCTATCTCTGCATGACAGTAACATATTCAACCCTGAACACATAGGTAATCGCCTGCACATTCACTGACGATGCTGTCTCCATGACCATGAATGACGGGACGGCTTGTCATTCACAAAGCTATCTGCACAATGTCATACATATTCATGCACAAATTTTTTATCTCGACACTCTGAGCACATATGAATCAATCTGGATATTTCAATTATGTACGACAGAAGATACTAGAACCTCAGTCTCGAGATACAGAAAGCATCCCTTACAAATAGATTTTAAGTTACCTGAAAGGTTGAGTAATTGAGGGATACTATAAAATCTGAAGACCAGCAATGATAATGGGCAAATGGATTTCATGCTAGGATTTTCCCTAATTGCTTGCAAGTGCAGAGAGCTATACACAGATAAAAGCTTTCACCAAATGTACATAATTGAGGGTAATTACTGGAGAGCGTTCATCCTTGTAATGAGAACTTCATCAAAACTAATGAATCACTCCCCCCCCCCCCCCTTACCCATGGGACATCAGATGCCACATACATGCATCTCTTTGCAAACCCTCCTGATTCATTACAGGACCACCTCAAGACAAATTGGCCAAGCTTCAACAGTGGAACAAATGAAAAGGTATGCATCCATCGATCTCTCATCCCTCTTAGCCCCCTGGAGAAACTCGGTGATGCATGGTGTGTACCCCTAACCTGTTGAATGTGGCATCGGTGTCGTGCCCATACATAATTTATTTCCCGGGGTCTTAGCGTACTACATAATGTAAAAAGATGCGAACCCTGTATCAAAAATAGATCTTCTCCACCAGCTATAGGACAGACAAACAGACAGACACACAAATAGACGGATAGAGATAGATTCAAAGAGAGGACGAAAAGGAGAGAAAGAGAGAGAAGAGCAGGAGAATGTGATCCTCAATATTCTTGTTGTACATTCAAGTGCATGAATCCTGTATGTGGGGGAGCACATCATGTTGATAACCGGTGAGAGAGGGATCTACAAATTAATCTGAACGTTATAAATTGCTACTGTGGGACCTCTACCCTCCATGAAATTGGACTGCAAACCTTGAGGCAGAACATTTTGTCCTGTATAGTTCCCCAAACAAAAGTCATCATCTTTTATATTACACAAGCCGATAAAAGTAATTTGAGAGTGCAAACCTTCAACTTGTATTTTCTGTGATGGCAACGTTCCATCACACACAGTGCAGCTTTTGCACCTCATGCGTGCAGTGCATACTCAATTTTATAGTACACTGCTTCTCTAAACAATTCTGTACAAATCATAGACTATTCACCACTGATCACTCAATCATATGTGAAAGGAAGACTGTTGGACCAATCATTCAATTTTCTTGAAATAAATGAAATTTGCTGCCAAACATAACTATTATCAGGAAGATTGTGCTTTGGGATCTTATTATTATTTTTTTTTTTACATTCTACATTTTTGAAGGATTTGTGCAGTTGAAATGTACATTTACACTATGATCAACAATTCGGGACCGGTGTTAGTTTCTCTAAACATTCATTTGTACTGAATACAGAAACTGTCTCTGCATTCGAGATTGAAGTGTGTACCCATATACATGTAAAGATAGTAAAGATATGAAAAGCTTTCTTTCTTAATAGTTCCACAAGATCTACCATTTGTTTTTGCAATAGATCTTGGTAATGACTTCCATACCATGCATATTTTGAATTTGCACGAAGCAATAAGCAAAAATGAAGGCACCCTTGCACGGCATTCAACCATGAAATGACACACGAATGGTAATCAACGACAACAGCAGTTTGGAACCTTGTAGCAATCATCAATCACACGACGTTGAAGCTGCCAAATCGATCATGAGGATGGGTTCCTTGGATAGGGAGGGGGTTCTAATTGCTACCACTACCAGTGTTCCAGATGTAGCGCCAATAACACACTGCCTTGTATTGCACAGCAGACCTTTCCCTTGAATTGAAGTGGCACATGAGACATTTGACTTGGTTTGTCCAAATCCCAACCAGGTTGCTGGGGTGCTCTTGACCCAGTAGCCAGCTAGAGCTGGATCAAAGGAAAGGGGAGGGGTCGAGTTGATAGTCCTCCTTGGCATATTTTGAATCGTACTGCGAGGATGGCATAGCCAATGTAGATATGGAATGCCAAGTGCTTGTGAGACAGCATGTGCTTGGCATCTCCAATCATTGATATGGCGATTACATCCATATGGCAAATCATGCCACAGCCAGTGGGGACTGACATCTTCTTCTACCACTGGGATTAAAGGGGAAGGCTAGTAACTGATCAGTGGGAATCAGTGGAAATGCTGGGAGATGATTGTTCCAATCCTTATGGGATTCATTCAAGAGTTCATTGTATATCTATTGTTGTGTGAAAATGATTTGCTTCAGAATGGTCTCATATTCAAGTAATGTGCAGTTTAATGCTTCCAGGTTAGCGTCCCTGGTCAGTGACGGAGCATTAATCTGCACATTACTTGAATATGAGACCGTTCTGAAGCAAATCATTTTCACACAACAATAGATATACAATGAACTCTTGAATGAATCCCATAAGGATTGGAACAATCATCTCCCAGCATTTCCACTGATTCCCACTGATCAGTTACTAGCCTTCCCCTTTAATCACACCAAGGCATTACTAAGGTCAAGGGCAAGGCAAGCTGAAAATAAGAAATATGAGCCATCCACAGAATGTGCTTATGCTCTTCATGTGAATTACTACTGTATTATCAAAATAACATTATCAGATCAACAATGCCGGTTGTCCATGGTTACTGATTCACAAAGACCACAGAAATAATTTGCTATTACTGATTTAGATATTGTATACCACCATCCCCCCCCCCCCCAATAAAAAAGAAAAGAAAAAGAAACACAATTTGAATTTCAAGCTTAATGTCATTGTATCCATGGCACTTCTTTCTGATTTTGCACATCATATCTGGATGACGGGTAACATTGCAATCAAACATTGCATCAAGTGGTTTACATCCCATATTACTAGTAAACTTCAATCATAGGTCACATACATACGTTATGGAAGTCCAGATAGGCCTATTTCTCTTTTGGACGGGTAAGCCAACATTTTTATACAGACAGTTGGGTCAAGGTCTCAGAGACAGGCTACGTGCGTGTTGTGTGAGCACACACATTCTAGTGCCATTACACAAGCAGCTTCATGTCTCGCTGCCGGAGCATGCTGGGCATCAATCCCTCCTCCCGCGTGCTGCCAAAAGTAAACCTGGCGATTTCATATTCGCATGATCTACTACAACGAGTGACAGGAGACAAAATAGTCCCCAATGGTGTGCTCCCACACTGATGATGCGCTCCTCTACTCCCCTCGGAGGAGCAGGAAAACACTGTGCGTCTGTATTACCACTACATGGATGCAGACTGGTGTAGCATTACACGGCCCTGCAGGTGCATTCAGATTTAATCAAAATCCTCATTCGCTCATAAAATAAAAAGACAAAAGAGGGTACCCTCCGGGAAGTTGGAACCTGAAAAACACAGCCATATATCAGAGGCACATTCGGACCCCATCGTCCGCATAACTCACACGTGTTAGGCCCGCCACAGCTTCAAGACCCTGACAAGAGTGGAAATGATAACTTCCCATACCTCTTCATACCGGATGACAGCTCAGGGCCCTGGGAGGAGGATGGGGGAAAACTAAAACTGCTTGCAAGAGTTGGTTCTGTAATCCATCCTAATGCAATGGGATGTATCTGAACACTGAAGCTTGTTCTGGGCCACTGGCAGTTCTCTGACAGGGTCATATTTCAGTTGGAGATTCGAAGTAGCTGGAAAAGAGAGATGTGCTAAAGCACAGCTTCGGAGGTTCTCTGAACAACTCTTGAGTACACAGATGCCAACTCAATTCCGTACAACAGCCCTCTGGCACAAATTATACACCTTGGCAAAGTCGAGAAAAATAATGGTGAAATTTCTATGTACATTAAAGGGTGTGTACAGTTCTGGCCGAGGTGAGGATTTAGCTTTTAACGTTTTGCGAGATATTCAGAAACCACTGTATGAGATGTCAAAGAGTATGCAGTTCTAAGGGGTATCAAAAGTTAATTCGATGAAAATCGGTTTTGAAATGGCTGAGATATCCAAAAACAAGGTGAAACAAAGAGATCCTAATAAAGTTGTGGCACGTCGCCTTTTATTATTAACACTTTTTTGGATATCTCAGCCATTTGAAAACCAATTTTTATCAAATAAACGTTGAATCCTTCTTAAAATTACATGCTCTTTCATATTTCATAAGAGGCTTTTCATTATCTCACTTAGGAATGTTCAAAACATGAATCCCCACCTCAACCAGTACTGTACAGTCCCTTTAAGGCTGACGCTTCGGTGACAATGGCAGTTTTAGGATGCAAGAAGGAACATACAAGTGAAAAAATCCTGCTTCAAAAAATAAAGAATTGTTGACATAAACTATCCAAGATGAAATACAGAATAATCAATTGAGGTGGTTTAGGGACATGCACCATTTGCCACTGACAAATAAAAGGGGATTGTGTGTGTGAGTGTCATACACTGCAGTTTTACAAACAATTTGAAAGTCTTAACAATTTGAAAGTCTTTACAAACAATTTGAAAGTCGTTTCAACACATCAAAACAGAAATTACTTGCAGCTTCATGCATTGAAAGAAAATTAAAGTTTGACAAGTCCTACAGCAGATATGCCCCTTTTTTTACATGAGTGGTCTTCCATAATATTCTGAGGTATTGTCAATCATTTTTATCTAGGCCTATAGATAATTACAAATGTACTTGTGACATAAATTACCTGATATTCTTCTTCATCTTCTTTTTTTCCAAAACTTTCTCCCCATGCAGTGAGAAAAATGGCATACAAGAGATTACTCCTGATTTCAAGGCCTCTCAAACAATTAATCTAAACCAAAGACCAAAAACAAACAAAATGATAGTTTCAGCCTAAGAGCACACAATGAATGTATCAACACAAAGTAAAGCAACCCTGGGCAAGATCTATAGCAATTTCATGATTATCAATACTTTAACTAATTTCCAATTGCAGTATTCACTGAATAATATTTTTTAAAGCAGAAATGTTACCATGAAAAGAGAAGTTTTTTTTTTTTTCCCCCTACCATGATAGCCCCAATATCAAATCCTGTTCCTACGACTGATGTTATTTTGGCAAATTCAGGTACTTACCTTCTTTTCAAACATTGCATCAATGACTTCTTGCATCTGATTCTGTAAGAAAAACAAAAACAAAGACAAGCAAATATTGATCAAGATGGTATCATATCTAAATAATTCACATCAGACAAGAGTTTAAGAAGAGCCAATCAAATATTCAATCCAAATAAAGCATGATTACTGAAATGAAGCACAGAATTGACTCACATACTGTCATTTCATACTCATTTTTGTAAAATGTTGTTTACTACAATCCACGTATCACTGTCTACAAGTCGCAAGGTTTTTCTTTTCGCAAATTTCGCGAGTCAAGTGCTATTCACAAAATTAAAGACAAGCAAACATAATGACTCTGATCCCAATATGAATATGACGCAAATGTATACATTTCTCCATTCAGTACAGTAAAATACTCCACGATCGCAAATTTTACCACTCGTGAAATTGTCGGGAAGTCCCGATTCACGAAAATTTAGACTCGCTAAATACATGGCATGCAGTATTACGCACTTTGTGGCTCATTTCTGTATTGTATTTGTAAACAAAGCCCACCAATACAAATAAAAAACTTTTTTTTTTTTAATCATGTGCTATCATTCAAAATGTTATGCTCTGTCTTCTAGAACCACGGACACATTTGCCGTTCACCACCTTAAAATACATGCTCATGTTTTGAGTCCTTGTCATTTGCTGTTGTTGTTACCGTTTCATAAAAATTGTCCATGACATTTATTTCTAATCAAAAGCACTGTACTCTAGAAAAAGACAACACTTTGAAGTACATGTAACTTGATTATTGGAATCCACAAACTCACACATTCAATACCATGACTAACCTCATAAAATGTGCACTTAATTTTTCCCTACGCATTTGTACTTGCGGTTATTCAACCTATCTGCTCTTCAGTTCACAAAGGGAAAATTGTAGTTTCTAGATATTAAGGAAGTCTTTGAATTATATAGGCCTATCATTCCATGAATCGACATTCACAGACTGGTAGATAGGCAAAATGTGGCATATAATATGTAGGTGTCACAAAATGCAATCACAATGGCTGTCACAAAGGATGTAGATTTTTAGTACATCCATCCATCCTTTTTTTTTTTTTGTACTTTGCTGTGTAATTGCAGCCTGTTGTGTCCATTTTGTATGCATGTCTATGTGTTTCTAGAGTGTTTTCCTGTCGATTACATTAGAGAAAAAGCATTTATAATACCACTGTGTATGAAAAAAAAAGTGTTTCATCATACAGACTGTGTTTTCAGCTTGCAACCCTGATGTCAAGAAAACAGGAGCTGCTACTGCTTCTCAAGGCCAACATCGGCAAAACTACAAATTTAGAATTCTGAATAAAAGCGGGGACACTACAACAACAGATCCAAAAACTTGGCAGTAGAACTGTGATATCAATGAAGTGAAACATCAGCCCCTTGTATAGATCCTACTGCATTGTGTGCATTAACTTTTTTTCTTCTGGATGTTTGTAGAAAGATATCCATATTTCCTAACATCTTTTGAGTGTAACCAAAATTTGGTTGTCTGAACAGAAAAAGATATTCATCCTAAATAAAGACAAAGACAGATCATGCTTTATAATATATAGAAATGCCATAGCCCTACGCATTCCCCCCCCCACAAAAAAAAAGAATTGTACATTCAGTGAGTATTATATACTTTCCCACGTATGAAAAATCTACCCAACATTTCATTTCATTCGCAAGAATATGGAAATCTTATGAAATTAATGTCTCAAATTACTGCATTAAAGACACCTTTGGATAGCCAGTATATACAAAAAGTAACATATTATTTTAATTAATAAAGGATTACTGCTTAAAACCAGAAATTTTTTTGTGCATGAAATTTTCGCAAATTTCACAAGTCAAGATTTGCAAAATCAAAATGTACGTGAAAGTTCTTGTCTACACAATATGCATTGAATGCCAGTGGCAATTCACAAAAAAAGATAATAATAAATAAAAATCATGCTGTGAATATTTCTGGTTCCATAGTTATGTTCAATATCATTTCACTATGGTGCAATCATTTTGGACAAATCTGCAACTAAGTGACAGTTGTGAAAGTTATTGATGATTACTACGCAGGCATATTTCACACGCTGCATATTTTTATACGAATGCAAGAAAATGGACCCAGGAGCTTGTGTGATGAGTGAACAACAGAAAGACGAATATCACTAATATACACATGTAGCCCTCAGCTATAGCTTTCAAGGTTTCTGGCCTCAAGCTTGTTGCATCACTCCCCCGTACGACGTGCACCATGGCTTTATCCCACTCAGCCACGGAAAATTAAGACAGGCACTGGAGAGAAGCTCTTTGTCACTGTCAATGACGTGCGTCAGAGCATAGAGGTATGTGCACCTTTGACATATGGGCAATATTTGAGGAACACGCCAGTCGCTCTGTATCGCTCTGAACACATGCATATAAACAATCGTTGTGCGATGCTATGCATGAACAAAGACAAACAAGCCCAAAGTGTTAATTTGCTGACCTTACTCTGCTGTGGAAAAGAATGCATAGAATTTAACGAAGGTACATAAAAACACAGCATGGTGTACAAATTTCTAAATCCTGTGGCATTCATGTAATATGCCTTTTACCGAGGCCATAATACCAAATTCCGTCCATTCCAAAATGAATCGATACGTTGTCACATATATTGGTCACATTTTTAAACCAATATGAAAATTTGCTTACAGTTTCAGCAAGTGCAGCTCTCCAGTTGCAAGTCAGAACTTTGAGGCCCGAATTCAAAAAGGTGGTACAAATGAAACCATGGTTTAAACCATGGACAATTTATATAGAGTGCCAAGTGTCACATGGCCTATTTCATTACGAAATCAGTCTTCTCGTCAATTTCGTCGACGAAATGTTCATTTCGTTACGAAATATTAACATTACGTCGATGAAATAATTATTTCGTTAACGAAATTGTAATTTCATACGAAATGGCCATTTTGTCGACGAAATGATTGATTTCATAATGAAATAGGCCATGCGACACTCGGCACCCCATACAAAACTACGGTCTTTGTCCATGGTTTAGACCATGGTTTCATTTGTACCACCTTCGTGAATTCGGGCCTGAGTGTTGTTGTTTGTTTGTTTTTTTAAGTCAAGTACACAGAGACACGCAAAACCTGACAGATACAGATAAGCTTTTGATAAGGAAACTGCCATTAGAACAAATTTTTGGCAATGAAGGTACTAATGAAATGTTCAAAAAATCACAAGACTTTTAGGGCCATTGAACAAAAAGAAAACAAAAACAACAAAATGTCAAGAACATTTCTGTGTCATCATCAAAAGGAAATGATGTAAAAAAAAAATAATCATAATTTGGAGCCACATGACTATTAAAATGGGCATTCTAGACAAGAGAAAATGTTGTCCAAGGATACAAGTATCCTGACAGAAAAATAAAGTAATATCATAACCTTCTGAAGTTCTGTTCTATTTCTCCATCTGATCTGATTTTGATTTCATAATTATAGTAAACTGTTTTTGTTTGACAGCTATGATTAAAAATAAAGATTTCTTTGCAGTATAACATAGCACTTTTATTTGATATCTGCAACCCCGAAGTATTTTTGAAGTCTAGCTTTATGGGACACAGATTTCAATACACACAGTCCCATACCATCTCATCTTACTTGTCTTTCCAGACATCCCAGTCTCTCCTCAGCCTGTGGCTTGTCATCACACAAGCAAATGCTGCACATCTCTTGGCAAAGACTCGGATCGGCCGAGATTTACTCTTGTGACCCAGAATACGCTCATCAGATTGCGCTCGACAAATACGAAATTACCCGCGACCGACACGGAAGGCACGTGATCAAGCAGTATCAAGTACACTGCAAACGTCTCTCTGAGCTCCCGAAGTAAAGGCTGGGGGAATCGAATCTAAGCAGCGGCTGGCTCGAGCTGCATTCATGGTGGTTGTCCCATTTTCTCCTTCCCTACCCCCATCCCCCATAACAAAAAGAAAACCTGGAAGCTGAGCCGAGCAGCACGTCATTATTCAGAGCTGAAATAATATTTTTGTGTTTGCCGATCAAATATTCCACTTTGCCGGAGCAGAAGACTCTTATTGCCCCATACTCTCAAATGTGGAGTGATCGAGACATGCAGGCGCACTTCTTCTGCATGCATTCTCTATAAACTGCTGCTCAGTTTTTGTTTTTGTTTTTGTTTTGTTTTTTCTCAATTATCTCTCTGTTCCCGCAGTTGTCCTCACTTCTTGCAAAATGAGGGCAATGTCAGAATATGTAGATCCTACATGATGTTTATGGTGAATATCATGTTGTATGTAACTTTGATAGTTAAATGAGTGAATCATCATGTGTTGGGTAATACAATGTTTATCTGAGGTGACAACTTAGATCACAGTTAAAAAAGAAAACAAATTATATAGATAAAAATGTGTAAGGCTTACTAATGAACTTTTTTGCATGTTTGCAATATTGTCACATACACATGTATGGGAACAACATGGCCCATCTGAGTGTGCAACACTGCGGAACATGTTCCTCTTTCTCAATAGGTTGACAATTTCAAGCACTTATACAGCAATGCATTACGGAAATAAAAAATTGGCATGACAGAAAATGAGTCGGTAAATGTAAATATTAGAGCTTAAGTTCTTTTCACTGGATCCATATATCTACAGCATTCGGCATTTCTTTTGTTGAGAGTAACGTGTGATGATTGCTTTTATTTGAATTAAACAGGAGTGGTATGCGATGCATCTACATTGGCATGTTCTACATCGTTAGAGATAAACTATGTCACATGTTAGTTACGTTCAGACGGGAGCCCTTAACCTCGAAGTTAGGAAACTTCGAGGTTAGAGCTTGTAGTTAGGGACCGTGAAGACGCACTCATAGTCAGCAAACCTCGAGGTTTGCTTGATGTTTCGAGCCACGAGAAATCTTATGGTTAGCGCTCTAACCACGAGCCGCGGGGGGTCCCCACTCGTAGTTAAGCACCGTGTGGACACAAAAAACAACGAACTCGAAGTTAAGAGTGACCTCGCCGTAAACTCCAGCCCCCACAATTTCCCTCTGCTTCCGGGTCAACCTCCCAAACGTACACCACAAATACACTACACGTGAAAAACCTATGACGCACGACACAACAACATCATCTTTTCTTCCCATGCGCTTGATCTCTGAAACTGAACACGTCGAACTCGCTACTGTATTCTATATTCTTCTCCGACGCTAAAAAAATGTTTTCGATGAATATCTTCATAAAGGCATAAAGTCATCAGTGCAGTGCTATCTCTGCGTACCATGACAGTACCTGTAAGCGAGTCCGACAGAGTTGGACTAAAGAATAAATAGACGCCTTGTTAGCAGTGTGGGCTGAAACTTCCGGTTTTGTGGTTTTAACATCGAGTGGGACCCACTCGTAGTTACGGGGGGGGGGGGGGGGGGGGGGGGGGGCAGAAGCTTAACCTCGAAGTTTCGTAACCTCGAGGTTAAGATTCGTCGTGTGGACACACGTCGTAGTTAGGGGGCAAGAGCTAAACCTCGAGGTTTCCTAACCTCGAGGTTAGGGCCTGCCGTCTGAACGTAACTAATGACAGAATCTGTGTGCTATGATAACACTCAGGCAAGATTCCCCCCCCCCCCCCCCCCCCGGTAAAAGAGAAAAACAACACAAACAAGCAAAACGAAACAATGGTGGAAAAATACTTCCCTACGATGGCTGGATAAATATCCCCCCTTTAATGATAATCATGTGAGTACTGTGGACTACAAATACAGACATTTTTGTCTATTAAAGCACAAAAGTGCACTGAACACTATGAAATGAACTGTTTAATTATTTTGAATAGAACAAAAACACAACACTACAAAATGTTCTTCTTATCTGTTTGTATTGTTCCCATTACCACCTAGAAGGTATTGTTCCAACCACCACCTAAAATATTCCTTTGCAACTTCAATCACTATGCATGGACTACAAACAACTTTGCTCATATAATGAACTTGTCATATTGTAAACACATGATGCCTAAATTTTCAACTTTCTTTCAACCCTCTCTGACAACCACTGCACCACTCCAACCCCACCCCACCCCCCTCGTCTTCTCTCACCCCTGCCACTATAGAGCACACTTTATAACTTTTGACCATTCCCTGACATTACAACAACCCTTTGCTGGAAGGGCAGTCAGAGCTAAAGGGCTTTTTACACTTGTAAATTCTTGCTTAGTCCCGTACCAACGGTGGGGCTAAGGGGGGGGGGGGGGCAGGGTTCGAAATTGGCGATGGTCCGCTGGCCATTGGCCACCCAAAATCATGTCGGACTAGCTAAAAATCATAAAATTCTGAAGTAACTAGTCCGTCTGGCTAGCCAAAATATTGCTTCAGTGTCAAAATTGATTCTAAGTAGTCAGCCTGGCTAGTTAAAAAAAAAAGTTAAGTGCGACCCCTGGGGGGGGGGGGGGGGGGCCTTAGCCCCACCGTTGGTACGGGACTTTCCTTAGCCCACTTTCGGTTTACACTCGTTTTTGCCAAAGTGGGCTAGCCCCACCGATAATCCCGTAGTATCTGGCCCTGCAAAATAGCAGGGTTAGCACCGCAATTGCGGTGCCAAGCAAGTGAGTGTAAACAGAATGAAAAAATAATCCTGGGCTAAGCAACGGAGACGAAGTCCGACCCTCACTGACCTATCAGAAACGAGGTAATCAAGTGCTGCCGGTGCGTGCGTGTACGTGTACAGTACACAGCGTAATCATGAATATTCATGTGGTTTGGAAAGTACCGGACTAAGAAATACGAGTGTAAAAAGGTCAATTTTCTCCTTAGCCCCGAACAAGAGCTTAGTACGGGACTAATTGGCGAGTGTAAAAAGCTGAAAAAATTGGCACGGGACTAACGATAGTCCTGGGTTAGAGAAAGTACGGGGTTAAGAAACACAAGTGTAAAAAGGGCTAAAGTGTACTTTTCTTGGTGCTTCAACAGACGGCTGACATCCTGAGCACACTCCAGTTCATGCCATATTCTAAGCTTTGACCTCTGGCAAGAGTGCACCTCCCCATGTGATGTCTCTCCATGAGCTTGACAGGTGACGTGTGGACAGTGGGACGTATGGTTTTTACTATACACTAGCTTTGTTACAATCACAATATTAAAAAAAAAAAACTGAAACAAAAAAAAATCCTCCCCTCTGGGATTTTGACAGCCTGGGTCACATGGAATAAATCAAGAAAACATCCAATAGCATCCATTTCATTTGTGTCAATTACGTGGTCAGTTGCTGATCATCCAGCCAGTTAAAGACGGTCACCTGTCTAATGGCGTTCAGAGGACGACACTAGTGAACATGGACAGACCGTGAAAGCCAGATGATTCCTTGTTGTCTAATACTATTTAGTACATAAAAGAGTTGAGCCCGAGTATTTGCGGTACTTTATTATTAAGATGTTGGGCTGTCCCATGCAATGACTATGGCATACAAACTTTGGTATGGATCATGACAAGGATAGATATTAATGCATCAAGAATTTTGATGCAGAGCAATTTGCATTGTGCAACTGCAAAAAAAAAAAAAAAAAAAAGGAAAAGAAAGAAAGAAAAAAAAATTGCAGTGAAAGAATACTATCCCACAAAGTGATCATGATCTTTTAATCCCCCTGCTGGAAAGAAGAGGGAGATAATTTTAGACTTCGATGCAAATTTACAAGTTTTCTACTACTCTAACCTTGATCATGTCTCAGAAAAATGAAATCAGTACTATTCAAAGAGCATTTGTATGTTCTTCTTCATGTTTGGGAAAGGGCATACCTGTAAGCTTGATTTTAATGAGTTCTACTCACAATCGTGTTCATTGCTATTTCTAGATCAGAGATGAGAAGGACTATGGAAAAACATACAGTACTGTAGAAAGAAACAAACAAACAAAAACTTCGCATTTCTTTCTTCACCACAAAACATCAGACAAATTGTATGCAAGTAACTTTTTGACTAGTGAGTTTCTTGAGGGCTTAACTGTTACAAATACTCAATCTCTGTGCAACACATAATCTTAAAGGATATGCCTTTCATACTAGTCCAATATATGATATTTTAGCACATACACTGGACTGTAAAGTCCAGAAATATTTGCGGCATGGAATTTTCGTGAATTGCCACTGGCATTCAATGCATAAGTGTAGACAAGAACTTTTGCATGCATTTTAATTTCACGAATCTTAGTCCAATAGTCCAATATATGATATTTTATGATATTTGATATATGATATTTTAGCACATACACTGGACTGTAAAGTCCAGAAATATTTGCGGCATGGAATTTTCGTGAATTGCCACTGGCATTCAATGCATAAGTGTAGACAAGAACTTTTGCATGCATTTTAATTTCACGAATCTTAGTTAGAGCTAAGATTCGTGAAATTAAAATGCATGCAAAAGTTCTAGACAAGAACTTTTGCATGCATTTTAATTTCACGAATCTTAGCTCTAACGAAATTCTAACAAATTGAAATCCATGTGAAAATTTCTGGTTTTACAGTATGCTCTTACTGAGATTTTGAGATTTTGTTGAAATTTCCGCAAATTATTACGGTACCATCACACTGAAAATGTAGACAATCTTGACATGGAAAAGTATCTCTCAAGACTTGTTTTTATGTATGTGTCTGTGTGTTGATGTTCCTTACACAGGGACCTCCAATGAAATTGTTACAAATTGGTGAGAGCAGCTACTTATAAGGAAGGGAAGTGAATCTGACAGTTGATCAATTGCACAGGATTCAGGCAATGAATCAAAATGAATCAGTATGAGGATTTTACAAAAGTTTTGGAAATTCTGGGACGTGCAAAGAGGGTTTCTACTATCCTGTTCTTTCTGAACAGAGACAGAGAGTAAATTTGCATTTTGATATAAAAGGAAATGGCTCAAAATTAAGTGAGAATATGGATACGGCACAGGTTGGCAAGATTATCAATCTTTTTTTTTCTGGTCAGATCTCTCTAACTTTAATACCAAACAACAAATGTGATCGTCCCCTAGGCTGTTTGTTCACAAGCGTGCACAAATATGGGGAACCATTCCAAAAGAGATAATTTCCACATTATCATATATACTATGCCTTGCTTATCATCATAAAGCATGTTGTTGACAAGGCACCGGGAGGTAGTGCCAGCTTTGAAATGGATTTTTCTTTAACACACTCTGCGACTGTGTTTACCAAAATGTGGGCAGTATTAAAGGTCCTTAGCAACAGGCTTGTGAGTTCTACAGTCGATAAATCAGACGGTATATCGTAACCATAGCAGTGACTGGCATTGTGTGATCGAAACCAACTCGTGCCTCCAAACGAGGGCGACTCAACTCCCATCCTGTTGCCAGGTGATGGCTAGTCACTAAACGAAGAGGGTGACGGAAATTGATCAATCAATACATTTCAATTCCTTTCTTCATTAGGAGCGGAGATGCAGAAAGAGGGAGAGAGAGAGACGGGCGCTTTTCGATGCATGATCCTATAATAGGGCTTCTAGCTAGGGATATTGTGTGACTTTCTACTGAGGAAATTTTACATACGGCGCAAGAGTTAGCTTAAATTCACAACGGCTTTAAGATGTACTTGACCTATCGATCATACACAGGGGAACCTTCCTCCTCCCTGACAATGCAAACAAATGTGAAAAGAGGGGGGGGGGGGGAGATTTTAAATATCGTCTCATAAAAAAGGTCTCCTTGTTTTCAGTGATTCACCTCCTTAATTTGTTCTTGGACTTGTTGCAGAAAAAATGAGGCTTATGATCTGTAAGACCCATGATGAATAATGAGCTTTTAAATAGGTGAATGACTAAACGTGAAGGGTAGATGTGAAGAACTTTATCTGATCCAAGCTTTACATAGCGTGCAATGGATAATGCCAAACTCAAAAAGACTATAGATGGTGAAGTGTTGCCAAATATAAGATATTGCGCTGTGGTGGCGAAACTTGCATGGCAACAGTGCCAATTAATAGCAATCCCCAGCAGTATCGGTAAAATTGCTCATCAGAGATTGTTCTAACTTTGCGTGAAGTTTGGAGACAGGATTCCACATGTGAATCCTCAGTATAGAAAATGAACAATTTTGGTCAACACCACTTTATACGTGTTATGAAAACTCTTGCAACCACATAAAGTGTGCAGCTATGCTACAGTGGATGTCATACTCATGGTTTAAAAGGCTATGCAGATTGATAAAACCAACTGCGCATGCACATTATTGAGGCAAAACTCATTACCGGTATTTTCTACCACACATCGTAAATAGAAGGATCACAAATTTCAATGTCACAGTATAATAATTCCAATGACAAGCCTCCAGTGGGCACTTGCAGACATTCTCTCATTTATCATTATTTCTCCATGTCATTTTACATGCAATATGCAGATCAAGAGCATATGAAGCAGGTTTTTTGAATCTGAAGTAATTTGGTTACTACTGGACTTACAACACATGTTTATGCCTCATTTTGCCTTATAATAAATTCCTTTCAGCCCCTTTCCATCATTGCTGGCAGGATCTGAAGCGTGTCAGTGTATGCTTGTGTGTGTGTGTGTGTGTGTGTGTGTGTGTGTGTGTGTGTCGGGGCAGAATGAAAATTCTCAGGAGTTCACACTTGAATAGTTATCACTGGGTTATGACCAAGTAAACAGTATTACATTCCAGTCAATCATGTTTTATTAGCTCTACCATCAAAGTACAAATGATTTGAATTTCCTCCAATTACTTAACTTGTGTTCATATAAAGTCATCGTATAATACATTTTGTGAAGCAATGGTTACACTGTAAGTATCAAATGATCTTTTACTCACCTACTGGCAGTTAATGACAAATATTTTTCATGGCCTAATATCAAACTTGGTATGTCAAGATAAAACATATATAACAGACTTTTTGAAACAGGGATAGGGAATTTATGTCACCTTCCATTGCATTGCATTTTTAAGGCTTGTCTGACTGTCTCAAGCATTATTCAAGAGAACATTAGAAGCTCATCTACATTGTATGTGATGCAAACAGTCTAGCAAATGATGAAGTCATTTCTATCTATAGCTGCCCCCATGAGGTTACCCTCACCAAGCTAGATGGCTCATCAGCTGAGCGGAAAAACTTGTTTAAAGGTGCATGTACCGCTCCTGAAGGAAATCGGGACTAAGCACATAACAAACATAATTTGGCATTTCCCAAAGCAAAGCACAAGTTCGTACATTTGCACAGTGCAAACTAAGCACACAAAACCTATATTGCAGAACTCTGCATACACACATGCAGAAAAAGGCACTCGACATCACATCACATTAGATTAGTTTTTTACTGTGGAATAGTTCATAAATATGCATTGTACTGTACCACCAGGCAGGGAGGAAAAAAGGAAAACCTGGTGTGGTGCTGTGTATATTTCAGCATAGAGTTGATTGGATTTGTCAGCTTGTGGTACACCTGTAAGGTACCTCTACATCACCAACCTAATAAATGCCACAACCCATCTCCACATGCATAAAGATACAATAATGGCTACTGTCTCATGTATACATGAATTCATTGAGGGACTAAGAAAAATAAATAAATAAAATATAAGAAAGCGTGACATTATGAGATACCTTAAAAAAACAATATGCATATGAAGGGGCTTCGGTTTATGTGGTTTGTTGGAAGATTCGGAACAGAAAGAAAGATTTGGAAGAGGGGGTGGGAGGAATAGTGGGGGAACAAACAGAAGTAAATCTAATTAGTTCTGTCTGGATGTCAACCCAGAGTTCAGACCAAACTTCCAATTTCCATTCCTGATCAAATTACAAGCACCTCGCATTCTCTGGCACCTTGGCAGATGTACCTGCAGTTTCGCCGGCTCATCTTCGCAGCTGCCCAAGAGGCGTGAACTTTTTCAAAGACAATGCTGAAAGTTTCACTTGGATGGGGGGGGGGGGGGGGGGGGGGGAGTTAGTGAGAATGAAAGATATAAAAGATCAAGATGTGTAACTCTGAATCAGATGCTGCACTTTCTGCTACAAAGTCCTATTTGGTGTACTCTTGTCCCATTTCCTCGCTGCTATCACTTCAGATGCATGTAAACTGTCACCTTTTGACAGGCCCCAACTAACTATGCCTTCACAAGTGTTTTTCTCATCTCGACCGTAGCAGGCAACCCATCCAAGAGTGGTCCCCAAATTGATGGACAGCAACTTTGTGCGAAATCAGTTTGTACGTCCATCTGCCGCAGTCCTTCCTAACAGTGAAATGTCAGGAAGAAGTATGTGGCAAAGGAGGGGACAGATGAAGCCAAGGGCAGCATTCTATTGTGTGAGCATGAAGGAACTTGCCCATAATAGGGGCGAGGAAGCAGTCTCACTTTCACAGTGCATGGTATGTTCTCCCCAGGCCAAGTACCCAACCCCACCCAACCCCCCCCCCCCCCCCAGCTCAAAGTTAAACATTTTCTTGACATAAGCCTTGTTACAAGACTATTCCCACTAGGTCCAGTTGAGGCATACTGAGTAATGCAGAGCACATATTAGCACAGAAGTTGAGTAATGAGAATGCAACTTGAGAATCCAATGAACCTTGAATTTTAGAACATTCCGAAGTGATAAATGATAAGCCCAACATTAACAGAAAAAGTACTGGATATGATATATTTGCACCATGAAATTTTTGTGAATTGGAGCCCACGGCCTTTTTCGTGGCACGAAATTTTTGCAAATTGCCACTCGCTTTCAATGCATATAATGTAGACAAGAACTTTCACATGCATTTTAATTTTGCAAATCTTGGCTCTCACGATATTAAAACGCACGCAAGACATTCCTCGTTTTATAGTAGCAGAAAAAAAAAATCATTCAATGCATGCATGAATCCCAACAGTTTCCTATCCCATTAACTGTTTCAGATTGTCCCTGCAAAAATAGTGTCCATTATCTGGCAAGGATGGAGCATTGAATACTACACTCTAACATATTTCAGGATACACAATTTTGAGAAATTACCATCATAGGTTGAGGGAAAACTCATCAAACACTGCCATTTCTTTTTACTAATTTGAGCCCTGCGCTATTATGGGATACTGACGAAAGAACAATGTTGATAGAACTACACTTTGTATGCAAATCATTAGTGTTTGACAATCAACACGTCTTTGGAAATCATAAAACTATGGCGTCTTATTATGAGTCATTAAACAAAGTTGTATTGATCACACCTTGTGTTACCTACATTTTGTATATTTCCTGCGCAATATTCCCCATTTATACTTTTCACAGCATCAGGAATTTCAGGCAGATAATCATAATAATAGCAAAAAGAACAAAAATGCAGATTTAAGGAAAAGACTGCATCTGGAAATTTTTTCTTACTGATTATAAGATTTGTTGAGTTTTTAATTTGTTCTTGTTGTTTCTTGTTTTGTTTTGTTGTGGTTTTGCTTGATTTGTTTTGTTTTTTGTTGTTGTAAAATATCATAGACCTACATATGCAGCAGACTTGTATTTAAGCTGACTTCTAATGGTGCAATGGGCTGGTGAGCAATCACGCATGTATTCACACACAAGGGCAATTGCTCTGCTATGAAGCAGTAATCCCTTCAATGTCTTAATTAGATGTGGATTCCTCACCACTCTGATGCACGTTTTCATGATCTCTTTTTCCTCTCTCTCTCTATCTCTTCCTGTCCCAGACTCCCCCTCTCTCTCTCTACCTGTCTAATATCCCCCTCTCTCTCTTTCTTTCTCTCTCTCCATCCTCATTTTCTTTTTCTCTCACTCTTCCTCCGTCTCTGCTGTTCAATCAACCTTTTGTCACTATTGATATGCACACACATACACACACCCACAAACAATATCATGACTTACATCATCTAGTGCCCTGAAGAGAAGGATATTCTTGACAGCCTGAGTGAGACGGGCTCTCTGCTCGTCAGTCTTGGGGTAAACCAGCTGCACACAGAGAATAGAGAACGAAAACAGCAGGAAATGGCATAAGGTGAGATTTCATCACAAATTCATAGAACGTATTACTGTAAAAGCACTCATACTCCTCTTGTCTATACTCACATTGCTTTAAAAGTATGGGCAAGGCATTAATCATTTGCTACATTTGTCGAGTATTTGAAAGATCTAGCTCATTGCAGCTAAATGAATTAGAGGAAAGTACATGTATAACACACAAAGGAATTCACCTCAAAACAGTACAGAAATAAGAGCATGCAAATGAGAACAGATCTGAGCAGAATCAAACAAAAGTTAAGATCAATGTAGCTAATGATCATTGGAATCATCATTAATCAATTTTACATTGCATCTTATAGTCAATACTTTTCCAATCTGAATTCAACATTTTGAAACATAAAATGAAGCACATTGCATAAGTAATGGTATGTTTTGATTTTTTGTAAAATAAATCTTTTGCTTTCTTTATTTCACCCACAGGGTGCATAAAAGAAAACCCTACAGAAGCCTAAAGAATAGTCAGTCAGTAACTTTGATACTTTGACATAATCATGGATAGAATATTGCGATAAGTGCAAAACTTAGGTTAAGGTTAAGCGGAGAATCCCTTCACAGTGATTGTCATGTAGTTTTGAATCCTCTCATTGTTCTACAAGCAAAATACAAATGTACCTAGTCTCAAAGGTTATATTCCTGACAATTTGATTTTCCGTCATTATTTTGACTGGTTAGGAACATCCGACACTAACAACACTAATGAATTATCTTTTCTTTTTCTTTCTTTCTTTCTTTTTTCATAACCGCAAATCCCTTCTTTCATAATTAGACCTTCACTGAAATCCTTTTCAGGCCTGTTTTGTAGGGTTGCAAAGCCAGGTCAAAACTTATTGGAACCATGCCTTCCTACATGGGAAGGTGAATTTGAATGCTTACATGGAATAACATTTAGGAGAGGGAGGGGCTATGATCACTATTTTTACGTCCTTATTTGTGTTGCCTAGCAAGGATGTGATGGAGATTGATAGAAAATGGACCCATCTATTGCAACGTAAGCATCAACAAAATGAGGGCAGGAAAAAAAAAATTGACATTCAGTGGTATCAATCAATTACCAATGAGAAGTCTCTACGTTTACGAGTCCATTCCAGGTCCGTTGCCTGTACGTGAGTTCACCAATTGACTCTGTATCAGTGTCTGGTGGTTTGCAATATTGATGCTTTCTTACCACTGACATATGGAATGACACGAGTGATCTGTGGCCTTATGTGTATGACCAGTTTTCAAATCAGGCCTTTCATTTCATTTAATGCTCCTCGACTCTGCAGAGGAGCTACACTGCCGCCAGAGAAACTACTTTCTTGTGGGTTAGCATGCTCCTCGTCTGTGCCGTACCCTCATCAAAAAGCTTCCAATGACAGATTGCCATAAATATGGGGATCCTCTATAGGAAATGGGATCCTTTTTGAACACCCACATGGCATACTCGGATTTACTGTGGCTGATGGTATTCCACTTCATTACAGAGTCCATAACTGCATAATGATGCAGCACAGATACGACAGTAAATGAGAGTGTGATAGAAATAAAAGTAATGTAGGTGCAAGCTTTCCTGTTGGAGGTGGAGAGGCACAAGGGTTTTATTTCATACTTAATGAACCAAAGGCAAGAGGCAGTGGCAGAAAAGAAAGGGTAGATCTAAAGTGGAAAAGTAACTGTGCTCACTCACTCACACACACACACACACTTTTTTTATTTTCATATTCTTTATTCAACTTTTCACTTGATATGGAAATTAGTCACAAAGTAATACACACAAAAAATATGAACAGCTATTGTACATACACACACACACACACACACACATAACAAGAAAACTACCGTTATTCCTACACATTACTATCCTTAATTCCTATCTATTAATTTGCACATTAATGTGTCTTCCTTTCCCCTACATGTCATCCTATCTCTCCATATTTCCTCTTTACATAAATAAAATTTATGCATTATGCTTCATCTTGCATTGTTAGTGCAATAAGAATGGTGTCCACTCACCTTTTGTGTGTCATTATCATTGTCGGCCTCTGGATCATACTTCTCCGCACATACTGTAGTATAACAGATGAAAAGAACATAAGATAACAGTTAGAAATGAGTGCAAATTATTATGGTGCATGAACTTCCAACTCAGATTTACATGGAATGCACTCTGCTTTCTTTCTAACACTGAGATGCTCATCAATATTATCACAATAAGAAAAGACAACATCAATTTACTGGTAGAAGGCAAGAAGCAAAGTTTGTGTGCAAGTTTTGCATGAAAATTAGATTGTAACTATTCCTTCAAAGGCATATGTGAAAAAAAAATCTGTAAACCCCCCCCCCCAAAAAAAAAAAAAAAAACACACACAAAAACATGAAATACAGATATGATCTTGAAGGATATAAATATTGAAATACACGACCAGGTGTTATCTTTACAAAATTCTTTGTTTCATTTATCAATGCAGTCTTGTAGGCTTGAATAAATTTCAAGCAGCTTGCATACATATCTCTGAGAATGGCATACACTAATGAAACTTCCAAAGACTATTGACAGGCTATATAGCCCTCACATTAGTCACCCTCTGTGTGTCTTAATCCCTGCACCAGTTATCCCAGTCCAACCCATACTAATCCCTCTGGCCATCCCAACCTTGAGCCAGGTTATTGGGCTCAAGTCAAGCCTGACCAGGGCCTGATGGCAGATAGCATGTGACTGCTTGTGGATATGCTCTGCTGGAGATAATGAATGGATGAAATGAAGCCAGAATGATGAGCAGGGCAATCCCACCCTAGGTATCTATGGCTACAGGGCTGATGAGTGCCCAAGAAATCCACCGGTGATGGGTTATGGCAGATAAGGCCCAGCAATGGCTATGACAGCCTTAGGGACCCCATTATGCTGCTTTTTGTTCCTGCACCCAAGGTTAAATGAGGGTGCACAAGACTGGGAGTTGGCACTTTTACGACATCCGGTTCATACCATACTCCTAAGGACATTATGTATTATTGCTATGTGGCACTGCACTTTGATAAACAAAGAGGTATGGTGAAATTTGGACTCCTGAAATACCAGTAGATCATGATGATAATGGTCAGTACCTTTTTAAATAATCTCAATCCTCATCTTTTTCAATTATAATAATAATACTCATTTCCAGTTATTTTCATTATTATTATCAATATCATCATCATCGTCGTCGTCGTCATAAATATCATCCCTGCCACTGCTATGCATGAAATGCCTGTATGTGAATGTGTGAATACAGATCATGTATTACTATGAAACGAAAAACAGAAATCATCACTGTTGGCAGACAAGATGTGGGGATATGGGGGAAGGGATTTAATACTGTATCACAATGTACTGATGTGTACTGACCTCATTCAGCCAAAGTTCCAAGCAATGTGCTGAAACATATGTCTGTATCATTCCTTATGAAATATGATTTGCTGTAAAGAAATCATCTATTCAGCACACAATGAATATTTTGCAGAGTGGAATTGTTTGCCATTGGGGAACTTGTATGAAAATAAAAACGTAAAAAGTGAAAAAAAAAATCTTAGGAGATATAGATACACGTTACAAAGCTTTTCTCATATGTAACTATTTTTCTATCGATGTATGAACAAGAAAACATAACCGAAATTGGCCCTGAGCTACATTTCTATTCTACAGTGCCAAATTGAGCAAAAACTGAGTAATTACAAGCGGACATAATGATGAACAAAGACAAAATTTGAGGATAATAACTGAAACATACGTATCATGTGTATCCACTCCTCAATGTATTAATCATGAAAAAGTTGCTTGTAGATCAATTCTCTGTCTTAAACTGTCACCAAAACAGAGGAAAACAGAATTAGATGATTTCCCACTCTCATGTAGTTGGATTTCATAGACAGCCATAGATACAAAGGGGTAGCCATTGGCACAGTGCACCATTGTACTTATCATAATTTCTGCCTTGAAGTGGCCAGAATTCTAGTTGTGTAACTCACATCAATAGGCTTTCATTCCTCACTCATCCCCTCTAACCACCCCCCCCCCCCCCCCCCCATCCAATGGTTAAATGTTCGGCACAAAATCGTTTTCAAGAAGTCCAGGTGCCATTTGAGAGGTTCTGGTGTCTCTGACGCATTTCCCCTCCTGCAATCAATAACGACCCTTCCGAATGAGACTGTGCCATCCTATTGCTTTCTGCCTGCCCTGCCAAAACGGCTGGTGAGGAACAAGGATCTCTGCAAGTCTACTGTATTCACATCGGCAGCCTGTCCCGCACCGATCCCAGAGCTGATGCAACTCGTCCACCACTTGTGCACAAAGGCTGTCAATGTGAACACTCACATTATTTTCTTGATTAAAGCGATGTGGTTGCGTCCCGCATCAACACTGTCTAAAAACTAATCCTCATGCTGAGGAGGATTCACTACAGAGCCAATACAAGACAAAGCCAAAGCCAAAGGCTGCGAATGCATCTCGCATTAAAAGTGAGGGATAAAAAAGTTGGTAGAGGTTGACAGGCAAATGTTGCCAACCTAGTAAAGCATAGTACCATCTTTATTGACAGTTTTTTTGTTTTTGTTTGTTTTTGTTTTGTTTTTGTTTTTTTTTCCATGATATCAAACAACAAATGTGAACATAATTCTGACTTCATTAATTTGATACATCAAGATTTCTATTAATGAAGCGAACAAAATTGAGTACAATAGATGCCAGACTTTTAGTTTCTTTAGGACATACTTAAAGTGTGGTATCCACTGAAGTTCAGAAGATATCTAATGCAAAGTTAGGAGTAATAATAAACAATAAAGCAAACAAGGTTGGCTGTCCTCACTAGCAGCCTCAGCGACTAAAAAACATGTGATATTCCTCTCTACAGCGCCCTAGAGAGACCACAGGAAATTTTGTTGTAATCTTGGTGTTATTACAATACACTGCTGATGAATTTGTTATACCAGTATTAAAGATGGGAAACTTCCTCATACTTGCTTCTGGATGGTATTCAATGGCTAGAATATGAAAGTGCCAATCCATTGTTATTGCTCAATTTGTGATAGACACAAGCTAACATTGATTATGTTTTGAAATGTAACTGATGCAAGACCCACGAAGAACACCATCTTGCATACTCTATAAGCTGTTATTTTCGTGAGGGTTTAATTTTCGCGAATTTCGCGAATTTAACAAAGTATCATGTTATATTCAAGCGCCAGTGTGAATATGGTTTAAGTCTTAAATGGGTTGGGACTGACATGGTATCTAACAGGGGCTCTCTCACATGGATTTTATAGCACTGGGGATCATACAGAATTGCTATGAATTTTAATTTGTTCAGCAATGCATACAGGGTTGCTGCATGCAGGCATCAAGTACATAAATGGAATAGACAGAGTAACTTTGTTAAACTTTAAACACATCCATAGATATTGAGCTATTCAGTTAATTTTGTTTTATTGTACATTATATCATTAACAGTTATCCATCCTGCATGAATAACTTGCTTCAATAAAAGGCCAGACTACGGCAAGCCTCTGGTTAACATGAACAACCTCTATTATAATGGTCTAATCATAAATTTCACAATATTATTTTGATTAACTGGTCTATTATACTGTACACATGCACTCAATGAAACATGCATGTATAAATAGTATATTTTGCATCTTCAAAGATTTAAATAGAAGTAAGAAAGCTTGCTTGAAAATATTATTCAAGTCTAGCTGGTTACTGTAAAAGTGGAAATTCTTGCGGTGTAGATATCTGCATGCATTTCGTGTGACAAAAAACTAACGCAAAAAAATAATCAAAGCATGCAAATCTCTCTGCTTGTTATATGTACTATTTAAAGGGACTGTACAGTACTGGTTGAGGTGGGGATTCATGTTTTGAACATTCCTATAAAGTGAGATAATGACAAACCTCTTATGAAATATGAAAGAGCATGATATTTTAAGAAGGATTCAACGTTTATTTGATGAAAATTGGTTTTCAAATGGCTGAGATATCCCCCCAAAAGTGATAATAATAAAAGGCGACAGGCCACGCCTTTCATTAGGATCTCTTTGTTTCACCTTGTTTTGGGATATCTCAGCCATTTCAAAACCGATTTTCATCAAATAAACTTTTGATACCCCTTAGAAGTGCATGCTCTTTGACATCTCATAGAGTGGTTTCTGAATATCTCACAAAATGTTAAAAAGCCAAGTCCTCACCTCGACCAGAACTGTACACACCCTTTAATGTTTTCATTTTGCAAAACTGAAAACAACCAAAATTAATCTTGTCTGGCTGAGCATGAAAAATTATACCAAAATGTTTGCTTTTATAGTAATCTTTTTCTTCACTACTGACATATTCAGCTATTATTACACTGAACTTCTCTTTGACTACATGGTAGATATCTTATGCCATTTCGTTAAGAAAATAATCACATTTGCCTGTTAAAACGGGGAAAAAAGAAGAAATAAAAGGATCAAAGGTAAAAAATAAAAAATACACAAACAGGCCATACTGCATGAATAATGAATGCTCAATAAGTAATACTTCATGAGGTGTTGGAAAAATTTGAAAAACTTTTTATATCATACAATGCACCTGGTTGGTTCACATTGTGTAGATATTGGCAAATGCACTGGATGGCCAATCTATCAGTAAGGCCTCTGTTATACAATGTACATATTGTATACCATGTATAAAAGCAGAACATTGCAGTCATCTTCTTTTTTTTTCTTTTGTTGTGGGGGGGGGGGGGGCTTTTTAGGTGATCCGAGTATCCTTCGGATCACCTTCTGTATCTGTACGGATTCTTTGTTGGTTCTTCTTCTTCTTCTTCTTTATTTCTGGACAAAATTTGTGTAGAGGTTAGCTCGGAAAGTCCTCGTCCTATCAATTTCAAAATTATACCATATATGTATCATGTCCCAAAGACGACAGATCTAATGTATAATACTGATCAGTCGACCGTGACGTCACTATGACGTCATTATATGAAAACACATTCTCAATCATATCTCATTAATGGAATAGAATTTTTCAATGAAATTTATGTCACATATATTTGTTTTTGTTTTTTGTTTTTTGTTCAGACAATCATAACAGTAGTTCCTTTACAAAGTAGCGAGTTTTGATAGCAATCTTGTCCGGATAATGCCTTCACTCTGAAGGGTCGTCAATCAATCCCTGCACACATGAGACCAAGATTCTCCAAGGGAAAACGTGCAGTTGATTTGATGCAATTCCAAATTCTCTTGGTAAGGTACTGTATTTGTTCACAACAATTCTACAACCAATGTATTCAATATTGAATTTCAGTGCAAAAGTTGAGCAGTAGAAGTAGAGTGGATTCTAATAGCTTGTTGTCGTTGCTGTTGTGGTGGTACTTAGGGGGCCAGACTTGCAGTAAGACTGGATACAATGTATGTTCTCAATCAAATCAATCAGATATGCTACACGATTGGGTACAGAATAGCTCCTCGTTTTTCCCTTCCCTTCTGTTTCTCATACCTTTTTTGTATTGTTTCAATGTACATAGCATAGAGTATCCATGAAGGTTAAAAAGCTTGGGGAACTGCAAGATTGTATCAAAAGCCAACTTAGCAGAGTACTGTACATACAAACAGGAGTCATACAATTAGCAGTACACAATACTGCTGTATATTGAGCACATCTTCCTTTATGATCAAAATGTAAGGCATTTAACCTAATGAGGTTCCATGGTGAAGTCAGTATTTATGGACCCTCCATTATCTAACACGGCAACCATACCACTCACTAGAAGTGGATCGTAATGCAAACATTTTAATTATTTGACTTCTCTTCTGAGGCTCTGGGGAAGAGAGTCAACAAACCCGGCACAGGAAGATCCAATAATGACAATACCATACGATCAGCACTGGTGACCCTCTGATACCTCTGTATTAACACTCGTCCACTCTTGTCCATACAAAAGCACTGCGAATGTTTACCGAGCATTTTCTCACAGCCTAAAGGAGTGTATTTTCCCAGTCCATTCAACTGTAGTATAATGTCTTCAGGGCTTATGAATGTCTCTGGTTTTCACACCATACTGGCAATACACACAAACAAGAAATAAATTACTCCAATAAGTCAAGCATGCTCTTCAGTATTCCATCAAGCTTTTTAATCCCGCTTTGTAAAAAGCAGAGATTTCGTCATACCAAAATTCAATTCAATTCAATTCAATCATAGTTTATTTCCAATCAACGAAAATCAAAACATAATACATAATACAAGTTGTACATGAATGCATCACAGTCATGAACCACTTTGACTGGTGACCATTTTCCCCTGCATATTCACAAATTTGGGGCTTCTTGGATAGAGTAATTTATATCAAGGGCATTTTCAATATCAGTCACTCATAGGTGCACTGTCACAATGTAAAAAAAAAGCAGGCGGTCAAAATTATAAAATGAAGCTACAATATGTACATCTAGGCCTATCCTACAACAATGCAATCTTTCGTACTGTAATTCCATAGCATATGAATTTGCACAATGTATTGAGAACATTTTTTTTTTCTTTCATATCTGGAAGAAGTGACTGGTGTATTTTGCATGATACAAAATATATGCAAATAGACAGTACACTGTGTATGTGCAGTTGGACATGACATTTATACTGTAAGTACAACTGAACAGTAGTTCAGCAAGTATATTACATTAATTTCTAGGATAAGGCTATGAAAAATCTCACAGGAGAGAGACATTTTACAGACACTCCTCATTACATTTGGTTGACTTCGTAAACAAAGTGTAAATGCTAACCATAGAAAAGAAAAAGTCACTTTTTGGGGGTCAAATGATTTTCTCATTACTGCTTGTGCTCTTTTGGCAAATTACGTTCTGTTGGTGAAAAGAACTCAAGCATCTGCACTACGTGTAGCAATGCACAAAACTGAAGAGTCTATTATCACACAAACATGACAGTTTTAGAAGCATGCATATCACGCTATGATTTGTATACACTTGTACGTTTTGGCAAGAGTGACTACACACTTTGGCAACAAATAAAAAGTGAAATAAATGATGACACGGAAAATCAAAATTCAAATGAACTGCAGAACACATTCGGGCACAAATGCACCTCTTGTACACCTCTTCCAAAACAGGTTTATCTGTATCAACTTTATCTAGATAATTTTTTTTCCTTTTTATTGAGAAGAGGAATCCTTCTGCTGATAAAAGTACTGATGAACACTGACAGGTTGATATGTATTATGTCATGTATTATATGTGACCCGCCACAACAAAACGATCCAAAAGTCACTGAAGGCTGAGCCAAAGAAATCGAGTTTGAATTCAGATCATCAAAATCGGTCAAAACCATCCAATTTCAGTTTTTGGCATAATTTTATAATGTAATGTTTTCTCTATCATCTGCCGAAATTTTGAAGCTAAATGACCGAAGGAAAGGCAAGAAATTAGCATTTTTCTGGGCCATGATTTTCCGACTTTCAATGGAACAGAAACGTGTCCGAAGATTTGGATTTAGCGCCGCAGATAGACTCCGCCCCTAGCAACGAGCAATCTTACCGGTCAGTGCATGGCATCCTAGTGAATACTGATTGGTCATGCGGAGACTGCTGGTGCTAAGCTTGAGTGAACATCGCAAAGGTTGCTAGGAGCATATACCTTCTACTGTAAACAGTTGAAAACAGTCTAATACCTCCCCTCGATCACGATTGCATCAGAAGGAAAAATTTGAAGGCGGTTTTCTCGAAACACTGATTTCTTAGACCACTCAACATAATCTCATAAAATCCTTGATATCTCTGCAACCGAGTACTTTTATGAGTCTTGATATTTATGAAATTAAGGCAGAAGAGTACGGGAATAATGTCATGTCATTTTTTTAGAAAATCAACCTTCAACTTTTGAATCCCCAGACTTTCAGATACTTTTGTTGTAGCGAGTCACAATGTATATCATCCAAACAATTGATGGGATTGTATCACTCAAGCGTATCATATTATGCATCGAGGGAGTTTTTCTGCAAGAAGGTAAGTCAGATTGTTAATGTCATCACTACAATCATGCATCCACAGAGTCGAAGAGACACATTATCCACTGGGACAGATACACTCAACTGGTTTTTACCCCTGAATCAAAAGATGAGCAGAAATTTGATGTCATCAGCCAAAACATCGTGGAGGGAGAGGTCTCCATCCAATTACAGCAATGGATACATGAGAACGGTATCTGGTGGAAAGAAGTGATGCGGTGATGTGGAGAATTCCCATGAGGAGGAAGCATTGCGTTTTGGTGGATGCAGTTCATCACCATCACCAGTGCAGTGCCCTCCCTTCAATCTACTCTCATCGGCTGTTGATGTTCAACATGCACATTTGTGAGTGCATTTCATTCCTACTCACACACAAACACACACGCAAACATGCACACACCCTCATTCCTTGTTGTAAACCTCTTGAGAATACAAGACATATTGCATGAGGAGTACAAAGTGTATTAAACTTCCTCTAAAAGCAAAGGCTGAAGCCATCTTTGGCAAGCACTCCCAACCTCCATATACATGTAATTCCCTCAGGAAATATAGACATACTGTATGTATATATCGGAGCACAAAAAAAGGGCTATCAAGTTTTAGGTGGAATTTCCCATGGGCATAACACTGAAGAATGAATGTATACAATTATTTCCTGTTTTCTTCTTCTTGGAATGCTTACAGGATTTTCCAGCCCTCCTACAAAGCGAAAAAACACAAATCATCAAACAAAAACAACAAACAAAAACAACAGAAAAAATAGTGAAACCCTAATATCAGGATATTGCTCAGTTGAGACTGGGGATTGTGTGATTGAACAGTACAGTGACATTCCTCTCCAAGTTTCTTTATCTTCTTATAGGCACATCACATTGGCTGAAGGAACAAACCAGTCACTTGTTGACATGCTGATGAAAAGCATGCATATTTAGAGTGCAAGTTATTGAACATGTTTTTGTTTTTTGTTTCCTTTTGTTTTATTTTCGTCTACTCTTATTAATGCCTAGCTTCAGATTCTAAATTCTGCTTGAACTTTCTTAATATCAAGCATACCCCGGTACTCACTGAATGAGCAATATTTTTTTAAAACATGAAGATACGTAATGTAAATGCTGACCTTTTTAACTAGCAAAACAGGACAAAACAAAACAAATGCATTTTTTGTCTGCATCCTAATGGCTTGATATATCACTGCACTGAATAAGACAGAAGCGACTGATTCTTACCTGATTTTCTCCTTGCGTATCTGTTCTTGGGAAGCTCTGTGTAGGAAGACAAAGACAGAAAAATAGATGAGTTACTACATGCAAGATATTATTGTACCAAACAAGTGCCTTTAGACAAAATTGCAGTATTCAAGCTCATGCAGTTCTGTGCACACTGTATACCCAAAGTTGTACAAAGCAACTACACTGTACATAAATGTACAAACTCACTTTCCTAGCAATCATAAAAGTAATTCACAGTATTAAATTCACAACATTATTGCAAATCAGAATGGCTGCTGAAATTTGTGTGATGACCACGCAACATACAATTTGTACTTATTCATCCACCAGTATTGAACACTTTACAGTCACAGATGTTTTGAGGCAAAAGTAGGTCCACTTTCTGTACTGGTAACATTATAATGCATTCACAATGGTTTATACAAAGTACCTTTCCCAAATTATAGATTTGCAGTTCACATCCTGCAAACGTATAGCCTATACACACACACACACACACCCATACATGTAGGTACTTTGTATGGTGTACAGGTAATCCTGAATTATAGGCACAATTTACTGGTCTTGTTCTTGGCAGAGTTCATGAACCCAGTTGCAGAAAACAAAATCATTGTAGAAATCTTCTTAAATTTTAACTCATACACATCCCTGAACACTGTGGCAAAAGTTGACCAGAATCATAGACATACAGCCTGTAATGTCACATATACTGTATTTCATGCAATAATGTTTATCTTGAGAGCTTTACAGACCTGTACAGTGAGTCTGCTGTACATCTGTGTTGGGTTTTTATGCAGATTCAAGGCAAGAAAGTACAGTGAGACTACACAAGTTAACACTTGCTTCTTTTCCATAACACAAAGATATACTACTAATCATACACTATATGAGGCTTGTGCTACAATGTACACTATACGTACAAGCTTGTACACTTGTATGGAGGACTATAATGTAACTCCCTTTTACTTCTCTCTTCCAATCAATAAAATTTCAAGGATGGGAAGTTTCCCAGTAGTACATTTGTATTGCTGAGTTCTCCAAGCTACTGGTAGAGTTTGGTGCACGAAGAAAATGCATTGTGCACTTCAAGCATTTAAAATCTGCTTTGGACACTACACATACACACCTGGGGGGAAAAAGTTTTCAACATTTCTCTGCATGACAGACAGACACTGGTCACTATGGGTAACTACAGATGATACCAGCATCACTCAAAAAAATATCAAAGTATGTCACACTGCTACAACTGTGAGCCCATTCACTTGCATCACCGAGTTTTGTAGTGATCTATAAAGGTCTATGAACGCTTTGACCTTCAATGATGTGCATGCACAGCTGAACATGTGTGCAGAATCTTTATCTTGAACAGGTCTCAACTTATGGCTTCCCTCTAGACCTACAACATTTTAGAAGTCAGAGAGTTTACTGATATGATGGAAGGCTCTACTACGATATACACTTTAGCATTTGGAAATCTTATTTTTAAGTTTTTAAAGGCATATCACCAGCAAAATATGTACAACTGTATACATACACCAGGACTGCACACTAACTCATTTTTTCTACTGGTCCAACCTGTCTATTGGACCAGTAGATACCGACTAATCCTGAAAAAGTAACTGGTCCAGCAGTGAATTTTACTGGTCCTGGACCGTCGGACCAGTGCACCCCTCTTTTACTTAATTTACTACAACTGTATTTTGGGGAGTTTTCGGAAAAAGACATTATACCTGTAGAGCCCCCTGAAATGTGCACTGTACTTTACATTTGTATGTCTACACAATGTATTCAGTTCATACCCCTTTAAGTACATGTGGACAAAGTTGGGCTCAGGAGCACTCCTGAAGCGCTTCAGCTTATTATCTACCACACCAAGGCCCATTTGAGTTTGTTTGAATGCAGATACGGTAGAAGTACACTGCAACTGTCATGATGACCATTGCATGCACAGGAACTTCTAACATACAACTGTATGCACAGCGCACACCACATATACCACTTCCGGAGCACTCTAAATGTTGGTGACCTTTTTACAGAGTTAAGAGCAATTCAGGAGAGCTCCTGAACCTAACATTGAGATGGGCATAACTTCAGAGCACTTCAGGACCTGGTTGTCTGTTCAAACGGAGTTTACAGTGCTTACGGAGGGCTCGATCATGAAGCGCTCCAACTGCCCCGTGTAAATGGAGTGTAAGAAAGGAATGTATCATACAGAAAATGTTAATGTGATTCATAAATATTGTTGGGAAGTGCATTACTACAACTGTAAATGTGGAAGTGCAACTAGGCACTTTCATACTACACAAGGCATGTCACAGCTAAGTTTTAAGAACATAAAATATCGATCTCCACAGTAACTCAGGTCTGCACTTGCAATGTAAAACTTGCACATTTATAAAGCCTCAAATGACGATTATATTGAAGTTCAAGGATTAGAGAGTGTAGTCTTCATAAACAACTTCATGTCTGCTGTAGCTACAATTTGTACACATTCATATTGTCTGTTTTATACGCGTACATGTACATGCTACATGTATCTTCATGTTGGCCTGGATCACAGGACATAGAGTTTGTACTTTACACGTAGATACAGTATACTTGTATGATAGCAACTCAAGACTGAAATCTTCTGCACTACAACTGTATGTGTAGCCTACATCTGTATTTTAAAAGCAGATTTAATACAGGTACTGTACTAAACTCTATGAAGTGTACAGTAGTACTTGCATGCACAGACAGCACTGTGTGTACACATCATTTGGGTACAGGAATCCACAAAGGGTGTTATACAGTATTCATCGCATAATCGGGCATCTGATAACCGGGAACCTCGCTTAAATGACATACGCTTCCCAGAAACATTTCCAATGCATGTTATTTTCACTGGATAATCGGGCGGGGACCTCTGATAAACGGGACAATTTTTCTTCAAGCGATCTTTGATTTTGTTGATATTTCACACAAAAAATCCACCAAAATACCACAACAATATTTCAAAGATTCCCTATCAGTTGTCGTTTACATCGAACTTACAAAGCAAGCTTTGGACTGGTGTGTTTTGACCTCCGTCCATCTAGTACACAAACATTTCAGCTCGCTGCCCGCCTTCGCTTTTCTGTACATGTGTATATAAAAAAATGGCGAGCTAGATCGCTACATATTGACAACACGTGTACAGTGCAGTGATCGCGGCATCCAAGTAAACAATCAAGCCGTGATGATTGAATGATTGAAGGACTTTTCATTGACGTTCCCACATCAGTTCTGGGTAATCATTTCCCATGGTTGTGGATATGTATTTATACAGAACGCCATACGTGTCCAAGAATTCTACGAATGTTAAAGAAAGTGCTAGCTTTTAATCCACATATTTTGTGTTCGAAGAGAGGTGACAGAAGAAGAACCCGGTTGCGATGACTCTACATCGATTGCGAGAATGCAGGGAGAGCTAGAGGGTTGCGCCGAGGGGTAGCGTGGTTGTGTATTCATGTACATGTACAGTACGTCAGTATGCATGTGTGTGTGTGTGTGTGTGTGTGTGTGTGCACTACATGTACATGTCGTATGCCGTATAGTGTATGGTGAGTGCTCATCGCGAAATCGGGCACCCCGCTTAAAGGGGCCGTGTTTGCTACTCCCAACCTGTCCCGATTATGCGATGAATACTGTATTATGTTCAATGTACATCACTTGCTGTCTTGTAACAAAATATAAAACAAAAAAAAACAAGAAAGGAAGACAGAGATTAAAAAAGAAAGCCACTACCTTTCCAATCGTCATGGGGTTTATATAATAAATGTACTGTATGAACGTACACTGTACAAGGATATTTTGTAAATATGTAGGCCTATTTGTACATGAATACATGTACTTCAGAACATCTCTCCCACACTGAGTCACTAGAGCATGCCATGCACTGGTACATCAGGAATTAAAAGACATTCATGTGACATATAGGGTAATTCAGTATGTATGACATTGAAAACAATTTCACCTCGGCACATAATGTATTACATGTATAATGTATAATGCGTAAAAGCATAGTGACTGAGCATACTGTGCTCTTCTTCCAACAAGTACCATATGCATTTATTCATAAATGTCTACAGCTGTATTAAAGTTACATGCAAACTGGCTCGAGATGTACTTGTGTACATAGTCATCTGATTCATGTAAGCTGAATATAGCAGAATAGCAGCATCTCTTTGATAATCTTTTTCCAGCATATTGCATTAACAGCTCTTTGCTTCTCAAGTGACAGGTCGCAGGCTAAATTGTCATGTTGCTGTGAATGACTGTCATTGACGACTGTGCCTGAAAAGCCTCTTGAAGAGTATTGATCAGGCAGATCAATCTGTGGAGTACGAGGAAAGGTGGTCAAACAATGGGCTGGCAACTGGGTAAAGAGCTTGGGGGCAGAAAATCCTCTTCAGGAGCAAAAGGGAGCTATTTCTTCATCTTCCCACTCGAGTCATGAAGTGCATCTATCTATTGCAGGTACAGTGTATATTTGGCACAATAATGCGAAGGCCAACAGATAAGACCTTGGTGGATGGATGTGGCAAGCACCACTTTACAGGCCCTCCAGTTGTAAATGTGTAGGCTGGAGTTAAGGTACTTGTTTAGGGACGGCTTTTCACAAATATCAAACATTTACATTATACAGTCTGTATGAAATAGCTATTCTGTAATACAGGCTATGACTTTGCAAACTACTATATGGAAAAAAAAAATCAAGCAGAATATCAGCTGGTAATAAGTATGACAGAACATTCTAATATTTTATCTGTATAAAGTGCCCCAAAATCATTCATCTTGATCATGCACTTGATACAGGGAGGAATCTTTCACAATGAGAGCAGTACGAATACATTGTAGGTCTAATGACAACAGCATTATTGTATCAGTATACATACGTACATTGTACTTAATGGACTTACTAATAAACGTTGTATCCCACTAGCTGTACTCTGAATGTACATGTACGTACATTTTTATTACCCCTGATATCTACCTGTTTCCGTTCTTCCAATTCTCCCTGCTCATCTTAGCTCCATTACAGTGCTCTAGCAGCTAAAGTCAATCTCGGTTCATTACTTGGCAGGAGGCTTCAAGCCTTGCCTCAAAAGGTCACACAAGGAGTTTCCAAAATACATGTACATCTGTACATGAATAGTTGTAAGCATCTTGAGCACTGACAATTTTTGATGCATTTCATTTCCACAAGTACTGCACATATTTGTATGCACTGTGCATAAATTACAACAAATGTGGCAAATGTTTACAAGAAACAATATCTAAACTGAAATGTCTATTTTTGCATCCAACTAAAGACTGATGGAAGTTTTATTAAAAACTTTGTGCATTACTACTATCCATTACGAAAAGACTGATGAAAGTCTAACTTTATATCTTTGACTGTCTTTCGTGCTATTCTCCACTCGTCATTTAAAATATGCAAAACATTTGGAGGAACCATGTCCAGAAGCACTTACAGTACTACGCTGTGGCTATAAACTAGTAAATGCGCAAATATTATTAGAGAGTAACAGGTGATTAATCTGTTAGAAATGCAAATTGAAAGAGTTTACCACTAAAGTGAATTTACTGAAATTATAGGCATATTTACTACTGAGCAACCACCTTTCACCTGGCAGAACAGGCATTGCAGTGGCACTAAATGCAGGTGTTTGTTGTAATCCCTACTAAGATCAATGCATTGATTAGTGCATTGAGAATAGGGCTACTTATGCGTGGCAACAACTGGACCCGGTTTTGTGAATGGACCATCTTCACAACATATTGTATACAGCAGTATAGGTGTTGCAAAGGATGCATGCTCTTCATTTTTTTTTTCTTTTTTTTTTTTTGGGGGGGGGGGGGGGGGACTAGCTCTCCCTCTCTCTCGTTCATTGCCTGTGCGTATGATGATCATCAATGCAAAACTAAAATTCATTTAAAATCAGATACACTGAGGAGATGTCTGCACTGTTATCCCACAGTTTCAGTAAACTTTTAAAGGTACTAGCCCACATTTGCAAACCCACGAAAATCAAAACTGCATAAAACAGGTCCAATATGACTTCAAGTACAAATTATAACAGTAACATACCTCACCTGTCGCTCTTTGTCTATACCATTCGATAAAAGAGAGAAAATCATCGTTTTAGAATCAATTTTCAAACTGGGTCAACCCGACCCAAAATTGAATTACGAGCGCGGGCTATAGCTACGTACATTGTACATGTAACACGTACGTGGGCCGGAGCTAGCGAGCGACGATACGCATGCATACGGATTACGGTGCATTTCATTTATTTTTATGAAAGTAATGGACTAATTGGAACGAAATTTTGTACAGGTGTTACTGCAATCATACCCAAACTCCATGCTAACTATGAGACCAATTGCTGCAGGTTTACAAATGTGGACTACATACAATGTACCTTTAAGGTAAAACGTAGTTCTCCTACGCCTGCAGAACTCAAATTTTGCTCCAAAATGTACGCGTATGTCTAAAAAATGTGTGGAATAACGCTGTAATAACAAGATATTCATTGGATAACAACGAAAATGTGCAAAAGATTACCGGTAACCAAAAAGGTTCGCCAGAGTTGTAATCCGGACTCGGGGACAACTCGGCCTCGCTTTGATAGCGGGGTCGAGCTGTCCCTTTGGATTGTACTGTGTTGTACTATGGATTCTTTTGGAATAAAAGTCAGTATACCAACTTTTGTAATTCTACACTTTTGATCTCAAAATACTCCAAAACAAGTCATTCAGGCAAATTGCTTCAGTCAGATCCAGTTTCTTGGTAGACTCTTTTGGTGCAAGACATGTTCTTAAAACCTTACCAGAACTATGTTTTCACTTTGAATAGTATTCATTTAAAGTTTACCCTGTGTTTTCCAATGTTCCAAATTCTAGGTCTGTATGTACTAACGACTAGTTTACTCAAACATTTTTGTACATTAATAGGCCTACAATTGTACGTTGGTAAACTACACTACAGACAGTAAGGAGAGATGGTACATTGTACCTTCTTTTCATTGTCAGGGTCTGATGAGCCTGAGTAAACACAATCAATATTATTGGCTGCTAGTCAGAAAGTCGCAAAGAACTTTAGTATAATGAAGTCAATAGCATTATTTCCCCTCTGCTTTTGATTGACAACATAAAAAATATGTTTCATCTTAGCAATGGAGAATAACCAGATGCCCCCTCTCCTGTCCTGTTCCTTTTCTAGTATATCTCTTATTAAGCACATTTCTCATCAGATTATTTCTTCTTGTTCTTTCTTCACTCACTTTTTCCTTCTTCTTCTTCATCTCCTTTCCCTCTTTTCTGCTTTCTCTCTCTCTTTCTTTCTGTGGTTCATGACAATTTAATCCAGTTACATAATGCCATTGCTCATTAGCATTCATGAACTACAAAGTTCTGTACAATATACCATAATTGGGAAAATAAAACTGTTTAACAATTACATGACTTTAATTGTACATACACTTTGTATGTTCACTTGGCATGGAACCATTTACATTACACTTTTGGGTACAGAAATTGTATACCGGTACATTGTAGTATTTAATATCAAAAACAATGTACAATGTAGGGTCCTACATGTAGGCCTACTTATAGCACGACCAGACGTCATGTGAATGGGCTGTGTACAGTTGGCCTACTTAAAGAGCTAGGCCTATAGTACATGTATATACATCCAGTACACCCCCATACTGAATTTCATTGAAAAAAAAAATTAACTTGGGAAATGTTTGCAATGCTGATGGTCCTGTGTTTATATTATTCAGATTCACACAATCAGGAAATCACACACTCATTGTCATTTCTTGAGCAGAACTTGCAAAATATATAACTTGCAGGTCATGACTGACCAACAGTTGCAAGATGTCTAGGCAGGATGTACAGTAGGACTTGTATGCAAATACATTGTCTAGAGCTCTACATCATGTCATGGTGTCATGAGATAGATTACAGATAGAACCATTAGAGGTCTAGTCAGGCTTCCATGCCTTCTCTACAATAAGACACTGACTGAGTTCCAAATTATATTAGTTTCCACTAGAATAATTAACCCTGTTTGTGACAGGGTGCCCATTTCTGGCAGGGGCACTTTCACTCATCAATAAAACAACTAACGAACATCATATTGTGTGCTTAGTACACCACTTTAGAACACAAACAAGAGTTAACCAAATTTGTTACTTGTGTTATAGATCTACAGGAGTTACAGCCACAGGTCCTATGGAAAGTGACACCTGACTGGTATTAAAAATTAGGCCTCTTCATCAATCAATGGTTGAAATTGCCCCTGCCGCAACTAGCTAGGCACCCTGTACAACTCAAATTCAAAGGCCCGTCGCAAACTTTTAAGTGTTGTTAGTATTAGTAATACTATCTAGACCTAGTTAGATCTACTTAGGCCTACCACTCTTACGTAGGTGGTATCATGATCAAGAGTGATTACAGTTGAGTTGTAGAGGTCTATTCAAATCTAAACTCTTTTTCCTGTAGAAATGTAACGTTAGATTCTATACATTGTCTGTTCCACAACTACCCGTCTGTGGCAAAGAGGGCCAAAGAGGGGACCAATTTTTATTTCCTCAACTGATCATATTTATATTCATGATAATAATATTCAGGCACACGTCATACACTCATTGAAAGTTTGAAACAACCTTGGTAGAATAATTCTACAACAACCTTTGCTTGCTTGGTTTGGGGTTACCGGCTGGCAACTCAACGAGCAGTCCAAGCAAAACCACAATTTTCAAGGCAGTCAAACAAGGCCATGACTCCATGAGTGTAGACAGAATATGGAGTAGAAAGACCCGGCCGATTGGAACGCACATGAGTTGATATGACGAGCGAGGTACTATACGACTTACGAGGGCTCGAGGGCCCGCTGATATGCGCGTGCATTGCATTTGCACTGCACTGCTGAGTGAGCGATACTCTTTACATTACCGTTCTGACTTAAACTTATCCATGAATCTAAATAATACCTGGGGGTTCGTCATCTATGTCGGATTCTGCATCCTCCGGGGCGGTGAATGTTACTCCACGTTTACCTCCAAGTTTAAGATTATTCTCCTGTAATTTGCCGAAATAAGAAGCCGCGAATTCAACAAGATCGCCCGGTTTTTCACGGAGCACGGCAACGGTGAAATCCTGCAACAAGTCCGTCAAACCTTCTGGTATTTCAAAGTTCATGATGGATTTTATTCTGGCAGGATTCTAATAAGTTACTGTTAAAAAAACTCAGCACAAACAGCACAGTTCTGGATGAAATCTCAATCTGAAAATCAACAAACAAGTCGACCGATCAACATATATCACCTCCAAGTAGTAAATCCGGTCCGACCTAATCGTGCACGGTTTCCAACGATCAAACCGCCGGTAAACGTCGGCTGAACACACCTACACCCTCGTCTTTCGTCTGCTGCGTGTCCGCCGCGCGTGTGTGTAGAATAGCTAGCTCTTCACGATCAGCACAACGTAAGGGGATGCATTGACTACGCTGTAAAAACCAATTTGCAACGGTACAGTGTGCATGCATGCATGGTGGACGGTGCCTACCGGCGGCTGGCTGGGCAAAGTTACAGATCGGTGATGAGTGGCAAGGCAACAAAGCGCCCGTACGCGTGCGCTAAAATACGCGTAGTCGATATGACGTAGTGCGTAAAAAGTGAATGTTGTCTGGCATTAAGAGTTCATATTGATGGCCTAATTTTTCCCCCAAGAAAGTAAACATGCACCAAGTATCAGTAATAAAACGGATGAATAATACGATTATGCAGTTTCTTCTTCTTCTTCTGATTAAGTCTGCCTCCTTCAATAGATTGAAGATTCTTGCAGACTGGTGCTATTTACATTATAATACAAGTTTAATTAAGACTGGGGAGACCAAACCTTGATATGAATTGTGATTAGTTTTCATTTGTCCGAACATGAAATTCACTACAGGGTAACCATGCAAATAATATGTAAGAAAATCCCTTTGATTTCCAATTTATCCATGGAAAGTTTTTTTGTTGTATGTAGATGAGAAAAGTTATGATGCATTTACAGTCATTGTTGTTTGGTCTGGTTGCTGTGTTCCCCAGAGGTCACTGCTTTTTAATATCATTGTCCAAGCATTGTAAGGTAACACGGATATAAGGGTGCGTTATAAAGCTGTTGGCTGACGTTCGTAGAAGGCGAAAGCAATATTCTACTGCAGAAATTCCTGCTTAAAAAGTTCAAAGCCTGATCCACTCAACAGTAGGCCTACCTGTCGGTTATGACGTTTGAATAGCTGCTGTTTATAACTATAAAACATGACATCCCGTATGTGCATAGGCCTACTGTATAAGCCCATTAAAGCTCTTAAAAGAGCAAAATTTGCCGTTATGACGCAATGGATTGTTCTGACTGACATTCAATAAATTTGCCGGGTTCTTAAAGTCTCATATTTCCATATTGAAGATTATTTTCTTGTATTTTCCGCTCTCTGCATGTCTCTGCTCGTACTTAAAATACCATCTGAAGCATAAAGGTATCTATTATAGAATGAAAGTTTACTTGCTATACCGGGGTTAACTCATATCAGGGAGGTGATCATATCCCTGCTCATATCAAATTATCTAACAAAATAACTCGGTGATAATATGTGTCTGCTAGGCCTACAGCTCAAAGCATTGCTAGCATGCATTAGAGTCCTTCGTGTAGCTCGGACACCTACAAGGGAAAGGATTAAAAAAAAAATGAGAGAAAGGCGGGCTCCTCAAGTGGAACTTCAGAAAAATGAAAGAAGGTCGAGGTAAAGGCCTGCTTAGTGGCACTGCACAACAGAGACCGCGTAACATTTTTAAGGGGGTGGGGGGGGGGGGGGGGACAAGAGTCGCCCCACCCCCACCCCCGCTTCTATACCTGATGAATCCTAATGGAGCCCTGTTGGAAAGGCATCGTTGGTTTGTGTGTGTGTGTGTGTGTGTGTGTGTGTGTGTGTGTGTGATTATATCTTTCTCTGATTTTTTTTTCTGGAAAGTCATTCGTTGTGATGTTCTGATTATAATACTATTTTCCTATTGATTCTAATTTCTTTTCCTATTTCTTTTTGGGAGGGGGAGGGGGGAAGAGCCACAATGTGGGAAGGCTACAACACCCCCCCCCCCCTCTCCGTTCCTCGCTCCCTGCACAATATAGCTGCTGCTGACTGAAAAGAGCGACACTGGCATGTATTATGATATAACAACCAAAACTACAGATGCAATAAATATATATACAGCTCGATATAATTTATTTATATTTTTTGTTAAATGTTGGACACATTATTCTCGGTAAACTCTATAGAAGGCCCTAAAAGTTACTCAACATTACATGATAAATGCTCATTACTATACCTTCAAGTGCATCACATTAGATTCTCCGGTCTTTGCTGACCACCTTGTGGAGGTTAACATTAAATTTTATAACGCAGAACTCAACACTTTTTTTTTTTTTATTGAATTGAATTGATGTGGTTCAGTGACTGGAAATAGCAGCCCAAAACCTGAAAAGTTAACAATAAAAACATACAAATGACAATGGGCTACCTTGTATACTTTCTGAATTTTAAGGGAGATTAACTCCTTATAGCGGAAATGATTATTTGTTATTTGAAAAGAAAAAGAAAGAGAACTCTTCACGTTGGACTCTGCACTAGTGTGCAAAATCGCAGGTGAAATGAATTAAGACATCTCTATAAGAAAGACTTTCTTGTTATGTGACCACAATGACAATTGTTGACAAATAACATATATCTTGCATCTCTTTAGATTGGGGCTGTAATGCAAGTCATTTTCCAAATAGTTCACAATGAAACTTCTCAACCTTAATTAATCATCAGAACATTTTACTCTCTCAGCCCAAGTCCACGAAAACACAATATAACTGACTAATATTGATTATCAATTAATAGTAGTCAAATTGCGGATAGACCTAAACTTTTCTAATTGCATTTCTAGATAAGTCCAGAATAAATGTACCGGCGAGTAACATTTATAGCAATCATTACTAAATTCATTATGCCGCTTGTGAAACGGTAATGGTGGTGGTGGTGGTGGTGGGGGGGGGGGGGGAGGGAGATGGGGGGGGGGGACTGAGAGAGAGAGGGAGGGGGTGGAGTGGGAGCTGGTGTAGATCATTATACCCATCTAATTTCCTTCTTTAATCTCTAACATCGAGTGATTCACTTGCTCCGATACACTTGAAGAGAGAGAAAAAATGTGTGTCTGAAAATACTTGCAATGAGACAAGTTTAATAAGCCCTATATACCTACTATTTTTTTTCTTTTCATTTCCAAATTTCCATGACTGAATCATGGATTGTCTAGCCATCAGGCAAGAGAGATTTTCACATTAGTGTAATTTTCATAGTAAAACAAACAACAGTTAAAATGTTCCTTACTGATTTTAATTCGAACTCATCACGCGGTGCGTATATAAAAAAAAAAAAAAATGTTCCATGGTTGCATTATTCCACCAATAGGGCGACGCGAGGCTCGATCTGTGCATGAAAGTGTATACTTTCATAAAATTGGGTTATGACATTTACACCCTTTGTACACTCAAACATCTGGGACAACAATAGGGGCTCTGCGAACTCCAAGAAAGTATAAATTCCTGATTAGCAGATCATGTTTATCATGGACGAAAAAAAAAAGATATTTTCAAAATAATAATAAGCCTGTAACAAGTATTTCTGACGACACAAGATTATGACCGAATACATATCTCCATGCATGTATCGTGATTATCAATATACAATGACACTCAGAACACAACGTACAACTTGGGCGCCATTTCATAAAAAGTTGATACGATGGCAACTCTTGCTGTAATGGCAATTGTCATGGTAACGACGAGAATCCAGCTTCCTGATTGGTTGTTGCTATTGGAAGTTGCTATTCCAGCAGCAAGAGTTGCTATCCTATACATAACAATCTTTTATAAAGTGGGGCCCTACAGGGAGGTGTCTTCCCACCTCCCTGGTACAACACACACGTTTACACTCACGCATGTATACAGGTTAAAAGTCGTCATAGGTTTAGAATAGTCTTTATTCTTAAGTGTTTACTCACACATCATTAGGAGAGGAAAACCTGATCAACTATTGCTGCTTATTATTTGGTTATCCATAATAAGAACAACATGAATCATGCAAATCAAAAAACAAACACACACACACACACACACACACACACACACACACACACACACACAAAAAAAAAACCTATAGCTTGTATAGAGGAGAAAAAAAACTTGTCCATGACTAATTTGGGGTTTTACAGTCCTGTTTCGGATTATGACAAATAACGATCTATGTTTGCAGTTCCCTGGTATAGGCCCCTCTACATTATTGTATCGAACAATTCAATTCACTCGACTGCTGATTTCAATGGAATTCAGAGTAAAGTTTTATATAGTTCTTTCTATGCAACTGATTGACAAATTGCCCTACATCGACGTAAATAAGCACTGAATTGATCAGTGTTTTTTAGTAGTAGCCATGATAAAAAATCATGGGCGTACATACTCGAGCAGGAATCGAACCTACGACCTCCTGATCACCGGACAGGCGTCATCTCCACTAGACCACCGAGCTTTCGCCCGACAGCAAGTGTTGGTTCTAATCCTTATAGCATGCAGCGGGTACTGCTTTGTTATTCAAATTCATGAATTTCTTCCGTCGAGATGTTTTCATTGCAACTGATTGACAAATTGCCCTACATCGACGTAAATAAGCACTGAATTGATCAGTGTTTTTTAGTAGTAGCCATGATAAAAAAAAATCATGGGCGTACATACTCGAGCAGGAATCGAACCTACGACCTCCTGATCACCGGACAGGCGTCATCTCCACTAGACCACCGAGCTTTCGCCCGACAGCAAGTGTTGGTTCTAATCCTTATAGCATGCAGCGGGTACTGCTTTGTTATTCAAATTCATGAATTTCTTCCGTCGAGATGTTTTCATTGCAACTGATTGACAAATTGCCCTACATAGACGTAAATAAGCACTGAATTGATCAGTGTTTGTTAGTAGTAGCCATGATAAAAAATCATGGGCGTACATACTCGAGCAGGAATCGAACCTACGACCTCCTGATCACCGGACAGGCGTCATCTCCACTAGACCACCGAGCTTTCGCCCGACAGCAAGTGTTGGTTCTAATCCTTATATCATGCAGCGGGTACTGCTTTGTTATTCAAATTCATGAATTTCTTCCGTCGAGATGTTTTCATTGCAACTGATTGACAAATTGCCCTACATCGACGTAAATAAGCACTGAATTGATCAGTGTTTTTTAGTAGTAGCCATGATAAAAAATCATGGGCGTACATACTCGAGCAGGAATCGAACCTACGCCCTCCTGATCACCGGACAGGCGTCATCTCCACTAGACCACCGAGCTTTCGCCCGACAGCAAGTGTTGGTTCTAATCCTTATAGCATGCAGCGGGTACTGCTTTGTTATTCAAATTCATGAATTTCTTCCGTCGAGATGTTTTCATTGCAACTGATTGACAAATTGCCCTACATCGACGTAAATAAGCACTGAATTGATCAGTGTTTTTTAGTAGTAGCCATGATAAAAAATCATGGGCGTTCTTTCTATGTTGGTAAAGTCTAAAGGACGTTTGTCATTGACCATGCACATTTGTCATGAAGCTATCTCTCGGCCTAAATGCATGGAATTTGAGTTGAGGTGTGATTTTGATAACCATGCAGTGTATCTGTCCAATAGGAATGTGGAAAAAGATATAAAGCTTTTAACGTCATAAAAATACTGGGCTATTATATCTGAAAATGATTAATTTTTGGAAATACGGCACTCTGATCTTTTTTACGAAGCAGTACCTACTATATGGGAAAGTTCTGATTCATAACTACCAGACCCGACACACAAAGATATAACAATGTGGAACAGGTCTTATTTATTGTTCTCAACTGAAGTTCTGATTCATAACTACCAGACCCGACACACAAAGATATAACAAATGAACATGCCATGAAGGCTGAAATTGTGAAATTTATCATTTGTCATGCATTTAAAGTCTGATTTCAGCATATTTTCAAATCTTATGTATGCTTTTTTATATGGGAAAAATGTTATTGCACAAGAACGCTATTATAACCGGAGACACAGCAACAAAATGCCTTGAACCTCGATTTTAAGCATTTAAAATGCATCGAACTCAATTAGCTGTGAGTTGCGGGACGCCTCGTTATACGAAGTCAGAAGGAAAAAAAAAAACTCCATCAAAACATGGAAATATCAGTGAGCCTTTACCCATCCATGCATAGTTTCTCAGGTGGTGAAGAGGCCTTTGCTAGAAGGAGAAAAAAAAAAAAAAAACAGCCATAGACGGGCAAGGGCAATTTGTCTTCCTTGACCGATGATACAGTCCCTCACGATCGGACCTCAGATGCAGCGGTCGATTTCTACGAGCCTAATTACTTCCAAACACTGCTCGGATTGTACATTATATAGACTGTCAACTGTATCAGAGGTGCATGAGTATTACGTTGTGGAGTGCAATCATCGTTACACACGACTCCAAAGCTTTATGATAATGGTATTCACTCGCGTGATACTCTCTTTGCTGATATGAATTCGTTGGTTGCAATCACATTTAGACTGCATGTGGAGAAGTCAACCATTTCTGTCTCTGTAATTAACTATGAAGGAGGTACGGAAAGGGAGCGCGCGAATATTTTCCGCCTTTTAAAGATCATTCTCACAGCTGCAGTTGATTTCTGAATGACAGAATGACATTTTTGTTACGTGGAAAAACACAAAGGAAATAAGCAAAATTGCGGAAATAAGATGCATAAACATCGATATTCATTGAACTCTTTTCATTCAAATACATAAGAGGAATGACAGGAAAACATACACGTCGTCAAATAATAATTATTGTAATGAGCAGAACCCAGTGAGACAGAGAGAACAAAATATAGAAAGATAGAACAATGTAAAGCAAGTGCGATTTTGTACCTCTCATGCAAGGAATCTCTTCTCTGAGAAAGGGTCACAAATTGAACGGCTATAGTTCAATCAAGTTTACACATTATTTCATCAAATTTCGATAACCGAGGTCATTCAAGGTAACCCCTGCAGATGCCTGCACAAGGTGTGGTTTATAGATGCTCGACCGATTTTGCCGCACTACTCCTCTGAGAGTTCTCCTTCGAGATGTATAATGATTGCAAGGAGGTGGTGTCACTGAGACCGTGACAAATCTTTGGGCATTTGCATAAGAAAGACGGATGGTCCCGTGCATGGGCTACGCTCTTTTTCAGTTATGATGACGACAGGAATGACGATAGGTCTACTGGTTAGGATAATGACAATGACAATGACAATGACAATGACAATGACAATGACAATGACAATGATAATGATAATAAAAGTGATCATCAGTGTTGGTAATTGCAATAATGCGGATGAAAATATATGATATCATTATCAGTGCTATCACTTGATATCATTAAAAATTGTTCTGTTGAATAACATCATCTATATTATTGTTATCATTTATAATGATAACAATTATAATTATCATTATTATTTTTTAGTCATTATTATTATTATTATTATTATTATTATTATCATTATTATTATTACATTACAGTCATTGCTATAGCAAGTTGATTGGCATCTATTACTAGAAATTCAGAGAATAAAAGCATTGTTCATCATCATTATTCTGTGAGTAACGTGTAAATCAAAACGGCAAAGAAAAACTAACGGCCAAACAAAAATGGAAGAGTAGCGGAGCTAAAAAGCATGTTGTTTTTGCCACCATGTTCACACCCAAACGCACACACGCACTCGCAATTTCAACACACATGAACAACCAGCAAGTGCAACACACATGAAAATATAACAGCCGTCATGAACTCATACAACGGTATTCAGTTATGTCATTGCGATTATGAAAGTATACATAATCTCCAGGGAATCAGCTGCAACCACACAAGGTCGAACGGGACAAAGAGCCCTCTACGATGACATGCGTTACAGTTCGCCGGAAAATATAACGACAACGATTCGCGTTTATTCTATTTCTCCTTTTCGGGTCACAATAATGGAGTTTACTGTCATGACTATCCGGGCAAATATCACTCCTTGAGCCTGAGAAAAGAGAAGAGGAAGGAGTGAGAAGAGGGAATGAAGGAAGGAAGGAAAAGAGGAAGGGGAAAAAGAGAGCAAGCGTGTCTTTCCGCTTTTCAATTTTCGCTTGTAAAAAAGGCGCCAGTTTTGAGGACCCGCGATGAGCTTTTACGTTTATCACCTGAGAATACATTACCCGGGGGTAACCAAACACGAGTAGTTTCGGGTGTCTCCCGCGAGCAGCCAGCCAGGACTTTCGTGAAGCATTTCACATTAGCATTTTGATTTATTTTTCATCGACCCCGATCACACTGCGCGCTGAATACGCTTTGAAACAATCGAGGCAGGGCTCTTTTACCGGTTGAATTAATGTGCTGATATCATTTTCAACTGGTAGTGCCTGTGTGCCTTCAGTTGACCCCCTCCTCTGGAAAACCTTGGGTCTGGAAATGAGACTATTGCTATGTGATATGATGATGACATCATCATATAGGAAGGTTTGACATAGGAATCACCTTGACAACGGCACCGTCAATACGAATGGCACCAATACAAGCAGAACGTCTCAACGGTACTCAAAAGTCTTGGAGTATAAGAAACCCTGGGTTTTACAGCTTGTTTGAAAGCAACGCATTTCATTTCCCAGCTAACGAGCATAATGAGAATACGCGCCGTATTGATTTGTAAGTCTCCTTCCCCATATATTTGCCGTGCATTATACCACACCATGTTCAGCTGGGCTTTGAAAGATGTAGTGATTACGAAGTCAAACAGAATGGTAAAAGTTTCATCAAATTCGGACACGAGATAAGAGAGTTCAGGAATTTTAAGTTATTACAATAATAATGAATGATTATGAGCGATTTTCTTCAGTGTGGACGTTTGAAGAACTAAGACCCGTCTTAATTCCTTGTGTGAAAGTCTTGTGTCCTCTAAACTTGTTTTACATAACCAGTCCCGCTGCTACACAAGAATCAGGTTATTGCTCTGATGGGAACTGTGACAAGAGCACGAGTCAAGTTGAATTGAATTGAGTCGGGTTGAGGCGATTTGAGTTGAGTTCTTTTGTTCAATTGGCTTACGAGTTGAGTTGAATTGAGTTGAATTGAGTCGAGTTGAGGCGATTTGAGTTGAGTTCTTTTGTTCAATTGGCTTACAATTTGAGTTGAGTTAAATTGAGTCGAGTTGAGGCGATTTGAGTTGAGTTCTTTTGTTCAATTGGCTTACGAGTTGAGTTGAGTTGAATTGAGGCGATTTGAGTTGAGTTATTTTATTCAATTGGCGTACTGAGTTGAATTGAGTCGGGTTGAGGCGATTTGAGTTGAGTTCTTTGTTCAATAATTGGCATACGAGTTGAGTTGAGTTGAATTGAGTCGAGTTGAGTCGAGTTGAGTTGTTTTGTTCAATTGGCATACGAGTTGAGTTGAGTTGAATTGAGTCGAGTTGAGACAATTTGAGTTGAGTTCTTGAGTTGAATTGGCTTAAGCTGGATTGTGATAAGATATGATAATAGCTTTAGATATATTTCACCACGCCGTGAACGATGGAGAGATATATTGCTTAAATTAGCTTCTGTGATGCTTTATTGAATATGAACACAAACGTTCTGTGGATAGACGCGACAATGGCAGCCTAGATATACGTTTTTGTTGACCATATTCTTCCGGATACAATGATAAAATGAAATATTATTTTACATACGACACTCTCAATTTCCCTCATACTTGCACGTGCTTTAAAAAGCTCTGAGAGCATGCTTGTTTTCAACAAAAGTTTGGCATAATCAAAGTATAAAGTATAGATATACATAATCATTTCGAGGGGGAGGGGGTAGTTTCAAGGATAAAAGAAGGGACTCCTTTTTTTGCATTCCCAAATGTTGTTGAGATGAGTAATTTGATTTAACCGTTGCCTTGCGGATACTCTTGGTGAGTTATAGAGGCAGTTCATCACTCTAACAATATTCTGCCACGTTAAGGACTAATATGAACGTTCTCAGAACCTAATCAAATCATCAAAATTTGATTATTGGCTTGAGCCTATTAGGTGTTCCCTCTCTCTTTAAACTGACTCTCAGGGTTTTTTTTTTTAACCATATAAGCTATCAAAACAAAAGATAACACTCGGGTAAATATTTGACGTCTCCATTAAATGAAACTTTTCATCATATTTTCTGACACTGCTGCAGCAAGACCTCATCGCAATAATTAGGATGAGGAAGTATATAAAGTCATTTTCGTGACAGGACGGTCAAGTTTTAAAGGTATAAAATCATCTTTAGCAATGGAGTTGATCTCCAATTTCTGTCTCTCTGTCTCTCCTCAGTCTGTCTGTCTGTCTGTCCCTCTTTATCTCTATTTTACTATTACAGTGTGTGTTTGAGGGGACAACCTATGCATCAAAAATAATATATATATAATGTTTTAGCTACCAAGTCAACATGTCATGGACGATCCGTTGACGTAGATTTATCATATCGAATGTGTTGAAGAAATTGGCAAATTTCTCCTCCGATTTATAAAGACTTCAGATGTGGAAACAAGAATTGAAGATGATCTTATAAGTTTTATAGTTCATTTTCCCTTGTTAATTTCTAAATTTATCGGCTCTGAGTGCAGGATAAGGGAAGGTCTTCATACATTATAATACATCAATAGTAGTGACGCATATGTTGATTATCACGATTAATAATAATGTTTATCAATATTTCTAAATTCCACACAGACCCAGAACCATTTTTTTTTTTTAAATTTGGTGCTGTATCCTTTCATTACGATTTTCACTATTCGTCATTATTGTTTCATGTGGTGGTATAAAATATACGCAGTGAAATTGGCAGATGGCAAATTAATCATAGAGCTGTATAGCTCCATGATTTCATGTTGACAAGATGATCAAAAAGTATCCCGCCGACTTAATGGGTTATGTAATTTCTTAGGGAGAGGCACTCATGTTATCATCGATTCTGACCCATCATGCACATTTTACATGAGGTGAGGTTCTCATTTCAGATGCGCGCGAAGTTGTGTGGAGAACATCGGGCGGTGTTCACTGATTAACTGCAAGTCGAGCGGCAACGGTGAGTTTCTTTCACTGCGATTTGAAATTCTCTTAAGGGGTTTAAGGAAATAAAAAAAAAGAGTCATGAACAACATGAAAAAGAGAGAAAAACACCTGAAAAGGTGCACAAATTCCCTCTAATCGGAGATGATATGAACGCCTAATCGATATCCCCGGGGGTAAAGTTTCCAGACTGCTGGCACTGATCCCTTGCCTTGTGCGTGTTATTAATTAATCTGTAACAAAGTCCTGCATGAGAGCTCATCTCTGTGCTCGGTGTTTTGTTGTTTTGGTTTGACTTATCTTGCCATATAGATTTCAATTGATGGTTTTGTGCAATCCACTGAGAGCACTATAAGACAATGACATAGCAACCATTTCTTATTATTATTTCAAGTACAATATATATGAATAAATCTTACTATAATATTCCTAAATTTTATTTATTAATCGGTTAAAAAAAAAAAACATTTAAAATGTTCTTGTTTCGTAAATGATTCCCCTGACACGGTTTCTTTTTAAAGATTGCTTGTTTCGGCAGACTATGTGCATGTGTGTGTTTGGGGGGGGGGGGGGTTCAGTCACCGAGTATTCAACAACTAGGAATTGATTTTTATCCCTTAAATCTTTAATCAGGCAATTTTCGAATCTCGGCAATAAGTCCATTGATAGTGTCCCAGATAATGATATATTAGTTACATGACTTCAGCAAATTGAGAATAATATACCACTTCTTTACTTTGTGTTGATAGTTGCCATCTCTTACTGTGACGATAATAATATCTCTTCTGATGATGATAATAATAATAATAATAGAAATAACAATAATGATGATAACAATAATAACGATGATTATAATGATGATGATGATAATAATGATGATAATAATCATCATCACCATAACAACATCAATATTTACGACTACAACAGTGATGATAACAAATTGACGTGAACTATGAAAATCATTATGACGTTTGTACAGGCGATCTATATAGGAAAAATTTATATTCATTGAACGTCAATTTTGTTATCCTTAGGTTGCTGTAAAATATAAATCTGGTGTAAACCACAAAAGACAAAAACGAATCTAATCAAAACGATAAGATATACACCTGAACATCAATTACACTATGGTAAAAATCAATCAAATTGCTCACATCATTAGCAGAATAAAGAATAACACAACTCGAAGTATAATATTATGTTTCCAAAAATGTATAGAACATAGATATGATACCAAATATATTGCAAGGATACAAAAGAAAAAACACCGCCGAAAAAAGCCCCCTTCCATTATCTCGACATTAACATGAACGATGGGAAAATTTTGGATTTCGTTGCCATGGTAATCGGGTAGGTCTGCTTGAAACGACCGCGTTCGGTTTCATGGCCATAAGCAATTAAAGGACGACTTCACTCGTCGTGTGTGTGTGTGTGTGTGTGTATATATATATATATATATATATATATATATATATATATATGTTGATAAGGTAGTCCACGTGTTGGCAAGATAAAAAGATAAGTAACAAAGTGTTGAGTATCAACACTTGAGAAAGGGCGGCGAGACGCTCGAAAATTTGTGTGAAGAAATAAACCGTTGGTGAATACAGCATGAACTTTGTTGCAGCTTTGTTACTTATATATATATATATATACATAATACATTTACAATAATATGCGCGTGCAAGAAATCTATCAAAGTATACTGAAAGCGAGTTACTTGTCAACATATACAAGGCACTCGTCCCCCCCCCCCCCCCGTAAAAAAAGAAGGATTAATAACTCCACGTAGTTGTACACTTCAGAACTATATTTCATGGGAAAGAGTGAAGCCATATTGTCCTGAAAACCTACAATCGTTCCATCGATCACTGCTGCAAAATAATGATGCACCGTGTATACGCTTGTAGTTTCATGCATTTCATATGATGCAAATAGACAATAGCTTTTGTAACATGTACGAGTTATACTCATTATGTAGGCCTACTTATTCACACTAGTTTGTGTCAATGCACACACACACACAAACACACACACACACACACACACACACACACACACACATATATATATATGTATATATATATATATATATATATACATATATATATAAATGTATTAATATATATGTGTGTGTCTTTATATACATGTACATACGTACTGCTCGAAATCATTATTCCATCTATCTACAACCCTATGATGTATTTTGTTCTTGTCATTCATGATTACTATCTATAGCTACCTACATGTATAATATCCGTCTAGTAATCAACAAATCAATTTATTTGTGCTCATGTTGTCACCCGTTATGAGAAATATGAAACTAAAAAAATGAACTGAACTGAGTATTAAGAACTGAATAAAATGAGCTTGTGTGCAAATCACGTAATATAATCTATACTTCGATTCCCATTACTTAAATGACTTTAAAGTGAAGAGATACTAGTCTTGTATAGGAGGATGTGAGACCTATGACGTCATAACGTCATCTTCTCATCTGATATACATGTGTAAACTTGACAGATCACTGCTGTGTGAAAATATCCAGCGTATTCGAATTCTGGCACTTCCTCGATTTGCATCTGTTTTTTAACCAAATATATATATATATATATATATATATATATATATATATTATATGTATAATACATGTATATTTAGTGAAAACTTTGAGCAAAGAAAATGGATTTCCATCGGGATTTTCTTTGCTCAAAGTTTTTACTATTTACCATTTGTTTCTGGTCAGTTTTCCCTTTGTTTGTTTCCATTATATACATGTATATTAATTTATATATCATTTTCCCGTTCTATTGGTCTGGTTGCAGTCTACTTGTCAGAGCCTTCTTGAACCAACAGTAGCATTAATTAATAAGAGTCATTCCAAGGGCAACCTACAGGGTACATGCTAGTAGTCTGTACAATTAAAATGGTAATGAAAATAAGGCACATTTCTATGGCACAGGTGCTTATATACTTCGTTGTTGGTTTTTTTTTTTTTTCACACAATGCATATTGACATTATTGCGTTACTTTACCAACCATAGAAATGTATGTAACGTATCCTTACTGTAATTTTTCTCCGTATAAATTTACATGCATAGCTTTTGTCACTGAAGAAAGCGAGATTTATGTTTTTATATCATTTCATTGTGAAAAAAAAAAATAAATTTCAACTGAACTGAACTGAACTGAACTGAACCGAACTTACTCTACTGAGCTTCAATAAGAGACTTCTGTCTGCTTGATTAATTTTTCGATTATGTAAAATACCTCACACAGACATTTAAAAACAAAATTTGAACGTGGAGGTGAGTATCCCTTTAAGACAGACAAGACATAGCCGGAACATATTATGACGGTATAATGACGGTATCCCCTGTTTCGTCGCCAGCTCTAATCTACGCGCTTGCTTTGTCACACACTTGTCACCGTCACGTTCAAACCTTTCACACTAAACCGACCAAGTTTTAAAGAAAACGGCAATGTCAACAAGTTACAGCAAATCTTGAGCGTATTGAAAGAAAATGGAGCCAAATCCCTGGTCTAGGGTTTAGGGCACTCGCGGAAGAAGAAGTAAATAAAAAGAAAACGGTTTTTTTTACACACTATATAACTGCGCTTTGTATTATGAATGGATATTATATCCTAATATCTATGTGTTCCTATAGTTATTACCGAAAATGATCAACTGAGAGTATAATTATCATTAACTTAAGGAATGGTGCAAGTAATATTATCTGTACAAGTATAATCAGAATATAAACTCTTGTTTCCAATTTTCTGGAATATTATCGTAAAATAAGTTATTACCCGACGAGCCATCATCTCATTTATTCATCTCCTGATGGATCAGCATTTTTGCTTTCATTACCATCAGCTGAATAAATGATGAATTTCCTGTCAAAACATGAGGTTTGTGCATAGAAAACACCGCTTTGGGTGTAGTTTTCTCCCTTTCAAATTACTTACAGCAGCATTCAGAAGCCCAACAAGAACAACAACTCCCGACCAACTCGTCCGCCTACGAGCGAATGAGTTTTTTTTTTTTTTTTTTTTTTTTTTTTTTTGCCGTTTTTGTGCATTGAGCAGAGTGTGGCGCGTACAAGGTAAAGCCATTACGTCATTGAATACTGCTTTATCTGTGACATTCAGACTCACGTGTAATCAATGGCTTATATGAAAGTCCTGAGACAACATTTTTCCAGATGATTTGTCTTATCACTAACACAAGCATTGCGACGTATGGTCGAGCAAGAGAAAAGGAGCACCAGCAATATAACAATCTTTTGAACTCGTCTTTAAAGGGATGGAACAGCAGAGATGGCATGCGATTTGTGTTGCGCATTATACCGATGGTCTGATCTGCAATAGATTGATATTAACAAAAATCGCCTCGCAATAATAACCCCCCCTGAGGGTCACTGCTTCGAAATCCCCTGCTATTATACGCAGTAGTCTTGCCTTCGGGTACGAAAGCGTTAATGCATCGAAATACATGTCCCTCATGCACAGTTTAATTGACACCAACAGATGACGGAATGACGCAAAATAATTTCAACTGCGTCTCTATACATTTACCTTTATAGACTTAACACTGCTACGAGAATTCTGCTGTACAAACCCTAAGAAAAATATAGAAAGACTCAGCGAGTATCAAGATTCTGCTTAATTCATAAAGACCCAGTTATCACACAGCAAATTATGACTCATTAACAGGTGATGGGAGACGAAGAAAACTAAGTACCTGATCCCCTAGCTCCTTGCGAACGGTAGCTTTGCTATAGCCTTCCATGAGACCCATACCTTATTCTTTAAGGCATTATTCACCATTTGCAGATGAAACAAAAACCCGGCTTTAGTGCTTCAAAATATTTCTGAAATGTGAGTAAGGATAGAAACAACCAATGTAAAAATTTAAATCAGTACAGTAAGTGTTAAGTACTATTAAATAAACAAAATGTGAACAATAGTTATAATAGAAATGTTTCTAGACTAAACCGTCTGATATACAGTTCTGGTTTACTGAGAAAAAAAAAAGGTGATATCTCCTTATGTTTTAGGCTTTATTGCGACATTTTTATATGGTAGGATGTTTTGTGATACAACTGACCTACACATACATCAAATGTGATATCTCGAACATTTTTAAATCACTACTCTCAGTGGTAAACAGTACAGAATCTTCAGACATAATCTGCCATTTTGCTTCATAGAATAAAGCATGTCTCTCAAAGTTGATGCAATTGGTAAAAAAAAAATAAGATGTGTATAGATGACCAGCGTAATATACAGTGATTGTCCGACATGTTTCTTGCCCTTGAAACAACTTTAGACTCTTTCACCCCCTTCTCTCTCTCCCTCTCTCTCTCTCTCTCTCTCTCTCTCTCTCTCTCACACACACACACACACACACACACACACACACACACACAAATCATAGACATGGAAAACAACTCGGGCATACTACATAATATAAAGATGTAGTGGACGAACTTTTTGAGATTAAAACTATGATTTCATCTAATCAACGAACAAATATATGGCTTTTTTCCCCTCTTGTTCTCAAGACACCAAGCTATTCATAGGTTGCCATGATAACACTATTGACACTGATGATTTGTGTTTACCTATGCGCTAAACGGTTTACCACTGCATGCGCCAAACGGGAAAAAATCATTTTGATTCCACGTTATTCTCTTGCATTCCTGCATTCATTTTTCTTACACGATATAAAACACACGTTGTATGCATGTAAATTCAATAATAGGAGTTTAGTCCAACAAGTACAAGTTTTATTAAAATCTAACATAATAGAAACGTCAAATCCAAAAGCCGCATTTTTTTTTTTACGCAACTGGACATTGTGATATAGTGATGATACATTACACAAGGCTACAGTGTCTCCACTTCACAGCTCTCTAGTTGGTTCATGCCTATGGAAAGACACCTTTGTCTATTATTTCGCAACTAAATCCCATCGAATAAAAGTCATCAGTCATAATAAATCTGTTCATCTCTAGTATGCCTTGATGTCAAGGGTTCACGTATTCCTCTTTATACGTTCACCACATAGAGAATGTTGGTGAGGAGGGATACGGAAGACAGTGGGAAACTTGAGGGTTGGAGGGGGTGTATGGGGGTAATTATGAGCCAGTGTGTATGACAATAGCATTCGGAGATGATAAACAAGAATTACTCCAAACATTCTCTCATATCCTATTCCATGTTGACAGGTGGGTAGTTTGAGCTGAACTCAGGCCTGCTGTGTTTTGGAATAGAATGATAGACGGACGTCGTCACGAACGGAAAAAAAAAGTGGAAAGGGGCAGGACTTACACTGTGCCACAATCACGAACATAGTGTTAGTTAGCTTCCCTCGGGTTATAAGATGGTATAAAACATGAGAGGACACGGAGTGTTGGTGACGATTTGAGGATGGATCACTTAGGGTATCACAGAAGGAACAAGAGATCGAGTGACAGCTAGCGATGAGAGGAAGGGGTGAAAAAGGAGAAGAAGAAAAAAAAAAAACAGCAAGAAAGAAAATATCACCGAGGGGAAAATGTATGTAAACTTGTAGAATTCCACGCACAAATACTGACGCCAAGATGACGTGTACAGTGGAGCTGAAATTTGATGGGAATTGCACGGGTTTGCAAATGAGCGATGTGGCCTTAAAAACCGATGCCCGCAGTAATTGTGGTTATTCTTCCTTTCCTTTATCATTATTCCTGACATTTCAACGGTCTCTCCCGAGTGTAAGTTCCCGATCAAGATGAGAGAGAGAAAGAGAGGGAGGGAGTAAATCGACAAACAAACCCTTTCTCTTCATCAAATTTTCTTAATTAAGTTTAGACGTCAAAGAATGAACAATGTGGCCACCAACAAATCGGTCAACTTAGTTACGCAGACCCACACTTTGTTTAGATTTTAAGATAAGTGTAGGCCTACAAGTAAAATGTCAACCGTCTGTGATGACGAAGAGATAACCTTGATCGTGTTCATTGCCTCTATAGTTTTTGTGTGCGCTAGGAACAACCATGCCCTTGTCTCTCTTTGTGTGTCTGTCTGTCTGTCTGTCTGTTTGTCTGTACATCTGTACGTCTCTGTCTCTGTCACTCATTCTTTGTTTTGAACACTTCTCTGAACAAGTTGTTTGCTATAAGTAGTTGAAAATGAGTGTTCCGCATAAGAGCGACGTGCTAAGAAATCCTCTTGAGGATACGTCACTTTCAGACTCTCAAATTCCGGACCAGTTAATAATTATTTAGTCTGAAAAGAATGAGTAAGATTTTACAAACACAACAGTGACAATATGATCATATCGGATTAAAAGTAAAGGAGTCATCATTTTTTTCAATCACTTATTTTACAAAAAACAACAACAACAAATAAACTTGAGCAGATAGTATGAATATGCAAATAAATTAGCTGATGATGTCATCACCTAACAATGTTCCATTGATCGTGTAAAAATATTGACGAAAATTCAATTTTTTGTTACTAACAATGAAAGTGCAAGACATAACGTTATTCCTAGCTGAATAATTTTAAACAAATGATCGGTCTGATATGTTTTTGAGACTGGGCATAATTGCGTATGACCTCCCCCCCCCAAAAAAAAAAAAAGAAGGAAATTTCAAGATTTTATGTACAATGTCTATGGCAAATTGTGAGAAGATGACATCATCAGCTCACTATATAACTTGCACAGTCATATAATAATAATGATGATGATAGTAGCAGTAATAATAATAATAATAATAACAATGATAATAATAAGAACAATAATGATAATGATAATAATAATAATGATGATAATAATAATAACAATAATGATAACGATAATAACAATAATGATAATGATAATAATAATAATAATAATAATAATAATAATAATAATAATAATAATAATAATAATAATAATAATAATAGTAATAATAATAATAATAATTGTTCAAGAACTGTTTTGTGAAAATCAGCGAAACTCCACAATATCACTTCTTTTTTATCTAATTTTGATCAAATTCTTACTGTTGTGTGTGTAAGACTTTATTCTTTCGCTTCAGCCTACTAACTTTTGACTAGTCGGGGTCAGATCGCCAGTTGGCGCAAACAATGCGGTGTATACTGCACCAGTACAGGCAAGGCACTTTTTATCTCTATTGTCTTGTTCTTCGGAGAGGACAAACCCGATTTTGCTATAACACGCATGTTCCAAAGACATCTGCCCGAGTATACTCATGACCATATAGTCTTCAGCAGGTTAAGTGAAATGTCACCCCGTCTTAAACCTTGTTTTAATACAAATATAAAATATCAATCACATCGAATGGTTGAAGTTACGTGAAAACCGGGCACTCAGCCAAAAAACAAACAACAACAAAAACAAACAAAACAAAAACAATAAAAAAAACCTTTGCAAATTCTTTTTTTTTTTGCAAAGTAGATAGGAAACTATGAAAAACTTTATGTGCTTTCATGAAATGGTAATCACGGTCTGTCAGTCAGAATCAAATGTATGCAAATCATTGGGTGATGATGTTATATCCCGCTAGACTCTGCCTTTGGTTTGTAGGCCTACACAGAAATATTTCCATTTGATTATAATCCCTACATCTTTTAATCCAAAGATATTTATACTGTTCATTACACGTGTTACAGTACATTACAGAACTCTGTTTCATTTTAGTTCAGTGTTACTCATTATTTGTTTTGGTTGCAGAATAAATATTGTCAAAAATTAATTGTGAAATGTAGAACTGATTCTGATATTGGATCTTTTTTTAACTTTCTTCCTGAATTCGTGCGGATCAAATGACTTTAATCAATGCCATCTACTCGCTAGGTAATACCTTTCTCCAAAATAAAGATGATATGCGGTGAGCGTGACGAACTTGAGGATTTGTGGTCCCCTTCACTCCATGGTTGGAAGGACCGCATGCGTGTTCCCAAAATCTCCGGAAAAGGGCTAAACTTTTAGAAGTCCGAGTTTTCATTCAGATATTTTTTTTTTAAGAGTGTTTTTTTTTTCTCACTGTGTCTTTGGACTTCTGAGAAATTTAAAAAGGGGTTAAAAGGTGTCTTGAAAAATCATAAAGAAATAAATTAAAGTTCATGTCATGATGACTTTAAGGTCTAAGATCCCATTTTGCACACACACACACACACACACACACACACACACACACAAAGCTCTCCTAACATGCCTAAGTTATTGTAATGACAGCTTACCTGAGATGAGGTGGCATGGGGGATTGCTCAGTCTTGAGATGTAATAATAGAGGGTTGGAATGAGAACTCACGTGAGACAGGGGCATGCATTGAGCAGTGTCCCGGATTTAGAGTCATGGTCTTCAAGGGAAGAAAAGCCTGCGAAAGGGGTTTCAGAAAATTTGGCACCCCGAAGATAGGGGGTGCTTTCAAAAGGAGGGAATGAGTATGTGCGTACCCTAAATAATACTGAGTTGGGGAGGGGGGGGGGGGGGGGTGATCTCCAAACTGACAATGAAAACTTACCCGGTACCAATTGGGGCAAAAACTTATTCAAGTGCAAATGAGATGCCTTGTTGACTGAAACATAGTTCCACACGAGGCTATATTGCTTGTGTTTCATTGATTCTATGAAAGCCAAACTCTACCTTTAAACCTCTCGTGCATAATAAAATGGCGTCCTAAGGCACACAGAAGGTGTGGTGGGCTTTGCATCGACCTGATGACGGCAAGAACCTTCTCCATATTTGCATGACTGCATCACTTGTTATATGTCGGTGGCGCTTGAAGTATCGGGTTTCTGCCAGTGCGTTATGTCACGTGACGCGTGGAGAAGACTAACCCCGCGCATGAGAAGTTGTGTTGCATAATGGGATCGAAGCTGGAAGGAATTTATAGCATATTTATAGCATATTTTATGCACATTGATGTTGTTTTCACGAAGAGCTTCATGGTTCTGCATGCAGTTGTTCATGTTCTTCCTGTGCTACTCGAGAAAACAGGACCAAAATTATGTCTAATCAAATATTGCATGGAAAGAAAAAAAAATGCCTCCTGGGCAAAGATTTGTGTATGAAATTAATCTAAAAAAAAAAAAAGGAAATCTATGTAACTGGAAATATAGACCTACTGAACTAGCGAGAAAGCTTGATTTGTCAGTATGCAATAGGACATTGTAGGATGGCGTTCTGGGTAGAATTCAAAACGGCCTCTTATTAACGGTAACATGAATCGTGCGGAATTTCTCAACTGCTTTGTAATTAGAATTACAGGTTTTATAATAGTAAGGATTTGTAACGTGTCGGGGAGGATTAAGCTTATGGACTGCACAGAGGTGCTACTGTTTAACAGTCGCTATATGTTTATTTTTTTTCGATTTATGACCCTACTTCAGCAATATGTGAAAGAAGGGGAGTGCTGTTTGGATACTACCTCTCTGCAACCTTATTGAAGTTTTAACGTCGCTAACACATCCTACGCGCAACCTCATTGTCTCTAGAACTAATACTTCAGTCAAATACTAAATATTTACCTTCTTCCTCCAAACAATTTAAGGGAACGTTCCCCCCCCCCAAATTTATATGTAAATTGAGGGAATGCAACAACAAGAATAGAACACATCAGCGAAGTTTGAGGAAAATCGGACGTTACCGTTCAAACGTTATGAATAATTTCGATAAAGCCATCGCCGGATGACAAGACCTCAAAAGTTCCTGACATCACTGCAGAACAACACTACAAATATATATATATATATATATATATATATATATATATATATATATATATATATATATACAGCTGTACATACATAGTAGAGAGAGAGAGAAAGAGAGAGAGAGAGAGAGAGAGAGTTCAACAAGATTTAGTTGTGTAAAATGACATATTCCTGTCACTTGTTTCTGATTACGGATAATATCATTCCTCACTGCTTTGTGGAAAAAGTAAGTCAATTGCTCTTTCATTATGATAGAAATATAAGATCTTAGGGAATTCTCTTTTCATTTTCTGTATACCGTTGTTGGGGCCGTGACGTCTTGATGTGATGGGATGCGTTGACGGCACCGAAACTTTAAAAAAAGAAGAAATCATAATTTTTGAACAAGTTTGATTACTTTTCTTAAACTTCATTGATGTGTTAATTCTATGAACACTGCTGCATCCACTCAATTTATATGTATATTTGGGAGAGCTTCCCATTTTATCAAAAATACGCAGTGGCTCAGACATTTTGTGAAGGCGAAACTGCTTGATGTATTAAGATTTCCCGTAGTACCCAAGACTGGATGATATTCTTAAAATCTAGCATGATTAATGAGGCAATATTTGACACCTTCCATCATGTTGATAACTACCTAAATACAAAAGAAACAAAAACGAAATAAAACAACTGTGAGCAAGAGTAATTTCATCAAACTATCGCTGACATCGTACATATAATATGAGTTTGCAAAACGAGTTAACTTTATTCTTTTTGAATTGAGATACAATATTTAGGATTAACGCTGCTACAAAAAATGTGGGATATTTTCATTCAACACCAAAAGAACATTTCTTGTTACGTAAAGTTATCACCGGAAATGTTTTAATTCGCTTTATCTAATGATAGACTTACTTAAGAAGTGGAGCGTAACATTTTTTGCGATTGCTTCAAACAATATCAATATACACAGGAAGAATTAATTTACACTGACAAAAAGAGAAATAGATTGGCAATCGTTGATGAATAATGAAATTTCAGCCAAGCCAGTGCCATTTACTGCGATATATGCATTAAAAGTTCGTTTTCTCAAAGTACATTCCCTTTTCAGAAATTGTGCAATCATTATCATACAAACTTTTGACAATTATCCTGCATGTTTTTTGTTTTGTTTTATATTGTATTGTTTTGTATCGTATCGTATTGTATTAATTCAGTCGTTTTGTTTCGTATTGTCTCAATGTATTGTTAATCCTGTATAGTCCTCTGAATCTAGTTCTATCTTTAGGTACATTTTGACGTATGTTTTATTAAAAATTGTGATTTTAAACCAAAATGTAAAGGAAATCTCCATTTCCAAGCCCCAGGCTTTTGCGTGATTTCCTCCTTTGACTTACACATCTCTGTGAATGTTTTTAATGTGATCTTATGAAATGAATACATTGAATTGAATTGAAAAAAAAATTGAATGTTCAAGTTGGGACATAGGGCCTATAAGAATAATGATACAAGATGAACAGAATACCAAAAATTTTAAGATGGAACTTTAAAATGTTTGGAGATTTCACAATTTCAGCATTATTTTCACAAAAACTTCGTTTGCTTTTATTGTTCCACATTCCATGTTTCAACAAATAAACCATAAACTAAAAAAAAATTAGCATGGGTGAATTGTCAAGTACAGTAGTTAAGACAATTGAACATTGTGAAATATGAGGAATCTGCATAGAAGCATTGCTTGTAGGGTGTAGATTCCAAGATGCTGATATGAGATAAATTCTTACTTGATATTTACAATTGAAAGGAAAGACAATTTATGAAGTAGGGAATATAGACGTCGAGGAATGTAAAAAAGAAAAAGAAAAGTAAAGAAGTGATATGTATACATATGATAAGTGATGTATATATTATACACATGTATGTGTGTGGTATATATATATATATATATATATATATATATATATACACACATATATATATATATATACATATATACATATATATATACACACATATATACATAAATATGTATATATATATATATATATATATATATGAAGAGTTTGTTTGCAAAAACCGATAAGTCCATATGTGCCAAATGGAGATATTTGCGATTAAAGGTTAAGAAAAATAAAGAGAATGATAAGAAAATTTTTGCTTCTTTTGACCATAACTTCAGAAATATACCTTTATATGTAGTGCCCGATATATCACTAAAAAGGTATTATTTTGTACTTTATGACAGAGATCGTACTTAAAAATCTTCAAAAATGGACTTATCGGTTTTTGCAAACAAACCCTTCACATATATATATATATATATATATATATATATATATATGTACATATATATAACGATTTACTTAAGAATACAAATACTTACTTTAGACTTGTGTGCAGTGAGAGACTCACATATTATGAAGCCTTACCGACTTTCATGTACGAAGTCTCACCGTCATCAACTCACCTAATTTACATACATTATGTGGTTGCCACAAATCACAGTAACGTGTAAACACATAAAAATGTTGCAATAGTACAATCCATTATATCCTAAGCTGCGTGCACGATGTCGATATCAACTCAACCATTTTGTTTGTTTAATCCAGTGGCGGATCCAGCAGGCAGGGGCGCATCGGGCGAGCGCCCCACCTTATCATTTTTTTTTAACAAAAGAAATAGTAAGGGAAAAAAGTGTGTGGGGGATGCGCCCCCTTTAATTTTGTAAAGGTGCCCCCTCTTTAAAAAAAATAAAGATAAAGAAATCCTGGATCCGCCCCTGTAATCTATTCTATTTATCAAACCCAACGCGACAAATGGTGTGGAATAGTAATATTCATTATTGATGCGTGAGCTCTATCATTATGTTGCTTTTGAGTCATTAAGAGGATACGTACCAGTATGATGTCATCAGTGGAGCTATAGGAAAAAGAAACTACCAACTCAGAATCATACTATTGATCTCTATGGACCTCAACAGACAGATGCAAATTGGACTATATGAAATATTTACATGATATATATATTTTATATATAATACTCGGGACAGCACTCGGTAGTTTGCGATTCCACCATTACTTCTACGCCGTGCAGAGTTTGGTTGCGTAAATCACCGGCGTCCGCGCTGAACCGTTACACAGGATCAGCTGATTATCTGCTGCGTCGCATTGCAAAGCGCTGTAGAATAGGCTTAATCAGCCATAACCTCCTTTCCCTTCTTCACTCGCTTGTGATTCGTTTTTGCTCTCTTGCCTCCCCTCCTTCCCCTCCCCCTCCCCCTTTCTCTCCCTCTCTCTTAACCGTCCTTGCCTCCTTCTTTTTGCAACTATGTCTTCATCAGGATGAGATTCAGTGGCGTCGGTATAAAAGAAAGATGTGGTGATGATGATGACGATGCTGTAATGATGACGATGATGATGATGATGATGATGGCAATGATGACAATGATATTGAAGATATGAAGATGAAGATGATGATGATGATGATGATGATGATGATGATGATGATGACGATTTTGCTGGCATTTGTAAATATAGTGTTAAACTGTGTTTCTTCCCGATGGAAGGAACAAGACGTGATGTAAGCGAAAACGCCAAATTCTCCAACGTCCACTCAAATCAAAAGGAAACGTTCACAGACAGAGTGCTATAACCAATTCGACGGCGGCGTCGCCAATAATTCTTACCTGCGAAGGTGTCGGATTCGGAGGGGGTGATGTACTCGCCATCCGACGTCTTCCTCTTCGATTTTAGCGATATCTTGCAGCAAAACATGGCGTGCGAGGCGGTGGTTGATTGATCAGGACCTGTTGTGCGAACAACCGCCCGCCGACCGAGTCGAATACGACGGTAATGATGATACGCTTCGTCCGAAACTGATGGATGAAATTGCGTGGCGAAGAGAAAAGCATAAAAATCTATGGGCAAATGCAATGACATCCAAATACTGGCTGCTGTGCGCTGGCCGTTGTCTTACTGTCAGCTGACTGTCGAGCATGGGCCGTTCGCGCTCTCCCCCGCTCTCGCGGCCCGCCTGTCTCTTTATGTGATCAGACTGTGCGTTTCGTGTTCATCGCGGCTAATTAGATGTGCGCCAGAAAACCTGCAAATGACTCGAATTGCACGTTCCCAACAAATAATGATGGTACCCGAGGTAAAATTGCTCTAGAAATTAGGGGAAGGAAGAGAAAAAAGACAGACGAAGGGAGAGAGAAAAGCAGTAACAGTGAAGGAGAAAGGACGTGTCTTTTTTTTATGTCAGTCGAGGAAAAAGGAAAAACATCTTTACTCGGAGAAAAAAAAAAAGAATATTGTGTGTTCTCGCATGGAAAGAGGGACCGGGATGATCCGAAGAGGGACGGGGGAAAATATGGGAGGGGGAATGAGTAAGAAGTAAGCAAAGCATCTATCGAAGATATAGAAAACAGGTAGAAGGTAGATGTATATTACGAGTGAAATCGTAGACCACTTTGAATACTTGCCGAGGGCCCTCAGCGGCACTCAGTTTATACTTCTCATAAGTCAATGCGTAATATGATATGCCTGTCACGTGAGGCTAATTGTCATGACGGTTACAAAGCATCATAACAGGAGGCTGCTACTTCTCTTTCCCTCACTCGCAAGGAAATCACTTGAATAAGTCGAAAAGATAGCACAGGCACCTTCGGCAGTACCATCGTCATGGAAAAAAACAAAAACATTGGTGGGGAAGATATTGCAATGATGAATTATAATAACTCTTTCAAGCACTATCATTCACTTGAGACGAATCTTGTTGAAGAATTGATTACGACTACGTGCAGTTAGAGAAGATATTTCACTTGACAAAAAAAAAGCGAGCAGACTCGTGACAATACAGCCAACTTCTTCCTTCTCCTCCCCTAAAAACACAAACAAATATAGAAACAAGCAAACGAACAACCCTGACTAACACGCAATCATGTATATCAAACGGAGTCTCCAGTTGTATGCTTATTAATTTTTATTCTTGCAAAGACGTGATGGTATGGGGTCATCCCATAAGACCGACACCCACGAGTCATACAGCCCAGGAGTTCCGACATTGAGAAAACGTCCATGAGTCATACAGCTCACGAGTCATACAGCCCATAAGTTCGACACTACGAAAATAAAGCCCACACTAGGTAAAAACAGCCCACGAGTTCGACAGATACAACAACTTGGTCTCATGGGCCTTAGTGTCGAACTCATGGGCGGTATGACTCGTGAGCTGTATAACTCATGGGCTGTATGATTCGTGAGTTCTATGACTCGTGGGCTGTATGACTCGTGGGTGTCGGTCTCGTGACGTGCACCCAATGGTATCGCTCGTATCATATTCGGCAACACGACGAAAGGAGCCATTTTGCCATAAATTCAAATGCGTATCTTTCAGATATTTCCCAATATTTTTGCAAGCTTGTCCGAGCCTTGTCTCGGTGCTACCCGACATAGCAACATCTAATGCAATCAAAATACATTCGAAGTATCGACATGGAATGAGTATACAGGTGGACTGAATGACCTGGATAGGCCTACTGGGTGCTCGCAGGTAAAGTGTTCATAAACTTAATTACACTGTAGTAGTAGACTTGCCTATTAAACACTGCATAGGTTTACTCTCAATTCTAAATTCTATCCTCACCTGTGTAATTAAGGTTATTTCTGTCAACAATAGAGCTTGTCCGAGGCTTGCCATACATAGCAACAACTAATGCATGCAAATCGGACTCTATAGTATGGAAATGCATTTGATAATTCGAGATAGTTGTAATGGAGTGTAACAAAAGTAAATGTCAAAGAAATTGGGGCTGATCGATGGCAACAGGTGCTAGCAATACACTTCACACGAGCTGCATGGCTACAGGCCGAGTCTTACCAATACTATATTATGGAGAACCTTTTTAGTCATAATTATTATGATTATTATGGTAGCCCTTTTCGGCAACCCCTCTCCCCCCCCCCCTCTCTCCCTCTTCTTTTATCCTTCCTCTCATTTCAAATATATTTTATCACACATAAAAGTTGTATATCCGGTACAAACCGTTGTGCACGTGCAAAAGTGACATACAGGGTATATATTATGTCATTGATTTGATGGAGGTCCCCCCCCCCCAAAAAAAAAAAAACACAAACAAACAAACAAACAAACAAACAAACAAACTTTAATCACATGAAAACCAGATGGGTTCAAAAAGTTTACAAAATCGAAGAAACATTACAATGGTTCATATGAAATAAGACTGACTGGAATAGAATCAGAACACGAATTGGTAATTATACAGATTTTACCGATGGAATGTTTAAAGAGGCCCCAATGCAAGAGAAACCAGCAAACAATTAAACCTTTTTATATTGACTGAATGTGATGGAAACATAGTAATGAAAAGAACCTACGTGGAAGTTATAACAAATTAGAAATAAGGGGAGCATTTTTGGGGGAAAAAAATGCTGCATCGAGAAGGATGTTTCAAAAACGAGTTTATGAGATCAAAAAAAAGGAAAGGAAAGGGTTTGGAGAAAAATAAGGAGAGAGAGAGAGAGAGAGAGAGGGAGAGAGAAAATAATGACAAGATAATGAAGGAAGCAGAAATTAAGGGCAGTCGGAGGCGTGATTTATAAGCCTGACTCGGACGGCTTCTTGCTTCGTGTACATCGGGTTTTATGGATACATTATTCATTGTGTCAATAAATGTTGAGAGGACTCCAGTCACATTTGCTGAAATTCAATTTTTTTTATGTTGCAATTAACAAATTGTAGACCCACGAAGCATTAGCTCAGGAAATGTTGAAAATGAATAGTGAATGAAAAAAAATAATAATAATGAAATGCATTGAAACATTTCACTGCATCTAGGCTGAACGATTTATCGTGTGTTTTCATTATATTTCGATGTATGTAGAATATGCATATTGCTTTTCTTTTGCATGACATGTTTTGTACACTTATATTCTTTTGTTGAAAATGAAAATAAATAAACGAAAACGAAATAAGTAATTTGATAAATAAATGATACATATACAAATTAATAAATGAATGTATAAAATATTTGATAAATAAAACCTGAATTAACGATTGAGTGAATAGAAAATTGAGAAATAAACAACACATGAACAAATTAATAAATGAATATATAGAATATCAAATTAAAATAAAACTTGAATGACGTTTTGTCTGTGAGGCTATCACGGCATCAGATTAACGATCACTCATTGTTGACTGCTCCTGGTAATGAAATGTCGCCATCTACGGTTAAACCTGCTGCCTGGTTTCTGGTAAGGGCGCCTCGCCGCAACAGGTTCCACAATCAAGAGTCCTATGACTGATGTAATGCCTATACATTATAAGCTGCGTAAAGGTGCCCACATTATGTTTTGTTTTGTTTTTTGTTTTTTGTTTTTTGTGGGGGGGGGGGGGGGGGAAGAGGGGGAAAATGCCCATTTCTATCATGATATTCAATTATCTACAGGGGGAGGGGGGGGAAATCGCTTGATACCTGCCGATGTCTTTGATTTATTGAATTTTGTGATAATTGGAGGAATACGCAGAAAGACAACAAGAGTGTTCCGACAGCAGGAAAAAAAAAGGAACTGCCATATAACAGAGATACAGTAAGTAGTACATGTAGTATGTATTAATAGTTGTACTATTTAGTTGCAGTAGTGATAATGATTACGAGGATGATATTGAGGTAAGTGATAGTGATAACAACAATATTATCATGATTATCAATTGTAATAATAAGTAAAATTACCACCACCACCACTACTGCTACTACTATTTCTACATACTCTTACTATTACAAAATAATGATAATATCGTGAGGCTGATGATGATGATGATAATGGGTGAGGACTCCACCCATTTTAAGCTTAATCGCTTACGATGGTGGTCTCCTGCATTTCAATGATGTCTGTTATTTACTGAAAAATACTGTATATTTTATTTCATGTTTTTGTGTATGTACACTGCTCAATGCAATCACCTATATGTGTATCTATTTGTATACTGTTATCGATTTATTTCACTGCACTTGCTATTCTTTGTCTTTGTATTTTTTGGAAATTTGTATTTGAATTATATTTGATTGAATGCAGAAATAAAACAAATCAAATCAAAATAAAAAAGGACATTAAGGAGAAGACTGCTGACATATTTGTCATTGTGGAGTTTGAACATTGGCAATCTTACTCTACTAGACGCTTTTATGTCCATGATCAAACAGGAAAGTTAGTGGATTTCCTTCCCCCCCCCCCCCCAACTTGTAAGGCCATACCATGATCCCTTCATCGTCTCAGCCCATGTCTACCTCATCTAAAGATATGCATATGGGGCACGTGAGCAATTTTGCAGAACTGTGATTCTATGCAAATCTATCTAAATTCTTTAAGTGTTTACTGCGTATTCCATTGCTTACTGTCGATCACAACAAAAAATGCTATAATATAAAGCAGGACAATGAACATCAATGTACACTGTATTAGTATCGATACGCATTTTTATCAATCAAGTCGGCTCATGGGTGAGAAACCTTGTTCTCTGCTATAGCACTTGTACAGAAACGAGTACCGGTATGATTATCATCAGACAGTGGCTTCCATGCATGGACTACTATAACAGACCACAACAATGTGGAAATGGGGGTTTCCCCTGTCCGTCGTCACATTCTGAGGAGTTGCTTTCAAGCCGCCGCGAGAAGGTCCTTGACGTCCAATACATCAGTCACATGAGCTGTAATCGCACGCGGATAGGAGCGAAACTCTAGTTCATATCCAAACTATAATTCATGTCCACATCATGAGGGAATTTTCCCTCATTCTGCCCAATTGACTCGTTTCGTTTGAGTGTTCTGAGCCAGTGGATTGATTATATAGTATATAGAAATCATAGATTTGACTCTTGCATTATTGTTGTTTTTGATGACTTTTATCCGAGTGCTCACCTTATTTACTAAAAATCGCTAGATAACTTTTAAATTCACATTACGAGTTTTCTTTATGTATGGTTTTTTAGCTTCCTGATCGCGTATATTTAGACGTGCAGCTATAATGTTCACGAAAGATTTAAAGTATTTCATGTCTGCTTTTTAATGTAAACTAACATGTTTTACATCTTTAAGGTACATTTTTTCTTTCTCTCAAAAGTTTGCACATGTTTTGTAAAACAAATTTATTCCTTCTGTAACTATGACGGCAAATGTGTCAAGATGACAATTGCAATGAACGCTGTGATGAAACTCAACCTCATCACCAGAATCAAGAATATGCCATCAAACTCTACTCGGGTTTCATTCATCTATTTGCTAGTTCCATCAATGAATCAATATCTCCTTGCTTCCATGCAGTGATATGCGGGATGAAAAGGTCAATTTTATACACTGGTGTGAGACTATATACAAAACCATTGCGATAGATAATCAATAGCTTCGAAACCCCAAGCCTCTTGTCAGGGCAATCAAAGGTATGAAGCCACTATATGCTCGCGTTATTAATATGCAATCATTATTCATTTTTTTGGTAAACATTCGTCTAATATCATTCCCTCCTTATTCTTCGGAGTTAGGATGGTGAGCGTTTATGAAAAGAAGAAGCAGTAGTTTTCAAGCCACTAACTATTCATGATATTTGTATAATATATAATGTATACATGCACGTAGAATATGCATTTTATTTTATCTTTTTTCATCATTGTCGGTGAATGTTACGTGCATGTGTACATATACGCCTGATCTATTTGATGTAAATATCCCCCAAACACACACATACAACCACACAAGAAAATCTTTTCGTGGTAAATTACTGTTTTATGTGGTGAATATAGCCACCACAACATCCAGTCCACAGGAAAAGTAAATGCCATGTGACGACGTTTTTGTGGCGTTTCACAGTTCTCGAACAGTTGATATGAATATGCAAATGACTGAGCTGATGTCATCACCACACAATTTTCCATTGATCGTATACATTAAAAACAAACAAAAACCCTGATGAAATGTGTACAATGCAATGTTATTTCTGGCTGAACAACTTTAAATTAAAGATTAGGCAGACATACAGGTTTTGAAACTGTAAGACATAATGGCGTTTGAACATAAACTGGAAAGTTCAAGATTTTGCGATTAAACTATATATGACAAGGTCTTGATGACAATTTGCAAGACCATGTGATATGACATCATCAGTTCACTCTTTTGCACATTCATATTAACTGCTCAAGAAATGTTTTGTGAAAATAAGCGAAACTTCACAAGTTCATAACTTTACTAATTCTGACCAGATTATGATCAAAATTTCACTGTTGTGCCTAAACAATTTTTCTCTTTCTTATCAGACTAGCTTTTAACTACTCCAAAATTCCTAAGGGACTCTTTACAAAAAAAAAAAAAGGTACTATAAGAACAGGTACTATCGTTACTGTTTTTACTGAATCAATATAACTCAACCGTATATCTTTATCATTCATCTGTCTGCATCTTTTTTCCCTTATAAATAATAAGTATAGCATAATATTCAAATTGAATACTACTATACTTCGAGTATAAACTCAGCCAGAAATTATTATTATACGTCATTTTTTTATTCAAGTTAGGTTTTTATGTTGTTGATTTTATTTTTAGTTTTGCTATATATTGGACACGAACACCAAAATACAAACTTCATTTCATAGCATATTTCCACGAAAATCACTCTAAAAGAGAAGGCACGTCACAATAAGTCACTCCGAATGGGAACATCGCCCGCGACCTCCATGAAGCTGTGAAATGCCCCGGGAAATGGTCCGCAACCTAGTGGAACGGATGCCATAAGAGAAGCCCGACTTTATACGATTACATTTTGTATTGCGTTTACTCGGGAGGGGGTATGAGAAAATTGTGAGAGGATACCAGATCACATCATCATGTGCAGACTATACTTGATATGTTGATGGGAGATTCAAAGACGAGACAAAAATATCTTCTCAGAATGAATAAAGAGGGAGAAAACGAATGATCACGTCGAGAAGAATTCGGTCGTTAGGTGTAAGGCCTACAGCTTGGATGATGTTAATGATGGTGATGAAGAAGTTGAGGCTTATCCCTGCGATCAAAATACACAGTTTAGTCCTGCGGTGTTTACCATCAATACAGCGCCATGAAATCACAAAGTCCAAGATAAAATCGTTAAAACCTTGAAGAACTCATAGTAGCACGTTACACGGTCGGCTAGCCTTTTTAAAGCAACGCTCAACATGGTGATAATCTGCATTTCCTAGCTGTTATATATCACTATCTATATTATGTTCTTCCTTATTCATATATTTTTGTCTTGAGGTAAATATTGATTGATTGATTGCCATGTAAATACTTCTTTACATTTGTTTCGTTTTGCTGTTGATTTATATGACAATGTCTTCTTCTTTTTTTTTTTTGTTTAGACGTGCATCACATACAGAAATAAAGTCCTTCCTAACATAAAGAAGCAAACACAAACACGCATACTGCTAAACGTCACTTGTCTGTGCGGAAGATGGCAGGTGTCAGGAATAGACCGAGATTAAAGACAACCTCATTAAATTTCTATTGCTATTAACGAAATCGATTACTTGAAGATTTTTTTTTTCTTTTTTTCCTTCCCTCACACACTGTGTCTTATCATTAGGTGATGACAGGTAGGAAGTCTGATGATATCTTCTTAGTTATTTCATTTTTTAAAGACTAAATAGACGTGGAAATACTCAGTATAAGAATACTCATATCATATCCATTTCCAATGCACTTAGTACCTTCACACCCCGTGTATCAGTAGTAAACTACAGTATACTATTCACATCACATCAAATCCCGTCCTTCCCCTTGTGCGTTTGTGTATTTTGTGTTTGATATTATACGCGTGTGCACATAATCATCTCATTGTTTTAAATACTTGTTTCTCTACAGGACCTTAAAAATGTGAGTCAGTCGTATTTGTATGTATGTATGTATGTATGTATGTATGTATGTATGTATGTATGTTTGTTTGTTTGTTTGTTTATGTGTGTACCAGCGTACGTTTGTGCTGTGTGTACTGTGTGTTGTGGGTGTGTGTGGGTGTGTGGGGTGGGTGCCTACTGTCTTGTGTGCCGTGCCACCGATATTACTCGCAGAGGGATAAACATGCATGACTTTTCCCGACCTAACCGCAAACGAGATTGCAATGCAAATTATTCCACTTAAGTACTCGATCCTCCGAGGCGGATCAGGTACTGCTTCTCGAATTGGTTTTTGCGAGTAGGGGAGGCAAACTTCGCGGATACAGAATGTACTGGGCATCTAGGCTGCGCATGTCGATCATAGGTTCGTGTGCGCGCAATTTGGAGTGCACTGACATTCCAAACGAAATTACCTGTTTCCGCAGCCACGGTTGAGTGAGTGTAGTTTCGGACGAGACACAAATTATTTCAATGAGTGCATCGACTATTTCCTGTGCTCACGATTATCGATGCACACGAGCGCTCTCGTCTTCATGCAAATTAAGAGATACGGCAAACTAAAAAAAAAAAAAAAAAAAAAAAAAAAAAAAAAAAAAAAAAAAAAACCAACCAAAACCCCAAAAAACAGAACACGTAACCTTGAAAACATTCAAGAGCAGTCAGAAATCAGGGCATCAATACATAGCTGGCTAGTAGTGGTCATCATACGCGGTAGAATAATTGAAGGAACTGCATTTGTTTTTCTGACAAAGATATGTTTTTTATATTGATAGATAGATAAAATAAGGATACTTCATAAGTGTCCACATGTGATAAATGGCACACAGATCTAAAGCGCATTTAATTGTACTTTCTATTCGACAATTTCACTTGAATAACCACAACTGAACACAGTTGATATATAAATCAATGAAAGAAGAAAAACTTTGCAGCTCTAGTGGCTGGAGAAGAGAAAAAAAACACGAAGGAATAAAAAAAAAGTGTTGGCATCGACAATTTCTAACTTGCAACATAATATATAGGATTTGGGGGACTTCAAGCGAAAACAACTCTTGATAGTATATTATAAAACTTGTCCTGAAAAAAAAAAAAACAGCCCCAAACATAGTAAGACTGTTGTATGAATGTAATGTGATATGTAAAATGAAGATACACGTGCATCGTTTTTTCTTTGTCATACTCTGAAAAATTTAGGCATTTGAGGAAAAAAAAAATAAAAACATCTAAACAAAACACACAGATAGTTTTCAAATCCTCAAAGTGGTATGACGGTAGTTATGAAGGTATAGATGGGATGTTGACATTGTAATAGGCATGCATTGTAATGCGAAACGTGATACCATTATAAAGCTGTACTGGTTAGTATGTACTCTGATCGATAATTCCTTTTAAGCTCCGGATACACCTGCCAAAGTCGACTACAGCGAAAGCAGTCTAAGCGAGAACATCACGTGACTCCCAATGACCTCAGGCAAGGCTTTTGTCCTCATTGCACTTTTTTTTTCTTACAGCGAACATAAAGTGTAATTCTGCACCAATGTTTAATTCATTTTAAGAAATCGAATAAAAATCAGACTAAAAAGACAAACAGATACAGAGTATTTTTTTTATTGACTCAGACTCTGAAATAAAGATTATAAATCATTAATTTTTTTTAACCTAATTACTGTTATGTCATATCTGCATCATTGATTTATATACATGTCGATTAGGTTAAGTAAGCTCGCTTGACAATATTAGTGGCTGGTTTTCGAGAATGTTCTCACCTTTTTGGTACTTTATGTGAGCTTTAGTAACTCACGAGCGAACTGTAACTGGCCAATATGCCACCGAAGCGCTGTGTCGGCACATGACCGTCACCTGACACTTAGCGTGGTACAGGTGTAAAGCTCAGTGAAGGAGTTGACTGCGACCTCTTTGCCTCTCCTATGAAATCACCTTCCACACCCATCGAAAAGATCAGGAGGCACTCCCAAGGAGAGAAAAGGGTTGATGTTTTTCAGAGGTGTTCTCAGCTTCTATACTTAAAGACTCCCGCAGTGTTCACCAGCATAATACTAGACAACAATAAATAAATGTACAACTACATCTGCGGCAGCAATCTAGATAGCATATACGGCATACTTCAGGCATCTTCGCAATAGGCGAATTCACATATAAATCGTTCTTCACATCACGAGTTGCCACATCATTTTCTCAAAGAAAAAGAACATCAAATGTGAACAATTACTAAAATTGCCATGCTGAACAAGCCCGAGATAAATATCCATATACAGCAATTATCCTCTGTCATCATACTTGCATCTGTCCTTGCATCAAAACTGCTCCTGATCATCTTCGTCTACCTCCTGTGGAGAACGCTCGAGGAGAAATATCTTTGCGATCAAATTCGTCGTTATGCACTGGAAGAATTCTAAACCATATACATGGTTCACCAACAAGAGCTTACTTGCCTTGTTACTGTCATATTTCGAAGAATATTGAGAAAGTTACCGTGATTCCAATGCAATTTGGTAACGTAGGCCTACTGTTCAGTAGCTAATGTTTTGATGAATTTTGAGCACACGGTCTAATCACTTCAACTGCAAAATACTTTGAACATCATCACGCAAAACGACGCTAAAATGAGTAATGAATGCTTATGAAACATAAACAGTGTTAATGACCATTGTTCATAGACTGAATAGTTTATCGGCAAAAGTCTTTTTGTTTTCTTTGACAGCAATATACAATGAACGATGGGAAAACGTCTAGGCGAGTGCGCCAAATAGCAATGGAAGAACGTCATCATGTCATCACCAATGCGGGATTTCGCCTTATATAGGTTAACCATGCTTTGACCACTCGAAGCCAAAGAGTTAACTCAACATTCCCTATATAGAAAAAATATGGACCACATACTGTATTGGTTAACAGTCACGTAACTTGATAGACGAAAAAAAAAAAAAAAAAAACCTCACCCTGCACATGCATGACATGAAAGAATGCTATATCGATTGATTATAAAACAGCTTAAAAGATGGAGATTAACTGCGAAAAAACGTGAACAACATCGCAAGAAGCTGAGAAGCAATTTTTAAACCCTTTTGGAATCTTTTGACACGTCACTGTTACAATTATCCAGCATCACCGTTACCCAAATAAAGAGTCAGTCAAACTCCCTCGAAAGATTTGCAAGTCAGTATATAATGTCTGCCCCATCATCATCATCACCAATGCCAACGGGCAAGAAGGAGAAGAAGTAGCGAGACATCGAATGGATTCGTCATAGTAGCCGTCACGGGGTCTCTATTATGACGTCACGAAGAAAAGACTACCATGTTGATCAGTGAATCACCAACTCTCTAGCTTTTGACTCTCGACTTATGACTCACATAGCCCTCAAGATATGTGAAAATATGATATCATTTACGTATCCTAGCTGCTGAATGACAGGAGGTCAAAACATTATGCAAAGTCGCCACTAATCATACTAAGTTTTGTTTTGCATCAAACATTATGCATCATCTTCGATAATCTACACACATTTTAGTTTTTTGTGTAGATATTTAAATTCGCATGTAATCAGTTCAACGTTAGTATTTTCAGAATTTTCTTACATTGTCCAAAACTGGGAACTCTATTATACGATTAAGCTCTTTATCTATTTTGCAAAATTCCTAATAGTTGTATGATCATATAAAACGATGAATAAATTAACATGTACACAATGTCCACTACTATTCATGTATATGTGTATATTGTATATTCATAAATTACACATATTTATGTCACAAATGTATTCCTTAAATAGTCCAATCATTCTCATCGGACAACTGCTCTCCCCTTAAAGGGATGGCATAGTATTGGCTGAGGTTAGAGTTCAGCTTTAAACTTTTTTTCGAGATACTTAGAAACTACTTTATGAAATAATGAAAGAACATGCAATTCTAAGAGAAATTCAGAGCTTATTTGATGAAATCGGTTTTGAAATGGCTGAGATAACAAAAACAAAGTAAAACAAGGAATAAAAGATCGGTTTAACTATATTAGGATTGCTTTGTGTTAGATATCTCTGCTATTATACAAAACCAATTTTCATCAAATAAACTTTGAATTCCTCTTTAGAATTGTATGCTCTTTCATATTTCATAAGAGGTTTCTCTTTATCTCAACAAGTCATTACCAATAAAATGTTGGAAACCTCAAGCCCCACCTCAACGGAAACTGTACCATCCCTTTAAAGGGATGGCATAGTTTTGGTTGTGGTCCGAATAAAGGATGGGACCCACCTTTTATTCGAACCATTTTTTTAAAATATATATCTGAGCCATTTCAAATCCGATATTCAAAACGACTTTATAAGATACGAAAGAGCGTACAATTTTAAGAGGAATTCAAAATTAATTTGATGAAAATCGGTTTTGAAATGGCTGAGATATCCAAAAACAAAGTGGTCCTAATAAAAGGTGGGAGCCACCTTCCATAAGGACCCAAACCAAAACTATACCATCCCTTTAATGTCCGGACCCGCTGTCCAGTGGCATGAGATGTCCCGACGGGGCTGCAGAAGACGGTTGTGACGCCCGAAGCGAAAATAATATCCGCTATGGAAATTAGATACTGACGTCACAAGCAAGAACGGCAATATGGTCTGTCTTCTTGGAATGCGGCTCTATCACATTAATCAAAGGGTGGCATTCCTGGGTTGTTGATTTTTTCTGGTGCGCATCCACCTCAAAGTGTTCGGGAAGAAACGTTATTTAAGAGAAACTTGAAGCACTCATTTATAAGCACACGAAGGCAATTGTAGTGAAAATCATTCGTAAAATAAGAAATATATTTTGTTAACCTTTCAATTCTTTAACGTCATATTATTCATACAGCAAAATATATCTACAGGAAACCTGTTTTATGTAATATATATATTATATATATATATATATATATATATATATATATATATATATCATTGAGATTGCGTCATTGCGTCGAATTTCAATCCGTTTAGAAAGCACGTCACGCGAATTCATGCTAACAAAATGTTGACCAAGCCTTGGGATTCACGGAGCGTTTTGGACATGTTAATCCGATCGCCGTCAATATCTCACCATATCCTGATTCTATTACTGATTGGCTCTCCTTAAGAATGACAACAAAAGATTTTTGATTGCGTTTGCATTCTCGAAAATATCTACATCACCTGCTTTAGAAATGTAACAGTGCCACTCACTCCACTTTAAAGTCCAAAGTCCAAACTTACACGCCATCCATTCCCGATTTCCTTATAGTCTCCTTGTTGCTTCGATATCAAATTTTGGAGATGACATTTTGTAGTATCAGGATAGCTCAGACAAGATGTCCACCTAAATCAACCAACAGGTGTAGCGCTGAAAATTTATATTTTCTCCAGTTTCTAATTACCAGAAAGTGCAATGTGTCTTTGAATGCCTTTGGGATTCTGTTTATGAGATTGTTATCCTCCTTTTCAAAAATTAAATCGAACTGCCACCACAGCGGGAAAGCCGTAGCATGATACTTTAGCATTATTTATTTATTCGTATATTTATATACGCATTCAGTTCTCCCTTTTTGTCTGTCTGTCTGTCTGTCCGTCTGTCTTTCTTTCTTTCTTCACATATTTATCAACTCATGTACGTATGTCTATTTGTCAGTTTCTACTCCACAAGTTACTACAAAGACACTGACTATTTCAGAAACTTTCAAGCTAACAAAAAAGACAAACTTAACTGGCTGAGCTGTATAGTGGAGTTTAATGTATGCAAAACAAGAACAGTGAAGCCTTCGTGATTTCGGAAAGTATGCCGTCACACACTTTCAAGATTTCTGTGCGAGACAGATGACACCATGCTACCAAATTGTTTCTAAAATGTGCTATGCAAACACACTGGTCATGTCTGTGGGGATAATTAGGTATGCTAAATACTGTTAAAACTCGTGGTTGATTAAATGATAAAGAAAATCCTAAATAAATGCCTTTGCCAACAAGGAATGATAATTAAAAGGTTCCGTTGCCTAGGAGGCGTATGTTATCATGTTAATGGATGATAAATGATGAAGGATTGACAACAAATTCCAAGTTAACAAACAGGCAATATGACAGATCAATCATCGGCTATTCATGATGTCCTTTAGACCTTTCAAATATTAGATTCAGATTCTGTCATCATTAATTTTGTGTCATAATTAATCAAACCAAGGGCGTATGAAATCGCTCATGTACATGGCAGGCCGCACATGTGGATTAATATACACAAACACACACACACACAACACATGAGCGCGCGCAAGCACACACACACACACACACACTCACTCACATACACTTAAGCAAAATGCATGCAGTGTATTTGTGAACACATCGGATTAAAAAAAAATGCAACATCTGTCGACGCAAAACATACATAATTCTGGGCCCTGTTGCATAAAAAGATACAATCAAATATAAGTCAGAAAATCAAACCTAAGTCAGGTATCAGCTAATCAGAATTGAGTATTCAGAGACGTAATGCTTGATTTTCTGACTTATGTGTGATCTCAACTTTTTTGCAACAGGTGACAATGTGACAGGGTCCGAGTAACAACGGGATAGAAACTCTATTTTAGCGTTCATCATTTTTTTTTTTTTTTTGGTGAGCTCTTTCTTTTTCGCATTGTCACCTTTTTTCTTTACATAACGAGACAAGAACCTTGCTGATATTATCGTAACTCTCCAGTTGATTAAGCTTGCTCTATAGGGGAAACATGGAAAGGGGGACATTTACATTCGTGGAACGACACGCAGTAATGATCATGACGTGTACAGCTAGGTCACATGACATGGACACGTCCATTAGAGACTCTAAATAAAGGTGGATAAAAGAGAAAATCTCTCGCCTTATTATCCCTCCTTTAAGTGAGAGAGAAAGAAAAAAGATCACATTTCATGTCCGTTTTTGTCTTTGCTATTTCCTTCAATTCCTCTTTTTATCCCCTTGTTTTTTTTCAAATCGCAAATGCTTGTCATCCCTCCAAGACTTGTCGGTGATGTGTCTCCATTATATATTCTCCTGTTGTCCTTTACTTTCGCTGGTTGGAGAGAGGCAGGCAACGAGATCATCAACACCGGGTCGCCTTTCAGATGGGAGGCGACTTACACTTCCTCATAGCTGGTGCGAAAGTCTTTTCATATCATGACGCGTCGGCTCAATTTCTTCGTCTCAGTTGTCCATTGACCCTGTAATCAAGCATGCTCCCCCATCAAGTAACCCCTCGCCTCTGCGTGGGATTCTGCATACATTAATATTACTATTAGCATGACTTTTTACCAGTGCAGATGACGTTCCTTCTCCCGGACCTAGTTGTCAGTTGGGCAAGTCATTCCTACCAAAACCAAAATAAACGATTAAATTCACATTCAAAGACACAGTAATATATCTAGCGAAGACGAATCTCTGCGAAATTCCTGATTTTTTTTTTTTTTGGTCCCTGCATGATTGTGTCTATAACAAAACCTCTCCCTTATACAGATCATTCAAATCTTATGAAATTATTATTATTTTGCAAATGACAATAAGTTGGAGTAACATGTGTCCAACTGCGACAAAAACTGCATTCAAGTCACATTCAAGTTCGATCATATTAATTTGCACCGATAAACGAATTTCAGTTCCTTCACGTGTAAATCAGAATTTGTCACGAGAAAATACGTAAGATGACGACAAATTGATTATGCTCTTATAAGCCTGTCAGGAGCCGGAAAACAAATTTCCGATGGGGGAGGGGGAGTGAAGTGAAAACCAGAAAGAAAGTGTGTGATTTAAAGCTCATCAGTTCATATTTGTCAAATCATTGAACATTTCATCACCAGATAATCATACGGTGATAAAATTCCGAATCGTTCTGTGTCACTTTATATTCCACAAGTTGCATGCTTTCTACTCTCTAAAAAAATCGAGTGAAAATATTCACTCTTGAAGGAGTGAATACAAAAAAGAGTGAATTTAGAGTGAAATTGGAGTGAATTTTTAGTGAAAATCAAAGATAGTAGAGATAATAAGATACGAAGGCGCGCGATAAAGATGGACACAAAATGGCTACCCTACATGACGATACAAAAGAGAGCTAAGTACAAACTCAGTACACCTATGAACATCACTCATTTCCAAAAGTAATGGTAATTTTATTATCTTAAAACGATTTAAAAATTATAGTCGTAGCTTTTTTTCGATTAAGGGGATTATTTTGAAGAACAAGATTTTAGAGTAATAAGGATTATTTCATGGAGGTAAAAATTTGGCAACAACATGATCTCAAAATCAAAACGCTCGATAAACAACAACAACATCTTCAAAGACAGCGCGTCTCAGGCAAAGACACACATCACCTGAGACGCGCTGTCCCTGAAGCCGCTGCTATACTAATGATGCACAGGATAGAGTGTGTTAGTGAAGGTGCGGCGCGCTCGAGAGTATTGACAATGGTGCGACATGCACGAGGCGCAGCCAAGTGCATGTTTGCAACCGTTGTCAATACTCGAGAGTGAGCCGCACCTTCACTAACGCCACGAAATAATCCTGTGCATCATTAGTTTTATAAAATGGGTCGAAAACTAACAGCATTATTCACGTACCTTTGTGGGTCAATACCAGTCAGCTACATGTAGCACTCGCTCAAAAGTCAAGATGTCCGAAGATGTTCGTTCCAAACATTTACGCACGTCGAACTCGGAAATCCCGCACACTCACCTAGTACTGTACGTACGTATAAGAGTATACGTACGCCACGTACTGTTATGCACAAGAAAGGCCGCCGGCTGTTGTGGCAGCCCGCGGCCCGAACTAGAAGTTGTTTACAGGATTGACAGCGCGTATAGTAGCGCGTGACGCACTTGTAACAACTGATTGAGTGCGCACTGCTAGTGTAAAACATTAGCCGGGTTCACACGTACACCAATTAGCGGGATACAAATCTCGAGATTTGCATCGCGATCGTCATCCCGAGTTTTTTGCACGTGTGGACAGAAAAAACCCGAAAATTAGCGGGATAAGCATCGCGATGCTAATCCCAAGAAATCTTGCGCTGGTTCGTCAATTAGCGGGATAATTGGCCGCGCGCTGGTACGTGTGAACGGTCGGGATTACAATCTCGAGTTTTTACATCCCATCATGCAATGCGCACATCACAACAGCGAGGCCTCTGCGAAGAGGTCCTTCACCTCTTTGGAGAACAATAACAACAGCGCGCGAACCACACCACTGACGCGTAAAAGACAATGGACAAAGGTAAGTGCGCGCAAGCAGTGATAGAGAAGGGCACTGTGTGACCCAGTTTGCAGGCTTTGTTGTTGTCTCTATCGGCAATTAGCGGGATAATTTGGTACGTGTGGACGCTCGCCAAATTAGCGGGATACCGATCGCGATCGCCATCCCGCTAATTTGGTACGTGTGGACGCTCGCCAAAAAACTCGGGATGAGCATCGCGATCGTCATCCCGCTAATTTGTACGTGTGAACCCGGCTATTGTGACGTACGTCAGGCTAGGGAGGTGGAAGAGAGACTCTTCTTAGTGCTTACCTGAAGAAAATAATGCACGCACACGTGACTCATTTCAGCGCTTCCAATTGGCTACATTCTTGAACCCATTTTATAATGCTGTTTATCAAGCGTCAAGGCAGCGCGCCTCAGGTGATGTGCGTAATACGCTTGAGGACCGCGCGCTGTCCATTTGTTTTGTACAGGATTAGCGCGCACTTTCGTGTCTTATTAGTTAAGCGTCTTTGGTGAAAATGTTCATTTTCACTCGTTTTAGAGTGACCTCAGGGATCACTCCAAAATCTTCGAGTGATCCCTGAGGTCACTCCAAAGTGAAATTAGTGAAAATGAACATTTTCACTCAAAATTCACTCCAATTTAACTCTTTTTTTGTAGTCACTCCTTCAAGAGTGAATATTTTCACTCGATTTTTTTAGAGAGTAATACCGACAAGCTTGGCGGGATATATGTATGATAGTTATTCATTGTCCTGTGGTATTGTTGACATCCCTATCACATGCATACACGCCCAGAGAATGCGCCCAGGGCACATACAATACATAGTTACACACGGACACTCATGTTATCTATTTTTCCCTCGCCATTCTAAACTTATGTACCAAAGATCAGATAACTCTATGTGTGTCACATTATTACCTGTCCATAGGTTTATGTGTGAAATTGTTTATATTTGACTCATTGGCAAAGAAAGGCCTATACGGAGCAATCGGCACTCGAAGCACTCTGTAAGGTGCACGTTGCGATGGCCAACGTTGCTAGACTTCTGAGAAAACATGTGTTCTGACAGCGTGTTCACCACGACACACCTCGATCGCTTCTGTACATAACCTCAGTCAACTGCTAATTGTACTGGGATAGCCAACGGTTTTTACATACATCATGTTGAATAGATCACAGGGGAGACACAAACAAAGGTCATACAAATATTTGCACATTTGAGATGTATCTGTTTGGCTTGTCTGATCGTATCAGCAACGATCGGGGAAGGAAGATTGTGAGATAAACAGATTAAGCCTACTTTAGCTGACCAAAGGTAATGGCCACTTGCTTCTATAGGATCGTGTCGAGAAATCGGCAAGGGGGGGGGGGTAGAAACGAAGAAGTCCAGACAAGCCGCTGTCAGCAAAAGGAGATGCTATATACATTTCACTGCAGTTGAAGGAAACCACAACTAATAGTACGGGGAATTGTAAAGTTACTCGATTGCGCAATTAGCATAAATCACTCTTAATAATACACATTATCATTAAGATATCTCGCTTGATCAATTTGAATGCATAGCTCAGATAACGCTAGTTACTGCATAGCTCTTACAATGCTATATTCAATCGGAAAGCATGTATGGTACAGTTGCTAAATCAACGAAAGAAGACATCATCTCGTTATTTCAGGAATGCATTTCTTCCCATTCAGCTAAGAACGGGGTCACTTTTTTCTTCCTATGAACTGGACATGTAATATGATTATCCATGTTTTACCTTCTGGGCAAGTTCGTCACACTTTTGAACCTGTCCTATAAGTGCCGTCGGCTACTTACAGGGATTACGAGGGCCGACGTACAGTGACGAAGCGCGTGTGTGGCCGACCGTGCGCCAAAACCCCTCGTTTATTGTGCGCACGTAGCAAGAGTACGAGGATTAAAGTTAATGCTGCGATCCAGCCCGCTGAAAAATGCACCCGGTAGAATTGACTGTAGGTCCCATGCTTGAACATAGTATAGCACAAACAGTGATACGCGCTTAGCATTCACGGGAACATTGAGCTGATATTCATCTTATTCTTTCAAGTAAAATATTGTATCTGTTACTTTTTTCTAAGTGGGGTGCGTTGCTCTAAACTGGTTTTCAAATTTCTTTTATCCTATTTTCCCTTTACTTAAGACAACCATTTATGATGAGGTGGCATTCACCACAATGCAATGTTGATTAAAATGGAGCAGAATATAATTTTGATTAATGTTCAAATACCGTACTGTTAGTAGAGAGACGCAAATCTCTACTCTAGAGGTTAATGTCCTGTTCCCACACGATACTCGCCAAAGAATTAGCACAGGACCCACTGTATGCAATGGCTAGAGAGACAGAGTGAGTGCATTATCTCCTTGGACAGTTGGAAATAATGTAGAAGAAAGCTAACTAGATATATATGACTTTTAGATATTTCCACAAGCAAAAGCTCAGCAATCTTATTTCACACTGACATTCGTTATGTTAAAGGGGAAGGCTAGTAACTGATCAGTGGGAATCAGTGGAAATGCTGGAAGATGATTGTTCCAGTCCTTATGGGATTCATTCAAGAGTTCATTGTATATCTATTGTTGTGTGAAAATGATTTGCTTCAGAATGGTCTCATATTCAAGTAATGTGCAGTTTAATGCTTCCAGGTTAGCGTCCCTGGTCAGTGACGGTGCATTAATCTGCACATTACTTGAATATGAGACCGTTCTGAAGCAAATCATTTTCACACAACAATAGATATACAATGAACTCTTGAATGAATCCCATAAGGATTGGAACAATCATCTCCCAGCATTTCCATTGATTCCCACTGATCAGTTACTAGCCTTCCCCTTTAAGAAGAGAAATACACACACACACGCACGCACACACACACACATACACACACACACATACACACACACACACACACACACACTCGCCTGTGGTATACGCAAACAAAACTTTGTGTAAGTCATAGGAATGATCCTATAAGATGTATTAAATTCTACGTTCGAAATCATCTATTCAGACGGCTGAATGTAAATGTACAGTACACAATAATATCAAGACTGTGTTATTTCCATGGCCAGCAATAGGTGAAATGGTGAAAAATTATTTGGTATTCATGAACGGTGACATAAAGATCATAATTTCATCTTGAAAACACCCAACTGCAAGGAAAAGAAAAAAGTGATCTCTTCTTATTACACTTGGAATTGTCGTCTGCGTTAAACCTTTCGGAATATTTCTGCATGTAAGCATTAGATGTAGGCCTCTTTGTTGGAAAAAGACATACACATTATTACACACAAGCGGTGGACTGTAAATTTGAGACGTAATTCCACCGAATAATTTGTAATTTAAACACGATACTTTCCTCTTTTCTCAATAAATACAACCATTTACGCAAGGCAATTTTCATTAAGCCTACACTTGACCAATGTTGACCAAATTTGATCAACGTTTGAAAGATATGAGTTTAAGATACATTTCAGACTCTAACTCAAAGTGCCAATTCCTTTAGCTCAATTCTTTTCAGTGCAACAATAAACCCAACGAACGTATGCCTTTATACAAAATAGTATTGAGCGGTGAATAGAATGTTTGCTTAGAAATATAAGATGATAAAACAGGAAATGTTGAATTTGCCGAAATAAAAAGAGAAAGAAGACATCACAGTCCATCCACCATATTTTGGCGTTGAGATTTTATATTTGCTTCATTTTTCTCCTTGTTTTCATAGTAAACATCTCTGACAACCTAGGCTGACCTCACGTTTTGCGCCCATCGAGCAATAATGCGCAAGGACGAATTTGGTTCGATCGATTATTCGTAATTCTCACATTGCGGTTGCCAATCCATATTTTCGTTCTTGCAACGCTGACCATTGACGTGTGCTCAACATAAAACAAAGAAAAAAAACATCCCGCACAAACATACAGCATAACAGGCACGCACAAACACAAACACACACAGACACAGACACAGACGCACACACAGACACACACACACACACACACGCACACATACACAGGTCACACACAGACACACACATACATACACTCAAAGAATACCTTCACGCACGAAAACACATAAATCTCGTCCTTTACCATATTTACGACCCATGTTCATGATGTCCAATTGTCTTAACAGTTTACATGGTAATGTGACAAATAAAGGTAAACAATAAAGAAAGAACGATATGAGCTAGACATACGAATTACAAACTTATAATTATACTTAATTACATACTTATACTGAAATACTTATCAACGCAAGGATATCGATATATTATGGAGAAATTAAATTTGTATCGTCCATATCTTTATGAAAACCAGCACTCTTTACAACCCTGTGCTGCACGAAAAGAGGAACATTCTGGACTTCTTTATAAAACAACTCAAGAGGAGAAAAAAGATTTTTCTATACAATCCCTTTAAGAGTACTGGGAGACAGAATTGGGCTTTAAAGCAGCTTGGATGCACGCCTTTTCTCTCGACTCAAAACCGAGTCACGAAGCCCACGTGCGATGTTTAGGCTACACTCGAGCGAGGTGGGAGAAAAAAATAACCGCGGGGGATTCCGACGCAAGAGAGGGGGAAATGATTTGAATCAACAGAAGCGTCGAACTGTCCCGCGGCATCCCTCCATAATGTCCCAATCTACGTTGATATGCATTGGGAAGAAGAGCACACAATACTCCGCATCGGAAGCGCATAAACACCTTCCAATGTTTGATGATCCTTGTGCAGGATAAGAAACTTGACGGGAATTATCAGTCATGAATAGTGCACGTGAGCCAATACACTTTTCTTTCACAGTTTGTAGTTCTACCAATCATATCTCATGATACATATAAAACATGAATGATTATTGATATTCACCATAATCATTTGATATAATTATGTAACATAATATATGTATATGTATATGTATATATATATATATATATATATATATATATATATATACATAATTTTATTCATTACTTAATGTATCATGAGAAAGATGCCTCTAAAATTAACCGCACTGAACCAACCAAGTAGGTCCTATAGATGAACTCCATTTGATATGAAGATGAACCCAATGGGTACAGTGGGTAACAGTCAGGTGCAGAACACTTTCATGATTTGAGAATTAGAATTATACTTTGCAAGGGTCATTCACATCTATCGACCGTCTTAATTTGACTGATAAAATTGATAAACGTGGTAACATTGCTCAGACACGATCTGCTGAATGTTTCACGGAAAGATGGAGAGATTCTTACAAAGGAATGGACATTTTCTTTCCCGCAAAAGGGGGCTTCTCTAAGTATACAGTTTTCGTACGTGACGGGATGTTGATATTACACGCTGATGCTTGAGAATATTCGTCACGTTCAAGTGTATTCATGCGCGTGCCCAAACAATAACCTGCACCAATCAGCGAGCGTGCGTGCATCACAACTTGCCTGAGATACCACGTACAAACAACGTACACCACTTCAACAAGAGCTATACCAGAGAAAGAAATGTAATGTCTTGCATTATATACTAGTAGGTGTCTTTCACTGGCCAACATATAAAAGTATATTTACCGAATATATTGCTAAGATAGGGACATTGGTAATGGCTGGGGGTTTTTTATGTCATTGGTAGGTCCTCTTCCTCGGAAAGATTGGGTCATGGTAGCAGGATGTTTGTATTAGCGTGCGACTGTCATTAAATTCAAGTTCATGAATTGTACAAAATAATTCAGCATTGTATAACTTTTTTGCATTATATGATATAACAATTTACATCCACAATAACATAATTGTTATGAGAGTTATTAAGTCCAATGCATGTATGGGCATGTGTCTATTATTGCTGTTTTGGCCATGTAAACATCTTAGGTAGATATGGGCTTACTCTGACCAATGCTGACACATTGCACCAATTCGGTTTGGGTACTGTTTCTTATGGTAATATCTAACTGGGGGGCTTCAAGTATGCCTAACAAAAGATATGTTATGCACTTACATACCAACGCACCTGGCTCATTACATAACTCATTGAAAGTGCCCTTGTTCTTCTTTGGAAGCCCCCCCCCCCCCCCCCCCCAGTTAAGGCCGCCATAAGTTACAGTACTCTGAAGTAGGATTCATCTATACAAGGTAATATTCCCAACATTAATACACAGAGGCAGTGCTACCTGTCACTGTCTTTTAATGAGCAAATACCCACACATACAGATATATATATACATATATATATATACATATATATATATATATATATATATATATATATATATATATATATAAGTATTATCTACAGAAACAGGACACTGCCATGGGTACAAAGATGGCACTGGCATACGCTAGCATTTACATGGCTGCCCTGGAGGAAGAATTTCAGTCAAACTTTCCTCAAACCAAACCAATTTTATTTATATATATATTTATTTATTTATCTATTTATTTATAATATAAATGTATATGTATTGAAGGCTTGACACAAACTTTTTTCTCTGTGGGTCAATTATATCTTTGAATTTAGAATTTTGGTGACCCGAAATAAGAGGAAACATAATAATCTATTTTGAATCGTAGTATAATAGCCGATCGGGCAAACGAAAATAACATTTTTGGAAATTTGGTGGCCACCGGACCACCGTTAATGTTAACAAACTGAGCCTGTTTATATAAGCATATCATATAGACGCACACATTTGTTTTCGAATCAAGCGCCACCATCCATGAGTAAATGCATGCACTATACATAAAAAGTTACGAAGATATGAGGGGAATTAAGTATATGATAAGGAAGAACTCTCTATACGCATGAACTCGATCACTTTCGTTAAGTCCTTCAGAATAATGAACAGTGCGTGTTTCTGCATATAATATATATATATATATATATATATATACGTGTGTAGTATAAAGGACGGCGTCTCGTCAGTCTGGAAAGTCTAGAAATGTCTACTCGCATTTTAGCGGATAATCAGCCGTAATGGCACCAGTATAAGTTTTCACTGTGGAACATGACGTCGTCTGCCGGCCCGATGACGACTAATAAAGAGTGAAAGGCGGGAACAGCCGAGGAGAAGCGGGCTCTATATCACCGACCATAATGAATTCTCAAATTTAATCTATGATTGGGATACACGGCAAAACTCCATGGTGTCTGCCGATATTATACACAACCGTCCGATGTCAAATTCATACGAGTACTTCCCGACTCCCGGCGAAAAAGAAACACTGGTCAAACGCGCTAAAAAGTATAGTGCATATCATAAGACAAGCAGAAAAACTTTGAGCAAAATATAAAAAGAAACATTATTATGTACAGAAAAACAAGTTACAAAAAGATAAGTAAACCGACAAACAGAAGAAAAAAAATCACTAAGAAAGGTGAAATGAATGTGCTGAATAAAACAATATCATTTTAAAAAGATATGATAGGCATATCAATATAAAATATCGTATCATAATGAACTTAACTGTCTAGGTCGCGAAACAAAGCAGTTCGCCTTATTTGGTCGTAAATTGAAATACACACGTAATCATCATACATTCTCCTCAATAAGCTACACTTTTTTCATATCGAGGAACGCGTTCAGTGAAAGTTTATCCCGGTGAACATGTAAGTGCCTTCATAAGCAGGCGCCAAGATACTTACCCGTCTTCTTTTCCTTATACCCTCGTCATAATTACCGCACTCGCTCTCCATCAAAACCACTCCGCTATACTTGTTCAAATCCATCGGACATAACAACAGGTAATGTACTAGTACTTGTGATCGATGTTTGCCCCAAAGCGCTTGAATCTTATTCAAACAAGGCTTTACTTCATGCAAAATACACCACGTGACTGCTTCAAGAAACTCCTTGAAAGTCAACTGTGTCAGGAATTACCGTGATATTTTTGTTTTGTTTAGCTGCTTCTGTTTTTTTTTTTTCAAGCCAATTCTACATTTTTGTTTCGTGAATGTTTTCTACATGTATTTGTTTTTGTTACAGCTCTGGTGCTAAAAACGTTCTGTATAGACAGCTGATAGATACTTATGTTACGCTACGTTACACTGCCTTTGTGATACGTAGGTAGTTCCACTATTTCCCACAAAAAGAAATATTAAGCCCGGCAATTTCGTACATGCTTTCTAATGCCAATAAAGGAAGAAAAATGACAAGCTTGGATTTTGTTTCCTTGTTTTTTTAAGACTTTAAATAAACTACATTAATTCTCCTCTGTTTATTCTTTTTGTTGTTTACCTATTTTATGTACACACACACGCACACACACACACACTCACACACACACACACAACATACTTAGACTAACGTACATGCACATACAATGAACACACAGAGACCCTGCAGAAATGTATAACATAATCTATGGCATTACGATTTAAATGTGTGTGTGTGTGTGTATGTGTGTGTGTGTGTATGTGTGTGTGTGTGTGTGTGTGATGGTTTTGTATGGTACCCTATCCATATTTGCTCATATGCATGTGGATGTAAAAGCGATGGGGGGGGGGGGGAATCACATAGATAATGGGCTACGTGTCAGTTTTGATGCATTACAAGATGACGACTCCAAAATATCAACTCCACATGGCGTCATTATATACGAAAACGTCTTTCCCAGCAGCAGCACGGCGGGGAAGATTTGCGTCGTAATTTAAAGACCAGTTTTATGGTACAGCCATTGCGATATTCATGCGAGTTCCCCAAATCACCAACGCTCCCAGGGAAAGTGGATATGAAAACGATGAATCAAGAAACCAATTTTTGAGGGCAAGCCAAATCCTGAATTTACTATATGATAAACGAGGATTACGCCACCTACAGAGAGAACAAGCTCCTAATGTAATGTCTCAAAGCATCTCTGTATATGTCTATATACTGTAAGTAGAAATTTAGAGAGGCATTATTATGGGCGTCAAACTTCCATAGGCAGAAAAGCCTTAGTTTATTGCATGGAAAATACGTCATGTATTATAACAGTGCAATATTCCACAGAGTATAGTTAGTTGTTGTGTAGTAGCAGCGTAAGAGAGCCACACCAATTTGTTAATGGCATAGACAGGTGTGAAAACAAATTAAACACGATAGCTACCACCACCACGTCATAATCATCTATTCCCCCAAAAGTCATGAGATAGGAAAATAATATCAAAGTTATTGAATGTTTTGGTTTATCCCCTAATCCCCCTCCCCCTCAAAAAAAAAAAGAGAAGAAGTGGGAATATGTTATAACTATATGAATGTCCAGATATCAAATCATCTGCACAAGTTTATCCAGGAAGAGTCCTATACATTTTGAAACTGGAAAATAAGTAAAGAAAGAGAACCGATCGTGATCGATTGTGAATTGTGTCATCATCACTATGGTATGGTAGGTATGGTGATTTATGTCCGCATAGCAAATGATAGCAATACTTTCATACTTGCTTAAAATACAAGTGGATTGTCCTACTCTGCGATGACGATATTACATGGCCAAGCTGTTTTCGAGAAGGTTCCAGTTAACAGACACCTCAACTTTCGTCTGGCCAAATCATCTCTCATCTTGCCCACTCTGCTCGATGAGTGGCGACCGAACTACCTTTGATTGTATTATTATGTGTATTATGTGAGGCCATTATCCTCGTCAAGCATGTGCTTACGATAATCATCTCCTAGATTACTGCTACTCCTAGATTTGTTTAGTTTGTCTTTAGAATAGCAGGTACGTGGAATCTTATTTTCATTAAATGCATAGAGACACCTGCTAGAAATCCTTTTGTATTATTAAGACAATATCCATGTAATTCATTATTCAAATATTACTAAGGAACTTTGTTGAATTGGCTTTCTGTTATGTTCTCGCACGAACAAGGAATGCAGAAATAAAATTAAATCAAATCAAATCTGGAAGAAGATAACCATGAAGTTATACCACCTTGAACAAAGCAAAGAAAGGAATGCTTTCTGCTCATGTACAGCGCCAGTCATAAGTCAAACATGGAGCTACAACACTAGCTTCATGATTTAAAATTAGTGTTACGTCACATTTTTTTTTCAAAGAAAGCATTACAGAGACGAGACAGTACACCAGTCATCAGTGAACAGACGACCTGTGCGCGAAACAAATTTGGGAAGCACCGCGTATACCATCCGATTCAGGTAGAATCTCCCCCGCTTGGACATCAACCTCCAAATTGAAATTTCATCCGGCGTAAAGTTATTTGCCGGAATGCAACGTCGATGCCAATATCGAGGGGCAGGGTTACAAGCGAGCGAGAAATTCAGAACACGTTTAGGCGGGAATCCTCTCCACGAAACGCAGAAAAGAAGCGCATTTCTGAAAGCGAAACGAAACAACCATTTATCAAGATAAATATATCCTACTCACCGGCGGCGGGGGACAGTGACAATACATTTGACTTTCTGCTTAACTTATTTGTATCTAGGCAGAAAATGGTGCTTTCTCGGGAATCTTGACAATATTCTTGATTCTAAGAGGTACTGGCTTCTTATCTGATAAAAGAGACATTTACGTTGTATTCTATTCCAGCCTTTGATCCGTATTCCCAACGTAGTGTAATGTCTTTGTCCTATACGCACAATTAGCATATAGACCATGTAGACTGTACTAGAATCACCAGAGAGCGAAAAATCACTCCCGAAACAGAAACTCACGAAATTCATACGTACACACCAAACGCTTCCTGCCTATTACATCCTTTTAATTATTGTATCATCTAGACTGATAATCATGAAAATTTGTCATTTTATTTGCATTAGGATAGTGTAAAAAAAAATCAAATATTATTCACATTATTATCACACAAGAGCAAGAACAACGTGACATCTGTGTGTGTAAACATGGTAAAAGCACCCCTCCCCCCCCAAAAAAAAAACAAAACCTGAAACAAACAACAACAAAGCAACCAACAACACAAAATACACAAAAACAAACAAACAAACAAACAAACTGGGGATGACTTCGACCTGCACTGTCTCCAATTGTATGTTTGCTTGTTTCAAAGCAAACAAGGGCAGTGATTTTAATCAGTGTGGAGATGTTAACAAAGAATAATGATCGTTCAATAAAAAGTTTCAAAATGACTTAACATGACATCCAACTATACTAACCTTTATCAGTTTATTATTACCCTAGAAGTTTCACCAAAGAATAAGGTGAGTAGTGACACAGGAAAATGCACCGTGACATATTTGTAATGCCTAATACAAGAACGATACAAAAAAAAAAATGAAAATACTGCTGTGATACATAAAGACTCACAAGTTGAAGACCAAGTAGAATTTCTATGTCATGCAAAAATGTTTAACCAAAAGACCGCGACTGACGTCAACCGGCCTACATCAGGTGAGGTTCGCAAAAATGCACTGAGATTCAACATCTGCAAATTGCTTCAGATGGGGATGTAATTTCCAAGATGCCATTTTAAGTCTTGTTTTCTTTCTCTTTTTTTTTTTCGTTTTTATTTCGAGACTCAGACTGGGAAAGACTCGGCGGTGAATGATAAACAAGTAACTGTATTCATATCTCGTCTCTACGTCAGCAAAAGTCTACGATTTCGCCATCTGAGAAAAGAGGGGAGGATGTACAAGCTGAGTACCCCCGGAAGTTCGAAAAAATACGTTTTGAATTTCCTTGAGAAGTACCTGATGGACAGTGACTGGTTACTTGGGAGATGGGCTGGATGATTGGATTACAGGTTTGTTTGTTAAATTAAATATCTATTCATTCTGTTATTCTTGTACTTTCTTTTCTCATGTTTTGCATGTTTTATCCATCTAGCAGGGTGTCACTCATGTTAGAGTGAGAATTCTGCTCTTCTTAATACAGTAATATGTCTTTCGTAATAGATTTGCCAATTGACTTGTCCCTTTTTCAGATATCCGTTTGTAAACCATCGAAATATACTTAAGCAGTTCATGATGCATCCCCATTTCTACATATACGATACATTTTTTTTTACGTTGATAAAATAATGATAATAATGATAATGATAACAATAATAATAACAATGATATATATACATTGTATATGCTTTACATACAGAGAAGTATTGCACACACAATGTTCATTATGTTTGTATGTCTACTGTCTACTGATTGAATGTGAAAATAGAATATAATCACATATCAAATGTGTGAAACACTTATTTGAATATACAGTAAGTAATACATGTGAATATACAGGACATTAAAAGGGTCTTTTTGTGTTTATGGTATTAAAAAACAATTCTAGCACAGACAGAATCTACACCAAATCTAAGGACGCAAAAATATGACACACTGGAAATGGATGGGAATATAATGAGTGACAATGTAAACCAGCCACTTTATTACTAATTGACAGCTATATGACACGATATGATATAATACGACACATCCGAACTTGAGAACATATCCCAGTGCCATCTATTGATGAGATTTGATGTATGTTTTCCTCACGAATGATCACACATGCGTTCTCTAAATCATACTTCAATAATCTGAATGTCTATCACGTCTGTCTGTCGAACCTGTCCAATTGACTTTATAATATTATTACAGACTAGTATCTCAGAATGATAACGAGGGTGGGGGAACAATCAGATGAATAATAAAAAAAGACGAAACGATGAAGGCATGAAATCTGTTTACACTTGTTGAGTCACTATCTCACTGATTGTGACTTCACTGATTGTGACTTCATTATCGCCAAAGGTGTCAATATCTTCATTAGATCTTGGTCCACAGCCCAATGCAAACTTTGTAACGCATGCCCCCTCCCTCTTGCAGGGTACGAAAACTAGTCCCCCCCCCCCCCCTCCCAACACACACACATCACAGAGTAGGAAAACACTTGTCGTTTTAATAAGACGGTCCCGAGTGCCAGCATGGGTATCGCGGCCTGCTGACGGTCCTCGACGAGGCTGGAGTGCTCTCGACCTGAAGATGGAAAATAGACATCACTAAGGGTGCCTCTGGAATTCACCGTTAAGCGGCCAGAACTCTCCTCCCAAGGAGTGTAATAGAAAATTAAACAACGACAGAGATGTTTTCCACTTTATCCTCGAGTCTTTTGCATCTCTTCTCACACTCCCTATAGAGACTTGGATCCATTGAGGTTTGTTTTTAAAAATGTGCGTTGATTGCTGCCTCGTGATGTCAAACCCATGTGATAAACGTTCACTATTTAAGTTGTCGCGATCGGAAATATGGAGAATTTAAAGAGTATCAAATACATAAGAGATTTATTCTTCAAAGAAAATGCTATGCTGGAAACAAAGGAGAAGAAAAAAAAATAGAAACAGAAACATTTAAAGATCTATTTCGTTATATAAACATCTGACGAGACATAGTTATGATTTTAAAAGCCATCATCAACTCCGAAAAAACGTCTCGCCAACAATATTATTTAATCATACCAATCTTACAACATATTGTGCGCGTACATGGGGGCGGGGAAGGAAAGGTATCGTTGAGAAAAAAAAAAGAACTGACGGGAAGCCTTCCAAATAACTCACTTGCGAAATGAGTGAGCTGAGGCAACTTGCAACCAACCATGGTATTTCAAACATGGATACACCTTTACCTGTACGTCTTGTACCATGCACATAGATAGATGACTCGTTAAAGATGACCATTATGGTAAATCTATTCTCGACTTTGCCTTCCGAACTAGAATACCCTTCTTCGAACCATCACCAGTTTTCAATTACATATTCTTTAGTTCTATATTCAAAATGCTGGTCCACAGAACAACGTCACTGTGCTCGCGGCAATGGTAAATGCAGTCTTGACCGTATTAACATAATATTCAAAGTCTGTGCCTACCTCATCACAGAGGTAATCGTTTCCGACAACCAACCCGCTTGCCCAATGACGCTCGACATCGCACGGTTAATGCATGTAAACTGATTCAAGACATAAAAATTCTTTGAGTATTTGAAGAGTTTAAAAGTAAAAACTGATACGTCCTTTTTATTAACTGGAAATATTTGATAACTGAAATCTGATGAAAAACATTGAAAAATATTAAAATTGGTATATAATATGTGATAATTCTGAAGACATCTTCAAATATATATTTCTTGTTATGTAGCGAGTGCAGGATTATTGAAAAGATCATATTTTTCCTCTGGTCATGCTAGTTGATGAAGACCTTAATTAAAAACTTTGAAAATGACGATTACCTGTTTTGCATTAAAACTCTTCATTAGCAGGTGAATGGATTTGCTTTTGATGAGAGTCAGTGTTTAGGAACGATTCAAACTTTTGGTATTTACCCCCTTCCCAGGTTACTTCTACCACGGGAAAGGGGTATTGTTTGGCCGATAGAAATCATTCACTCACAACTCGTGGATAGTAAACCAAACTTGCAAAGCTCGCCACCACAACCAAAGTCTAACCGTTTCTTTATACTTGGTCTGGCAACGTTTTTTTTTTTGTTGTTGTTGTTGTTGTTGTTGTTGTTGTTGTTGTTGTTGTAATATTTACGTAGCAATTAACGCTCGAGATAATGCACGCGACCAAATCTATTTGGAAGTTAATTTGTTCATCCAAGGCAGTGGCAGCAGACGTACATCTAAGAACTAGATGTGCAGTGAGTTTGATCTAAAATCTGCCTGACGTTTTAGCGCTAAATGACATTTTTACAAAAGTCGTATAGTATTTTACGAAACTAGTGTTGAGGTTCAAAAACATAGGTCGCCACAATGGGAAGACGTTCACAACCTACGTCAGGTTTTGTTTCGTAAGTCGTTTTGCTCAGGGGCATTGGTAGACACATAATCCTGGAAACGCTCTTCCAGTGGAGTGGTTCGATTTCTGTAGGTCATACAGGGGAGAAGGATATACACACCTCTATTTAAAAATAAAAAAGGGAGCGATTTCTAGACATTATACCAATATCCGGGTACCAACTTTTAGAATGACGATATCTGGTGATCTAAATTAGCACCAAACTGTCTGTTTGTGTGCTAATCCTTATTTCATCTTCCAGATGGTTGCACTGGCATACAGCTAGTGAGCTTTAAGTATTAAAGGAGTGTAAATGTGTCAATCCCGTCTAGGTCTGCTCGCCATTTTTTTCTCCTCATTTGCATGTTTACGTAACACTTGTACGTATCACAACCATCTCTAAAGATATAACTACAACTGATACTGATTGTGACAGATATGACATTTTCGAATTTTCAAATATTGGAAAAAAAATACTCCCACGCATATAAGATATCATGAAACACGTTCTCCTTGGACTGAAAGAAAACAGGGTGCCCCAATCTATCATAGACAGACAGCCACGATGAGTTTTCCTGTCACCTATATCGGATGGTTGTTGATTGCTCTCGCAGGGTAATGGCGGAGAAACGTTTAAGGGATCAAGTTTTCCAGCAGTCGACATCTGCATCTCAGGATCATCATCAGCTATAAGTCATGGAAAGAAACAACAACCTGCCGCCTGCTCTGCTCCATGCAGCAAACGGCTTTCTTCACCCCCCCCCCCCTTCCCCATCCTCGGTCCAAGATGATTACCATCTGCGCTGCCACTCTCTTCATCTATGCAAATGAGTCCTCCGCCAAGAAAGACCAGCTATGGTATACGCTACGGGTACGTCAATTCACGATGGCACTGACACTACTTTGTCTTACAGTATATGACATACGGCATCGCAATTCTTACATCACCAGCAAATAAGAATTTCATAGGAGATTGTGTACAAAGGCCAACGCCCATCAAACGACTCAACTTTAAATTCGAGTAAGTTTACACAATTAACTGTTGTAAACCCTGCATGGTCAGAGTTAAGATTGGCACAACTGTCAAGAAATCAAGTGGAACAAGATCACATGACAGTAGACTTTTTTTTTTTCTAAATAAAATAAATGGAAAGTTATGGATTTCAAAACTTCATGTCTTTCAACTGAAGGATGACACTGTATAGCTATAAAATCGCGTAAGTATGGTTGACAAGATAAATATCAGGGCCTCAAAAAGTGTCCCCAAATCTTTGCCTTATTTCCCCCTTTATACTGAATTCATGCAGAGCAAATTTAACATTTGCATCACATTGTTGGGAATACTCATCATGACATACACGTCCAAGAATTCCTTTCCACAGGTAGTGCATCAAGACTTCATTAAACAGCACGCATGTCGTTCGATTCGTTAATTTGGGTTGGCTCGCTATATTTCTTTTATTTTTATTTCTCTTGGGACACAATTTGCATCTAATTACGACACTACAAATTGATATGACAATACTCCATTCAATTCATGTATCTTTCACGCTTGACGTTTAATCAGGCTGGTAAGAAATCCCGAGAAACGCAAAAATGAATGCATCTCATCATTGTACTGCTTATAAATTGCTCATCGGAGGCCATCTAATAATGCTGCGTTTACACCAAATCCAGCACGGGTCATGGAACGGGATTTTTGCTATGTTTAGTTCTGTTATAATATCACTTCCCCGCAAATAATTTTGTTACAAAATTACGCTTCTACTGTTGATTTCGTTACTGTTGATTTTGACATACGAATAACATTTTCGGTGGTTTTGTACCGAATTACTGATATTTTCTTTTATCAACAGAACCAGACATAGTTCCTTTTGGTGTACCATAGCCCGGCCCGTTGCCGTACCGTGCTCGGTGTAAAGGGTAAGCACTATTTGGGCACCCGTCCCGCTCCATCATGAATATTCATCAGGCAGTAAGATGCTGTACTAGTAAATGGCAGAGCGCTGGATACGTACCATAGAATGTAAACACGTATCGCCGGGAAATATAAAAATCTCGAAAAATTGCATCAACGGGGGATGTTAAAACGTCTCGCCGGGAGATGGAAAAATGTTCAGATTTGCCGGAAAATGTAAAAACGCTGCTGGGAAATGTAAAAATCGTGTATTTCCACGGTATTACGGATACATGTAGATGATGAATATTCATGATGAAGCGGGACGGGTGCCCAAATAGTGCTTACCGGTGTTAAACGCGCCATAATTCTATACAGGATGATGAACCAATGAAAGCAGAAGAGACGGAGGATCAAACAGCATTGAGCTCATTATGTATAGAACGCCTATATTTCCCTGAGCGCGCATGAGTGAAGAATTGATGCGCCATCCAGACGGTTAATCGCCGTCAGAAATAAGACTGAAATATAAAGAAGCACTGAGATATTTTGTGTACACTGGGATGCTATCTCCCTCTCTCTACTCAAGCAGTCATCATTGACAGGCACCGCAGCACTGATTAAAGCATAACAAACTCGCCAAACTCATCAACGGTGATGAGGATTATACTCGAAAATGATTTTGCACTAGCAATGCAGGAGTGCTTACCCTATAAACAGAGACAGGATGCTTAGGGCACGTATTTACGATTTACAGGCTTTACAAAAAGAAAAAGAAAAAGAATGAAAAACATACTTGGGAAACGTAGACAGAGAGTGAAAGAAAAACGTGTGACTAGTGTGTAATACACACACATGCACCACACATGCCCACACACTTACACACAATAATGTAGGGCCTACTTTCGTTTCTCTTTAATGCCGTACTATATATATATATATATATATATATATATATATATATATATATATATAAGAAAATTTATATCTCACTCAAAACACTCATAATGTTAGATGAATAGCAAATACAACACATAGTTATCGTGAACAGCACATCGTTTAGAGACATAAATCTTCAAGAATGCATCTTCGCCAACTTTAAAAAAAAATGTTGCATTGCACAGCAACAAAGTGGCTGATTATTTAATGGTCTGGTTGATAGAAATATATGGTACAATATCAAGCACTCATACATATACTATAAACTCTCTAGAGTTAATTCATGTGATACGGATTTTTTGAAATCCCTTGCCATTTAACATGTTTAAACAGAATCGTTTAAGATACATTTCAGAACAGAAACAAACAAGTAAGGGATTTACAAGACTTCGGCCTAATTATTGTGTAACGCTTGCTTCAAAGGTCCCCACTTTTCAAGCGATGGAGAGAGAGAGAGAGAGAGAGAGAGAGAGACGAAGAGATAAAGAGGGAGGGAGGGAGAGCGAGAGGGAGAGAGCAGTAATAGAATATTCAGTTTTGTAATTATACCACCCGAAGATTTTTTTTCTCTCCCTTCTTCAAGCTAGAGACAATTCACCACTTTACTTTCAAGTAGGTCATAATGGATATATACTCATCTTTTCAATTCACCCGGCAAATTGTGAAAGAGATAAGACGGATTCTCGTGGACACGGCACGGTTCTCTCGGTTGGCCGAGGGTGATGAAGAAAGGGTATTATACTGCTCGGAAACAAAGGAACAAATCAATACGACTTGCAGGTTTGAGATCAGCTTGATACGACGGGCTTATACGTAAAAGGAAAAAAAAAGTTTTCAGAACGCGTCTGCACTTGCGGCCTTTCGCATTATACATAAACATGTCATCCTCATTATCCTCATTGATCTTACATGCCCTGTCAGAATTTAGCGTGTGTGTGTGTGTGTGTTTGTGGGTGTCAGTGGGTGTGTTTGTTTTATTATGAATAATCATACGTGAGAACATGACGTTAAAACATGTCGTAAGCATTCGACCTGTTGCTCCCTATTGGGGCAGCCTGATCTATATTGACAATTAATTACATACAAACCCTAAACACACATAAACAGGCATGGAAACATATAAGCACACACACACACACACACACACTATACATTCAAAATAGCGCCAACCTGATCTTTTTTAATCAATAAGAAATGCAAGTAATAAAATAAACACACAGAAATACGACTGTTTCACGTCGCATGTCCGGTATAAATTATTTTTCTTTCAATAATGCTTATTCAATATCAATTAAAAAAACACCCGAGACAGTAATTCAAACTGGTATTACTATACAAAATAATAATTCAAAAAAATCATAATTCGGTCGCAATAGACAACTTATTGTTTCTGCGTCATATTTTCGAGGAGTAGAAACGGAAATTAAAGAACTTGATGATTGAAACACATAATATTTTATTTTCATTGATAACAAATATGAAATTGAAATGAAAATATTACAGCAAAATCACACAATAACATGCATGGAAGCACGCTAATGACTCTCGCAAGCCCATCCCCCAAGCGACTTCCTATAGCTGGATTATAATTAACACACACGCTAATTTACACGCCAACACACACACACACACACCCACGCGTTATGATACAACTTCATTCTAAATATATTCATATAATATTATGCATATATTCAAAGATGAAACATATCAAGCAAATGAGAAGGAAGAATTAGATATTGAAATGTTCAAATGTGATGCGATGGACATTCGATTTTCAAAATGTCCCAACCATTAAGCAATTAAGTTGTCATTGGTAGATCCAAGAAAGAATTAGGCGAAACTGCAGATCCAACAGGAATAAGTCATGATGACTAAGCAGTTATTCTAAGCATGAGAACTCTGTGTCGGGAAATCAATTCCACACTTACGAAAGTATCAGTAATAGTTATAGTGGGTGGGTGTATTGTCAGCAAACATGAGTGACATTAATGTGCTATATTATGTATGCTTTTTAAAAAGATATTACCTCACATGTCTGTATTAGAGACTGCACTACCCAGCGCTCGGGGAGTGAAAAGCAACTAACCATTCTATAAGCATCCAGAAGTTAGAAATATAACGCGATATTATCATCTATAATGCTCCAAATCACAACATAATATATTTCGGCAATCAATATCGTATACCTCACATTGAAGAACAGACTGTGAAAGTTTTTCTGCACACAAAGTTTACTGCTATACTCGTATCAACCGCACCCACAATCTTGAGATTCTATCAGTCGATTAGTACGTGCGTCTATTTCACTGGGAAATACGGTTCTCGAGTCTTTTCAAACACACACACACACACACACACACACACACACACACACACACATGTATACTCACACACATGGAAATATAAACATACATTAATTATTAATATAACTACCAATCCTCATTATTCTACAGGAGAGGTACCCATTCCTAGAGCGCAAGCGTAAACACACACACACACACACATACAACTAGAAGCATATACAACGATCCCCTTATACAGAATAAACCATAGAAAGATTATATACGTTGGAACATACTTAGTATAGCCGTCATGGAATATTGAATTTCAAGGAATATATAAACATATCTTTGAAGTCTTTTAGGATTGGGCTTCAAGCATGTTACAAATACAAATGCATATATCATCTAAACATTTTATATTACGTTCAACTGTTATGTGAATATTGATGGTGATGTGATCATGTAATTAATACAGTAAAAACAAAAGGAGATTTCCTCGAAAAGACAATAAATATCATCTTTAATTTAAAAAAAATAGTATACTGTGATAGTTCATACTAGGACACAAATATGTATAATCTGACACAATAAAACCACGCGCAAACGACTGAAGAATACTGTGCCATTTTTTTTTTATACAACATTTCTTCAATTTCATTCAGGCTTATAGTGTGCACGCGGTTGTTATAATTTTGGTGTTGAAAAAATTGACTATTAAGTTGCAGAGTTGTTTATTTTGTCGCATTCAAGTCAAATGTATCATTTCTATATAGTACGTTACGTACTATATAAAAATGTGAGTTGTTGCTTGAATCTTGACGAGATAACACGAATAAGTGCAGATAAATGCATAAGCACTCACTGAAACCTGAGAAGAAAATGAAACACAACTGGGAAGCTAATTCTGCTCGACTTACATTGCACTCTTCACAAAGTTAGAATTTTTTTAAGCCTCTTTAAATTGTCTGTTTGTTTTGATTCAAGTTGAAAGGGATTTAAAGGCACTGATCCCGTAATTGCTTGCTTATAAGCCTCCATTATTTCATTATTTTATTTTCGATAGCAGCCTCTGAAAATAAACCAAGTTGAATCAGTTTTGGCGTACACGGCAAGTACAATACACATTATTAAAAAAAAAAATCAACTGGGTGTACAGACAATGCAATCAATACAATTCATATGTAAATTTCAATTTCTGGAAAAAAGTCAATTCCGTAATTCATTCCAAATATTGTTACATTAGATGAAACACAGCAAGAAATCAAAATGTGTCCCGATTCCTAATCCAAGCGAGGAAAATACAGCACACGCTGTCATATAAAGCAAAGCGTCCCTTGGAAGGCGACTTTAATGCAAGACATGCACTGTATACTCTTTAAAATTAACGCACTCATTCTCGAGGCATTCTTAGAAATGCCTCTTGAGGTATTGAATGAGGCTAATATAAACATAGAGAGGAGTTATAATAATTCACTCTTTATCTTACTCATAGACAGTAATAAAACGATACCAAACCATCTGAACAACAGCAGTGGTCGATGCAAAGAGAAAATGCGTACCACGATTTCGGTCTTTGAAACATCCTAAGTGGTCAAACAAGACCCGGTCGATTTCTGTAGTAAAATCTTCTTCTTTTCAAATAGCTTTGATGAGTATTAATTATCATCATAATTACGTGGCACATACTCTGAACTTGTTCAGCGTTCTAATCGTAGCTACTTATCTTGTTTCAAGATGGGATTCTGTGTCAAAGTATCGTGAATCATTTATTTCGGTCCTATACTCACGCACGTATAGTACAGAAAATTTAAGAATTTATTTGAGTGTTGGGGCGACCTCTGTATTTCTTCAGCTCACCACAAAATACCAAGTTTGTCTTTTTTCATGATGGAATTCACTTTGAACCAGAGTCAAATGGTATTCGTGGTCCATTAAAAACCAGAATGACTCTGGGTTGTTTTTTTTTTCTTTTGTTTTCGATAAGTATACATGATATATGTTTTGCTCATTTTCTTCTTTTTTTTTTCCTTCTCTTTTAAGGCTGTCGTATCTTCAAGTTAAATGCTTATCTGACGACAGTCTTCTGCATTCACACTCCCAATACATGCGCCATAATTCAGTCAGATCATTTGATTCACTATATCCCGAGTGGTTCCCAGTTGTCGTGTTCTGTTATTCTTTTCTTCAATCTAAACACGTATATCTCAGTTACGTTCGGATATACACACTGTATGTTTTATTGTCTTGAAAATAAAAAGAAATGACTGTATTTCATTTTTAATATATATATAATGCAGAAATTCCCAATAAATTCATTTGAATTGAAAAAATATAACTTAGAGTGAATGATACTATAAAAATACACTTTTCTCAACTGTTTACTAATGCCTTTCACGATGTCTTTCATTGCCTCCGATAGCGTCCCCTTGTAACAGACCAATACCTGTGCCAACCTCTTTCCCGTGTTTTTGCCCCCTCTCTCCCTGTCTCTTTCCACACTGCTCTGTCGTGCATCTTCTCTTTCTCTCATTCCCTCTCTTTCCCGTGCATTGCGATAATTTGAGTGTCCGTACTGACGTCACAACCCAATAGCCGACTCAAGAGTTTCCGAAGTTCATTAATATTTCATGGTAAAAACGCTGCGGTATTCCCGAGGGCCGGGGTATTCAAATTCAGCCAGCATCGTCGCTGCCTGTGTGAAGACAGCACGATGAGCTATACTCGATTATCAAGAATCTCGCGTCAGATTTATTGTTCCTCCTGTCATTCACTGCTTGTCTGTAGCAGACACACTAATCATTGCAATGGAAACATGACTTGCAATTATTGTTGCGAGAGGAAACGGAGGATCGATATAATCATATTACCAAAAAATCCAAGAAATTTGGTTCACAACTGCCTTATATACCCAAAGTAGGACAAGAAGGAGAATCATATTAAGCACTTCGCACTAGGAAAACAAATAGAACGAAAACAATGACCAGAAAGGAAAATAGATATTACAATTTCTTCAAAGAATTTCTTATACTCAATATATAGCTCGTTTCTTGTCAATTAACATCCCCTCCCCCCCCCCAAAAAAAAAAAACCGACAGAATAATATAGTAATTCAAACAGGTATATACGCTTAGAGCCTATCTTATCAGGCCAATCATAAACTATTTTAGTTCGTGCACGTCCGACTTATATGAGACTTTCTTGGTAGTAAGACATGAAGTCTCTTGAATCTTGAATCTTGAAGTACGAACTAAATGAAATGTGATATTAGAAACAAAATGATGTGTCTGGTCATTAAAGCCAGACACAGCGGGCAAAATTACATACTTCAGGGAGATTCAATTATTAGAGTGTATTTCTTTTTTGTGCGGCTTGCCAGTTGACCTGTTTTCTGTACGAGGTTACCATATTCCCATAAACTTAAAACGGACAATTCTGAACATCGTATCGGTATATACAGAATGCGTGATTTGAGATCTAATGACTTATCTGTTTTTCCTCTCTTTCTCTCTCTATTATCTATCTACCACTCTATACATCTATCTATCTATCCATCTATCTATCTATCTATCTATCTATCTATCTATCTATCTATCTACTTCTATTCATCTATCTACATAAATTCTTTCTATATCTATCTACCTATATCTATTTACTTTTTTATTTACCTATCTCCAACAAGGAGTTTATGTTCTCTGTGGATACCCTCTTTTTAATAGGAGAGCAGCCTTCTCTACAAAACCGCAATATTTCCATCAATCATCATGTGGAAATATACAACATAACAACGTAAACAAAATTTACAGGAAACGTTTAAATGATAAAAAGCGTTCGATTGTTTCTCCAACAAAGACTCTTTGGGGAAAATAAATACCGTTTCGTCATAATTTATAATAGCTGTCATCCAAAACGAGTATTCTTTCCGGTCTTGTATAAACCAGAAATATAGCATGCTCTAGATTGTAGCAGATAATTATACAGAAGGGTAATAACCAACATGCCTCAATGTAAATTAAATGGTGCATGATGCAACCCATCGACAGTGTTGAATTTTCAAAACTTCTTCAAGCAATGTCTTCAAAAGGAGGGCACAATATAATTTCACTTTCTCGTGAAAGCAAAACAGTTCTAGCCCTGCATTTTTCTTAGACTGTACGATAAGAAGTTAACGACAAGATAAGAAATTAAACAGGGAAAACAGAAATGTTCATTTAACTATTTAATCAGGGAGGTGGGAAGAGACCACAGAACTCTTACATATGTGTAAGAGTTCTGTGGAAGAGACCCACCTCCCTGATTTAACACCGACAGGCTCGCAATGGTGGGAGGATGAATGTGGTTTTCACAAGTGCGTGTGGCTTCATGGCCTCGCTGAATGCAGGGAGGGAAGAAAGCCGCGAAAAAAAAAAAATAAGGCAAGTGAGGACAAAACTACAGCACTCACGTTTGGAGGCACGACTACTGTGTGGAGCAAAACATTGCACTAGAAGTACAGGCATTCTAGGCTACAGTGGGTATATGGACATTCAAGAAAACTGGCTCGATTGTGAAATTAACTTGATGTGAAAATTTCCCGGCATAAGGTTGGTTTTCTCATTGCTGATTCTGAAATAATTTTAGTATATGTCAAAACAAATTTTGTTACCCATCTTTGTTACTGTATCTATTTCAGCCATTGTATCTGTTTTAAAAGTTAAAAAAAGTCTTCGAAACTAATGGTCCATCATGACACTGGATGAATTAAAGTAAAAAAAAAAAAAGAAAAAAAAAAAGAATACCGCTCTCCTGATGCACGCTAGACGCATACCGGTTTTTTTTTTTTTTCAAAAGATTGATGAACACATGAGAGATGAATCAATACGATAAAGTATGATATACAGTGTAATGAACTACACTTTGTCCATCGAATAAATCAACATGCCCCAGAAAGCAGAACGTTTGAGAGGAAAGGAGCTCAACCCATCGTTCTGGTTGAGCACAAAGTGTCATTCTTTGTCTCACTTGTTCTATACCACAAAGAGGTTGACTCCATGCGCACGAGTCAAAAATCGAAACGGAAAATTAGACGTATACGCGTCTGCTTCTTTCAACCTCCAACTCGGGAAAATTTGTATCGATTGCTAGAAGAGAACCGTTACTCTCACCGTGTTTGTATTTAGCGCTCGTATATGTTACTCTGGCGTATGCTGATGGTGAAAGTGCCTGAACTGCGCTAAACAAAACAGAAAGGGGAAAAAGAGCTCGCCGCAAGCGATGAGACAGGAGGAACGATAGAGTGGAAATAGATCATGATATTTTCACTTCTTTTGAAGGAAGGGAAGAGAAAATAGAAGAAGTGAGAAGTCGATGCCTTGAGGAGAGGAAATAAAGATGGGAACTGTGACGACACGCCGACATGATGGGATACCCGTCTGCGTGCGAAAGTTAATGAAGTACACCGTTGTTGCTGCTGCATGTACCCAATGTATTATCAGTAAATGCCTGATGATGTATGTTGACGAAAATTTTTTTCCTGGTTTTCATAAAACACGCATTTGATATCGGATTAACCTGTCCGCTTCTCTTCAACTAGCCAAATGAAATTACTGTCAGCATAGAATCTTTTTAATTGTAACCATCAAATATGCCATATTCTTTTAAATTCCATTTTACTATGTATAAGGGTGAAGTTTCCTGCTTTTATTATCACTATCATTCCTATAAATTTGTTACTTCGTGCAATCTCATTTCTTCTTTTTATTTCTTTGGAACCCCCTGAACCCCCTTATAGTTACTGGCCTGGTCTATAATAAGTTTGATACAACAACGTACCAAGAGAAATAGATTACAAGTTGTTTGGACGATGGGCTAATCGGCATCAACATACCTATCAATAGTTTGATAGACATGAAATAACATGGGTTACGACTTCCGAGAATCTTGTTTCATTGCTGGTTTCCTCATCTTATTGATCTATTGATTATTTTAGGATTCCATCAGTGCTTAAAACGAGAGAGTGGTGTTTTTCAATCACACGGTGAGCGTACGTATACTCCTCTAAATATAGGGGGCAACTGACAAAATTGTCTGTCGAACCTATCATGACATTGGCTGACGTCTTTCACTTTTGATTAGTCATATACGTCTGGGTGGGCGCAAATCACTTCATCAAAGATGAAAAGCACTCGATTATTCTTCATCCACTATAGATCACGTGAGAATAACTTTCGTATCAGAAGTCCGTTACGGTTCTGTTTTAAAAACGCGACAGCTACTGGCCGATTATAAATTATTTGGCACATCGGTAGAAGAGGGAATGAGTCATTAATGCTCAATTGCAAGGAGCCAAAAAGGGTTGACAGAAACGGCAAGGACAGAACAGGAAGATATAACCGATTAAGTAATTCTGTTCAATTAATCATCTAGTTTAGATTTCTCTCTATTTGCCTATAGGACAGCCGAAGAACTATTGAAAGAGCCTATCTACGGAGATAAGCATGTCACTAAAAAGACGAGAAATCTTACGCGCTCACGCCAGTCAAAAATGTTCAACCCTTGAAAAATTCAAAAATTGTATTCTATGACTGGATGTTTTCCCGAAAAGACACTGCAAATCATTAAAAAAGATATCAAAGCCTGCCTTTGATGAAACCGAAATCAAATTTAATATACTAGATGCTTTGTTTTGAGGAAAGTGATCAAAAAATCATGAAGTAAAATACTGATTATTCCAAACAGCTTTTTACAGCATGAAGATTTAACTTTTGTGTCTGGCCAAAATAGAACTGTCACATGCGTTCTCAACAGCTACATCTAAATCCAAAAGAACATTACAGTAAACCAATGTATTTAGTATAACGCATCTTCCTGAAGAGGTAACTCAAGAAACTATACTCATTTCATATGTCCTATAGATACATTTCAATAATTGAAATCCCAATTGCACAGATACATGCTGCGTTGAATATAACCCAGTGCGCAGTCTCCTTTTTGTTGTTGTTGTTGTTGTTGTTGTTGTTGTTGTTGTAGTTGTAGTTGTTGTTGTTGTTGTTGTTGTTGTTGTTGTTGTTGTTGTTGTTGTTGTTGTTGTTGTTGTTGTAGTTGCTGCCCTTGCTGCCGTTGCTGTTGGTGTGTTACAAGAATATGATTGTTTGCTATCGAGAATAACACTACTTTTGTTTTGTTTAGTCAATAGCTCTGTCTGTTTGGTTTGTGCGTGTGTGTATGTGCGTGTGCGTGTTTTATCCATGAATACGTGTGTGGGGTTGTTCTCATGCTCAACCTCAATAGCGTAACATATCTTCAGGGGAAAGGACAAAAGAGAGGAAAAAACAACAACAAAACAAACACGGAGACCAAAGAAGAAGTGCGCTTCACGTGGAAATGCCATTCCATCTTCGAGTCGAGTTTGTCTGAGAAGAAGATCTCCGCGTCTTAATCAAGGTATAGCTCCGGTGTAATTATCGGGCTTTTGATTGCATTTTCATATGCCGTTATCATTATCATGAAGGGTTCGCGACCTTTATCCATTCCTCGAGCGCTCCCCGTTCGATCAAGCGTTGGCTTGATTACTGGCGTGGCTCTTTCTGGCTCATAAATGTTATGTATAGGAAGGAATATCCTCCCTCGAATACATCAGCTGAACATCTGCTTTATGTTGTAATTGTAAAGGTTTGAATGCATGTTGTATTTCCGTTGCTTCAAACGTCTATTCCTCTCTATACAAAATCAGTATATCGGCAGATAACTTAAACTGTATTGACTGTTGAACAATGTGTGTTGTTTTAATCCTTAGCACAAGAGATTAGATGGATATGCCAGCATTTTTGTTTTAATTTCTTTTGATATATTGCTTCCTTTGCACAATTCAGACCGTTTAATTCAAGTGATAAGAGTTTTCTATAAAAGTCCCATGATTCATTACGGACAACGCACAGCAAACGTGAGATGTCATGCATGGGTGTCCATTCTGTTGACAGCAAGTTATATTGGTCATGTGCCACGTCACATGAGTAGAACAGGACATAATTCTGATATCAGTCAGGTGACAGCACCACTGCGCTCCTTGGCGTTCTATGACAGCGCCTTCCATTTCACCCTTCCATTCGCCAGTCCATGATGGAGCTACTAGCTCTATGATCAGTCATTAGAATACGACTCACTTCACGTATAGGCCTACTGACGGACACTAGATTTCATGAGCATAGATACTTTTAAGTGAAGAATCTACTCCATTTTCAAGTTGATATTGATGAGTAGAGAAGAATCAAGCACTTAAAACTGACTTTATTTTTTCAATGGAACGAAGAGAAAATTATGGCATTTTAATTTTCCCACGATTTTCCCAGAATAGTAATATTCGTCAGTTACATTAGTCAAATGAGATGTGTGTTATGCTATCCTTCACTGGCTTACAAACCTTCATATATATATATATATATATATATATATATATATATATATATATATATCTTGGAATTTTCCACGTGTTGGACTTCGAATGTTGTAATTATTAGAAGAAAGAGTCTCAAGTACGCCATGGATCCAACGATTACAAAATTTTGTAATCGTTGGATCCATGGCGTACTTGAGACTCTTTCTTCTAATAATTATATATATATATATATATATGAATTTCACGTGTGGCATGTATTCAAGAGGAAGAAATCGAAAACCACACAAGTCGCATTGTTTAGAAGTTGTAAGCCTTTAGCGGTGACGACTTTGTACAGGAAGAAGTTACACAGTTGCATGCTGGCAAAAGCAATGATTGTAATACAATAATAGCCTTAGAGAAAAGTGACTTCGTGTCATACTATGAGTCACCGTGTACATACACCTTGCACATTACTTTGCAAGGTGTATTTTGATTGTTAATAATATTGTTATTATTGATTGTTGATTGTTAATAGTTTTAGTTCAGTTCATTTCTTATATTTCTGCAACTTTTTTTTTCATGATACGAAGACCGAAATAAATTACAGTAAGCACAAAGAGCAATAATACACAAGGTAAGTGCGTTTAAATCATAAAGGAAGGGTACAATAATACATTTAAGGACATGCATTAAAGTATTGTCATTATTACGTCTATAAGGGTACTATACTATGGTTAATCTATTTTTTTTTTTTTTGGCAAGCAAATCACATAAAAAAACAAAATGTTTATTCACTAAATGCAATTGTATTTTCTCTTGTAGAATAAAATTGAAACTTATATACTATATATTCAGTTGTCACAAAAAGCAAGTTTCTTGACAACTTGATCGCCCTGCGTGCCTAATGAAAATATATAATCTAATACGGATTAAATGTCTGATAATAAGACATATGAGAGTTTAGTTTTGTTGGTTTCCGTGGTTTGACCATGGAGTGTAGATTATGTGCTGTAGCTGCATGGTTGGATGTTTAACACTGTTCAAAGTCAAAGTCAATACAGAGCAGCGTGTCCCTTTAAATGATAGCTACCACATTCAGGGTGACAACCTTTCTCCTTGTCACTCCCCCCCCCCCCCCCCCCCCCCGCGGTCCACACAAACATTCGCTCCTATTTCGACTTCTCCTACTCCTGCAGAGAATTGTAGGCGACCTTCCGTGCGATCCGATTCAATCTGCGGAGGCCCTTGGGTGTCGTTAATGGTATCATCGGGCTTTACTACGTACGGTGGGAGATCGTGCGGTCGGTGTCAAGTTCGGGGTGGGAGGGAGCGATGATGACTTCAGTGATGTCTGTTTGGGAGAAGGATCGAGGTATATAGCTTTCCAGTATTGGTGCGTGCAGAGCGAGAAATGGAAGCTGCTATCACAATGATGATGATGATGATGATGATGATAAGATGATGATGATGATGATAATGATAATAATAATAATAATAATAATAATAATAATAATAATAATAATAATAATAATAATAATAATAATAATAATAATAATAACGATAATGATAATCATAATACCCATAATAGTAATAATGACAGGCGTCTTTGACTTATTTTGGGATATTCAGGTCGTTATATGAGTCAAAGTTACCAGCTGCGAACAACTTTTCTAGTTCTTTGTGTGTGTGTGTGTGTGTGTGTGTGTGTGTGTGTGATAGAATGAGGGATATATGTGTGTGTGGGGGGGGGGGGGGGGTATGGTGGGACTTATATTTGGATGTCGTGCCTAACCGATTTCCATGATACCCAATACGCAAGTAAGAAGTTTGAACTTTCAAAATTAATTGAAAAATATTGGCAATGTTTCTTCTCTTTTAATTTCATGTATATAGCGCAGATTCATATAACAGAAAAAAAAATGATATGATATCATTATCATTTTTATATGATATTATGTCCACATCACAGTACAGAAAGAGATTAATTATATTCATTATCGGAATGCTTCACTCATCATATACCGTATAACGGGAACAAACCTATGTAGGGAAACGAACATTCAACATAGTAATTTCTCGCAAACGTTTTGGAAGTTTGTTTCCATAGCTCCTTGGTTTCCTACAGGAAATAAGCTTTTCCACGAAATGAGCAATAAACTTTCTCAAGCGTGCATCGAATCTTTGGACGAGACACTATTTGTAGTTGTAAATCTGTCGCATTTATAGGCAAACCGGGTTTTATAGGTTTCATTTGACTGCGATATACCAGACTTAGTCGAATTCTTTTCCGGCTGGATCAAGCATTTAAAAGCAAGTACATCACGGAGGAGATGAGGTGAATCTTTCCAAAATCGCTTCCGCTTAAGGAATTCACGCCACCAACCAACTGTCGTTATTATATACTGCTGAACGTATATTCCCTGCTCCTTGTACAGGGGCTCGCAAATCTTGGATACAATCTTAAACTGTTTAAGGCAAGAAGGAGGGAGATGAGACCTTTGACAAGCGGAGAGTATACACGAATAGTACAGAAAACAAAACCAGACAGAGCTAAACGAGAGAAAGAAATACAAAAATCAGCAGTTATACCATAACCAGTTCGTTTCCCTCATGGAGATGAGCTCTGTAATCAGTAATGGAATGATAACTGGGGGTCATCCCACTAGACCGACACCCACGAGTCATACAGCCCACGAGTTCGACATTGAAAACAGGTCCATGAGTCATACAGCTCACGAGTCATACAGCTCATGAGTTCGACATTGGGCAAACAAAGCCCACGAGTTCGACACTAGGCAAAAACAGCCCACGAGTTCGACAGATACAACACGGCGCGTAATGTGTCGGTCTCGTGGGCCTTGTTGGCTAGTGTCGAACTCATGGGCTGTATGACTTGTGAGCTGTATGACTCTTGGGCTGTATGACTTGTGAGCTGTATGACTTGTGGGCTGTATGATTCGTGGGTGTCGGTCTCGTGACGTGCACCCGATAACTGTGCTAATCAGCTGATATCTTCTTCACCCACGTTTTCAACTCTCACACCGTTTTGTCGTCGGGCAACACCATCAACTCGTATACGGATTTTCCATCCCTTTCCTTCTATTCCTAAACATCCACGAATGCGAAGATGATTCGGTGAAACATAAAAAAGCAATAATGTAAGTAAAGCAAGAAATGTCAGCAACAAAGCCTTGCCAATTTACATTGCTATGGTTTTGTTTGTTTGTTTGTTTGTTTGTTTGTGTTTTCAATCGCAAGAATTTTTTTTTTATTGATTTTGTTCTTTCTGCGACTCTTGTTGTGGATATTATTTGCAATTAGTTGGTCAATATCATAATGATGTTTGGTAAAGCTGCATGTGATTATTATGGAAATTGATCATTTTCAGTGCCCACTAAGATTGGTTCGATGAAGTCATCAGTCGCGTCTGGCAAGTGCCAATTACCATTGCAGCGAAGTCCTGACGACATTCTGCCGTAGGCTAAATTCATGAGCCACCTTTCAATTATCGCACTCAAGACTGACTCCAAATCATGCTTCCACGGAAATCTCCCAAACTAATTCTCATCATTGTAAATGTCAAAGGGGTCTGTATTATTATATTTCTCCTCTTCTCTGTCTTCCTTTCTATTTGTGTATGCCGGTTGTTGTCTCTCTGGAACTTTAGTGATCACTCTCAATAATAATATATGGGATTCGTATAATTTCCATATTTCCTCCGCGTTAGTTGTTCGCACGCGCATGTGTTGTGTGAGTGCGATTTAACTGATTATTTCTGCACTCTTAGAAATACCTGGTCACTTTTTATATTTAATCAGATTTTTTTTTTTTTGAGAGAGAGTGTAGCTCACCACAGATCAATACTCATGATTTTATTGTAGATTAGTTTAAGACACATATTTTTGTACAGAGAGATAATGGTATGTCATTAGGACAAGACGCAATTAAGACATACTCAGTTACGCTCTCTGCATTCAAAAAGCAGGAATACAGAGAAAAATCGTGAAATTACTAGGTTGTACTATTCTAATCTGATATAAAAGGCGATAGACCTACTTCTCGGGGACAGGTCATTTTACTAATTTGACAGAGATACCATATGACCGCTATTCTGAGTTTGTTAGTATACGTGATGATAAAGTATAAATATCAAGGCTGAAAAAAGTGTTGTTGTTGTTGTTTTACCCAACTGTACATCATACTAGGCTATCTGCGTTCCTACAGTATATCAACCACCGATTAATATCAGTTTATCCATGCAAAGGTTGAAGTATCGTTTTTATCGCGTACAAAGTCACAACTCCGAAAGCAGACACTATACTTATAATAATTTAATCTTGGGTAAAATTGACCTACAAGCTATTTTGAGGTCGCCGCTACACTAATATAGATTTTCCTAAGGATTATGATCGTGTAAATATTATACACGTGCACACAATAGGCCTACTGCACAATCACAAACCGTTCAAATGTGATTTTCTTTATCTGCAACAACAACAAAAAACCGTACTATGTTGAATCTAAAACAATGCACAAACACACACACACACACACATAACAATAACACACACACAAATTCCCCACCACACACACGCGAGGAAAATCTTGTCGGTAAGTGCCCACTGCGCTCATCGAATTATTGTAAACACGTTGTCTGCTGTCAGAACCTTTTCTCCCTTTATCAGATTCAAAGTGCTTAGCAACGACATGTTTTATCCGTTTTGTATAAGACTATCCACTGATTGACACACCATACCACAGGTAGCTATAACTATGTAGTCATACAATCCTACTTCACGTCTGGGCAAAATCTCAATCGTGATAAAGTTTGGTCGCCAGATGACGTCATTAGTCAGACGACGAGGAAGTGGTCACGCTGATTCCCATCCAGTTCAGGGACTGCTGATAATGGGCAGTGGTCCAAAAATCATATCCATTAATAGGTCACGTATGAAAGTCTATGGCATACACCCGTGTCCTTACTTCTTTCCACCTATAAAAGTTTGCCCGCTTTATACCCCCGACACTATTTCAAGCTTCGGTCACAAAATCCGCCATGTTAAGAAAGCATAATATCTACTTTAATACACGATTTTTCAAGAATGAGTTTGCATTCCTTTAGCTCATATCACTCATGTTCATTTTGTTTTTGTTCTTGTCCATTGGTATGCTCAAAGAATAGAAATTAACAACCCACTTGCACCTGTTGGCATTGTTAATACAGGTGCTTGGTCTTTTATATATACAAAGCAAGCATGCATGCTGCTCCTATGTTTCGTCGGACGACGAAACATTCAACTGTGCCTGGCATGATCACCAGCCTATGTATGTTATGGAGTTACAAGCAAGGAGCTCCATGTTGCAACGAACTTTACTTTCACGCATCCTACATTTCATGATAAAGGAAACATGAAGAATTTGTTTAAGTAAAGCTATACGACAATATCCTTCATTTTTTTTTTCAAAATTTCTCACTAACTCTCCCTCACTCTCTTCCTCTTTGATATGGGTTACTTATACGACAAATTTCCATGATTCTTCTCAAATTTACGGATATTTCTCCGTGTCTTTCATTTTCGCTCTCCAGTATATGAAACATAAGAAACCAGTTCCCGCTATATGCTGTACGATTGCTTAAAGACAAACAAACTTAATTGTAATGTCGTATAAATAGAGCAGGACTTTGCTATCCATGACGGATGAATGCTTCAACTCTTTTAGCATGTCATTTTACCCGAAAACAGGTCTCTTATGATTAAGATTAAGGAGTGGTGTTTACATTAAAATTAATGATTATGTCCTGACTACGTGCCTGACTGCATTTTACTGACAACCTTTCACTTATCTGAACGCTGCTCCACAAATGATAATAATAATAATAATAATAATAATAATAATAATAATAATAATAATGATAAAGATAATAATAATGATAAAGATAATAATAATAACAATAATAATAACAATAATAACAATAATAAAAATAATGATAAAGATAATAAATGTTATTGATAATAATATTGAAACGCTGTAGCATGAAAAATGATGATTATAATAATGATTTAAAAAAAGCGAATTCGTTTGGCCAAACGTACTCTCATATTAATAGCGCGACAATGAAATGTGTAAGCTTCCGGCTCTAGCAACTCCTGAAAATGTGACGACATGGGGAAAAAAAAAATGATGAAAATTTTCCACTGAAATGCAGCAGTCAGCTACCTCAAATTCTCTCCTTCAATTCAACTTACGTTACATGTCCAATGGGATAACAACGAGTTTTGAAGAGTTGCACATCTCTGTCAGACTGTGACTATAATTGACAATTTTCCGGTTTGATAGTTTGCCATTTAAAAGAATTAATCCGCGTAAAAAGTGCTGATGTTCTCGTCGTGCTAATCAATGTTCTGTCAACTTTATTTACTTTTATCCTGTTCCTGTTAACAATCCATAAGTCTGACTGTTAAGTGGGTCGTAACTCCTTGTCAATACATAGTTGCATTTCCTCATTATGGTAAGAATAAATAAATCACTCATCCAGCCTACGTCACTTTTAGTTTGTTTGGAGAGCTTTAAAAATATCTGCCTCTTACAAACCTGACACTCATTAAATGATTGCTTAGTTTTGTTTCTTCTTTTGTTTGGGTGCAAATGTGTGTTTAATGTGATGATAAAGGCTTCCGTTCGGTTTTATTAATAAAAAGTATGATATTTTGATTTACCAAGTCGGAAAATTTAAAACAGAGCTTGGTCTAGTCTGGTTTGGGTTCTATTTGTTCGAACAGGGATAATGCACGTTGTGGTGCAAAAACGCTTTTCCCCCCACAGGGCCATGTAATTTAACACGATACAAAATCCCAATACAAAGTAATACAACGTATACGCACAACCTACAATGTAAACAGTACAGAGCCCAACCGGGAAAATTACGGAGTAACATGAAAATAACATAATAAAAGACGAGTACAGGAAAACGCAATGACAAAGTAACATGATACAAAATGATGACTAAGAAAACAATCACAGAAACAAACTGGCTGTGAAGAAATTCGATGCTCTCAAGACAAATATAACGTGTGATATACACTTGTACATGTACCAGAGTACTTGTATACCATGTATACGAACAATCCATCAGAGTACACTGTACTTGTATACGAACGATGGCCAACAACGTCCATACAGTTTGCAACGAAGATAATTATTTCGTGATAAGACTTAACCAGAATCACGTGTGGCATCTGCCAGACAATTAATTTGGCGTTTTAACCCTCGAAGAACCTTCGTCACATCTCTTGTACATGTATGTCTTACTGTCCAACACCTTGATGGCATATACAGTAAACGACTGCCAAGATCGCATGTACTGTGAATGAACTGTAAAGAAAAATACATATTTACGAAATTCAATCTGCGTTCAAACACGCACACTCACGCAAACGGTTCATTATGAAATCATTTGGCGTTGGGAAGAATCGGATGTTCCCTATATCTACAGTCATCTACAGAGCTTATACTAATTCGACATTTTACTCGAGTTCGCTGCGCTGCCGTAGTAGTCGGGTACCTAAGGGGGGGTCACCGTGCACCCCCCCCCCCCCCGGACTCCTCGAAACTTACATTTTCAGGATCCTCATGACATACCAAAACATAATCAAGATGTTAACAGGAACGAAAAGTGGCTGTTCTAGGTGAAATTTAATGTATTCTATTGTTTTTCATAATTTCTTATGTATTTCTTTGTTTTTCAAATTTTTCAACTTTTGTTTTTTCTTTGTTTTTCTATTGGAAATTGTCACTGATCACTTTTCTACCATAATTAGCACAAAACTAATCAATGAAAGTGATTAATTGTAAAAATAATCAGGTTTTCATGACTTTCATGACAGAGCACCTGTTTTCCATAGGAAATGTACATAAAAGCACAAAATTGTGCCAGTTTTGCGGGACGACATTCCGTTACAAAAATGGGCGTGACTTCGCAAAAGTATGCGGGGAAGTTGCAAATTTGGTCTCAAAAGTTGCGTGAGACTTGAACAATACAAAGTCAAGTAAGTTTTGAGGAGTCCTGGGGGGTGCATGGTGACCCCCCCCCCCCCCCCCCCTTAGGTACCCTACTATGTAGGCCCTACATGTAAGCACATATATATTACATACATACATAGGAAGTTTCGCGCTATAAATCTGTCGCGAGGCTTCTTGACTTTGTTTGGTCAAGTCTCGCACAACTTTTGAGACCAAATTTGCAACATCCGCGTATACCTTTGCGACGTCACGCCCATTATTGTAACGTTATGTCTCCCCCAAACGGGCACAATTTTGTGATTTTGTGTACATTTCCTATGAAAAACAGGTGCTCTGTCATGAAGGTCATGAAAACCTGATTATTTTTACAATTAATCACTTTCATTGATTAGTTTTGTGCTAATTATGGTAGAAAAGTGGTCAGTGACAATTTCCAATAGAAAAACAAAGAAAAAACAAAAGTTGAAAAAGTTGAAAAACAAAGAAATACATAAGAAATTATGAAAAACAATAGAATACATTAAATTTCACCTAGAACAGCCACTTTTCGTTCCTGTTAACATCTTGATTATGTTTTGGTATGTCATGAGGGTCCTGAAAATGTAAGTTTCGAGGAGTCCTGCGGGGGGGGGGGGGGGGGGGTGCACGGTGACCCCCCCCCCCCCCCCCCCCCCCCTTAGGTACCCAAGTATAGCTGTTGTGGCGGCTTTCGTTCATCTTCCACTTGCTTATCTTTGCCGGTATTAGTTGAAATTCGGACTTTGTACAATGACTTTTCACCACAGTCGTTGAAATTGATAGCAGTGTATGTCAATCAATGTCAACGGACACTATTTTCAATTAATGGTCATTACCCGGTCCTTCACCCGGTGAATATCGAACAAACGTAGTATGCAAGGTGATATCTGGAATTAAAGTGACAATAGACATATCAAACTTCAACTTGATCAACAAAAAATGCTATGAGGAAAAAAATAGAAAAATAATTGTTTTGAAGTTTTTATGGTATCGCGGTTGCCTTAGGGTAAAAAGAAATTAAATTTGTCAACGGTTATGATAAGAACTGAAGATGTTGTCGACTAGTTAACGTGACAGCAGTGGTCTGAATCATGTCTACGTATTACTCGTTCACTTTTCACATCGTGTAATTCCGATATTGGCATTATTTCCTTTTTTTCAGACTAACTGCTCGTACTTATAATCGACACAGTCCATGTACATGTCTTTCTTCCTATGTGAAAGCATGTTTATTGTTGTTTTAATGTGGGAATAGTGACACAAACGACATAAAATAGACCAATTACGAAAACTCCAAGAACTTGTCTTTCGACATGTTCCACGAACAATGTGTTAAATTTCCACGTGCGTTATAATGGCAAGTATATCAGGAAGATCATACCACATTCATGCCTACGTGGTCCATCTTGGCAATGAATCCAGAGCAGCTAAATCTTACCAAGGAAGTAAGTGAACAGCTTATTATGGAAAAAATGAAAAGGAGGAAAGTCGAACAATATTTTAGCTGTCCTATCAGTTAAGTTCAGTTCAATTAAGTTCAGTTTATTTCTACATTCCGTTTTCATTACAATATATAACAAAATTTGACGAAAATTATTTCATAAATCATATGAATTGTGTCAACGCATTAATACCCACTGCGGGGTACGATGCCATATAGAAAACGTATAGGGAGAAAAATATACAACAACGTCAAATGATTGTACGATAAGAAACAGTTCAAATTGGGTGTTCAGAATACATGAAATTGAAAATGCAGGGGACCATCTTCATAAGCAGAGCTTGACTAGGAAGATGGCCTCAGACAAACTATCGCCATTCACATAGTGAATATTGGTGCAGAAGACATGAGTAGACAGGATCCTTTGTGTTATAATGAATCAATGTGTCACTGTGATTTCTTGACTTTTCCCGTCAGAATTAAACAACAGCATGCGAATGACATTATTTGCCATTTGTTATCAGAGTCACCTATAGCGTCTTCCCTGATTAGGCAAATCGAACGCAGGAGTGGTTTAAAGTCCCAGACCAGCAAGAAAACACAAAGCCATGGACAGTGTTGATAAAGCAAGTCACACTAAAAAAACACAGCGACAACAGCATTTTGAGACGAAGAATGCTAATCGCATTTTGCTGGTAACGAACCGTTACTAGTAATACGGTAAATAGGCTAGATTCAGCAAAGAACAACTCTACTCAGCCTTGCAAATAAAGGTACTGAAATGTCACTGCACAAACAATTCTACTCTGTGTATATAGACTGAAAGTCGCATAAATCCCTCGTTGAGTTAATGACCATCTAAAAATAATAAATAATGTCTTTATTGGAAGAGAAGAATCTTAATATATTCCCATGGAACGTTTGCTCAAGCGCAAATGCATACTGAGATAGTATATGTGTATTGATTGTTTATGTAGATCCGTTTTTATTTTCCTGAAAAGAGGAGGGAAAACAGAAATGTGACGATATTACCGTCAATCGAATTTGGTAGTTATTGGGAAGAATTTCTCATGGGGGAATAATGATCATCATAACATTATTGTGCATTGACATTTCTTTTTAAACGGAGAACGCATCAGACTATTACAACTATACTACTCACATTTTAATTGCAGATTAAGTATAGACGCTATGATTTATATATCGTTGAGCTTTATATGCAGAATTCAAGGGTGTGCACGAGAAGAAAAGTGAAAGTGACGAAATGGTATCATGTTGTAACGCCATGACCGTTTCGAGAGTGCGTACACACAGCCTACACACTGCAAAGCGGAAGTCGAGAAGGTAAATGTCGGTTATGAATGGGATATTCTGCGATACTCAAGTGTGATGTATTAGATAACACGGAAATCAAAACTATGTCTTCAACTATAGACAACGCTGATGAGCGGGTTGTGTAGATTTCTACAGAAAGGCTCTTTTCAAAAACTGAAAGAGGAAACAATAGCGTCGATTTATGTCCTGGGCCATGCAGGAAGGATTATCATCATTTTCTTGCAGATGTGATTAAGCATTTTCAATTTTTCGAAGACAGAGGTATCAATAAAATAATATCATTTTTAGGTATCAAACAAATATGGATAATTTTAATTATGATATGAAATATTGCTTTATGAGCATCTCAACACAATGCAGAAAGACACAGACATACATAAAAAGATATACACACATGTATCATTATAATATACATAAAAAGAATTCAGTGGTTTCCTGTCCTCGACATACTTTTTTTCGTTCCGTATACTTCTCCAGCTTATGTAGCTCATGACCAGCCATCAGGTGAAAGTAAACGCGTCACACACACACACTCACACACTTTTTTGTCAATCTTTTATTTTTCTTTCTTTTTCATATGAATAATAATATACAAATTAGTTAATTGCAAAATAATACAAATTTCATTCTGACAACTCACACAAACAGACACACACACACGACCAGACAAGCCACCACACGGGCATCACTTCAGATGAATTTCGCTTAGGTCAGATACTATAGTAAGTAGTATTATTGACCAAACGATATTGATAGGTCATAAGTAATCAAATTAAAAATGATCGTTCAGTGTACTCACCGATTTCTTTCTCCTCGCCATTCTCGTGGTAGGTGAATTTAACCGTCTTGTTACTGGAACTGACCGGGCCTTGGGCCCCGGCAGGTGCTGCTGCGGTAGCCATCGATGGATGCAAAGGTACAATAAGAAATCCACTTCGTACGGGTAGTAGAAGACTTAAGCACAACACACGCGGCAGGAGTGTAGACACGGCGTGGTTTATGGCACCTGTCCGTTGGCGCGACTAGTGTTCATATAACCGTAAATAAGGAAGATCAGACTTGAATATAAAGAAAATTCCAAGATTGGTTCAAAACGAGGTGAAGAAAAGCCAAAGTAATACAGTCCAGGACGAAACACAGTGAGATTAGATTGGCCCTGTGTTCCATTAAACTCCTCGTCACGGCGGCGACTCAGCCAAGTTCTACGGATGTAAGCATATCCCGGCCGTGTTTGTAAACTAAATCACATGCGTGCGTAGTCCAGATTTCGTCACAGGTTTGTGTGCAAGGATCAGCCGTTGCCGCCGAGTCCAAACTGCGGTCGCGGCGCACATACTCAGTTTTTAGTGCGCCCGGAGTGTCGTCTGCTAGATTGTGAGACGCGCACACATAATGATGCTGTCAAGCTCTTACTTCGAAAAACGTTAAGCGCGGGACATCCCGACAGACAGCCGATCGAATCGCTAACTGGAGAGATGAAACATGCTACGTGAAAATTGAATGATTGTCACAATCATATTCATAGGTTTACCAAAGTTTGATTCATAAAAGAATATGCAATAAATAAGCAAACAAAGATACAGGACTCATGCATATTTAATTTTTCATCTAACAATGTAATGATGATAATGATTCATAAACTGCAAAAACTGAGAGGGCACTTAGACCATGATAAAGCGAGAAATATACATATAATGGATGTAATTTGCAATCAAAATACTCTCTGTGTCATTACGTTACCACAAAACGAAAAAGGAATAAATAAATACAAAGATAAACACTTAGGCCTACATACCGATTTCTAAGTACGTGTGTATACCTGTGAGTTAGTCTTGAATGTATTATATTATGTTTCTGTTTGTGTGCGTGCATAGCGAAGGAGTATTTGTCAGAGAATGTTTGTGCGTGCATATCTAAGTGCATCTGTCTGTTTGTCTGTATGTCTGTGTGAGCGTCCATGTGCGCCTGATAATGCAAGAGACCTGCTAAATCGCTCCTTTAACAGCTATCTCGTGGTCAACAACGACACGTTGTCTCCCCATATTTGCTCTGGCCACAGATGCGCCGCGGGGCATGAATGGCGCTGGGTGTTTGAAGACGGACTTGTCCGCAGTGAAGACCATATAGGGCAAAATCTCCTGAGCAAATTAGCTTTTGATCCGATATGTTTTCACCCATGTACTCAGTCTTCAGGCAAATCCTATTAGCGCAGTGTATATAGTCTATGATTTACGCATAAATATTGTAGGTTACGCATACTTTTCCAGACGAGTGCATCAAAATGTGTATGGAAAACCCCTTCCCAAGTGACTCAGTCGTAAAAGGTATGACTGTTTGTTGTCTAAAGACGTATACGTGTGAGTAACGCGTCTTTCTCCTGTACTTCTACTGATCATTATTTTGTTTCGTTAACACCAATATTGATGCAAGTTCAAACAAATACAATGCAGCATTGGGATTTCACTACAGTCATAATGTAAAATCCTGGTCGTTAAAGGACAGTATTTATATACACTGTATAAGAAGTTATCATATTGTTATCTCAACTGAGACGAGCGCTGAAGTTGCGTCGAGATTCTTTTTATAATCAGTGGTCGATTGTAACATTTTCTAAAATTATCACATTGTCTGATTTGTCCTTTATGAGGTTGGCTTTTATTATTTGACCGGACATTTTCGTGAATACAAAATGAAATTAGAAAGAAAAAAATAACAATCCCAACAAAAAAAGATATTATTTTTGTTATTATGATAATAAAATTGTTATTATAGCAATAAAAATGATAATGGTAATTCCCTTAATGAAACAAGATGTATTTCTACTGATCATGTGACATTATACATGTTGTATGCTACAAGAATATACCATCATTTTGACATTTGTATTACTCGTGTATATTGTTTGGAAATGAAAATAAAACATGAATGAATGAATGAATGAATGAATGAATGAATGAATGAATGAATGAATGAACAGTTGGTAGAATACTAATGGTAATGATAACGATAATTATGATAACACCAATATAACAACAACAATGGTAATAATAACAATAATAATCGCTGTGTTCAATATGATGTACGCCCTAAACATGTGTATAATATACTCATCCACCCTCCACCAAGTTCAAACACATTTGATCATACCCGGTATTTAGCTGCACGTAGCCTGCAGAGCCCTTTAAGAGCTGAGGCAAAATATAAGCCCACGATCGATTCGCACTTTCACCATGCGGTTGTTTACATGCTCTTTAGTGCCACTCCTTGCTTGACGATACCCCACGCCCCACCCCCGCACCAATCGTCATCGGAATAATCATGAGTGCATGGTATCCGGGTATTATTACTGACGAGCTCCCATTTACTGAAGTCATTAAAAAAATAAATAAAAAGAAATGAATCACTGAAACCCTTCCATCTTTCGACGAAAGACCCCTTTTTTGTGTTTTAATATCTCTTTTCAAAATCTTGAAAGAGAAAAGAAACTGCATTTGTTTTTCCCCAGAAAAAAAAAAAAATCATAAGATGGCATTATATCGATAATGATAATGCCAGTGGTGATAATGGTGATGATGATTATGATGATGAAAAGGTTAGTATAGTAATATAAAAGATAGCAATTATAATCATTATGATTAATGTTCTCATGTTGATACATGTATTATCTATTATCAATATCATATATATCATTATCACTGCTTTCAATGATTTCAATAACAATAATGATGATAATGACAATGATGAGGATTATGATAAAAAGAACATTACTATTATCCTTGTCATTTTTTCATTCTTATCGTGATCATCATTATCATGGTTTTTAGGGGAATGCATATTACAAGCCCTACTTGTGAGTTTCCCCTCCAATTTCAACATTTCAAGATTATTTAGAAAAATATCATGCATCTAGGCTCTCAATCTACTGTGTGTAGAATATGGATATTGCTTCTTTGCATGGTATATTTTGTACACTTATATTCTTTGTTGTTGAAAATGAAAATGAATAAATGAATGAAATGAAATGAAATTATCGTCGTCTTGATAATCTAACTTTCATTATAAAACATTATAGGATATGGATATTGCTTCTTTGCGTGGTATATTTTGTACACTTATATTATTTGTTGTTGAAAATGAAAATGAATAAATGAAATGAAATGAAATTATCGTCGTCTTGATAGTCTAATTTTCATTATAAAACCATTAGCCAGTAATAAAAAGCGTTGTCGCAGCACCTGCACGCTGTATATTGCAGTCATCGAAGAGAGAAATATTAAAATGTCTTAAAGCTGAGTATTTTGTCGAACAGGATTGTCACAACTTATACTTGAAGTGCACATCTTGTTAGATTTATTTCTGCTTTTCTAATATAAGATTTTAGTTCATGAAATACAAAAAAAAAAAATGACTTTCACAATAATTTGAGATTCTTCCCCTTTTTAACCGTAATGCGTAAATGGTCAGACATGTTCTTCACATTCCGTAGATTCAGATCCGACTACAACGTTGGTTGCTTTGAACCACGATTGATATTGTCATTTTTTAATAAAAAAAAAACAACAACAAAAACAAACCGATGGAATTTCACTTCAAATAGATAGCTTGTGAACGAGAATGTTGACTTACACAGAACTCTATTCCATGTCCAGTATACTGGACATGGGAATGGAATTCTGTGTAAGTCATAAACCGAAAGCACTGCAATAGTATTGTAACGCGTTTGTTTGTTGTTGTTTTTTTGTCTGTGTCTGTCGCTAATTCCATGCATTACGCACATCATTGCCTTTATATCATCTGAATCAGTGATGATTTTGATGCTTTCAAAGACTATAAAATTATCCGACTCCTTGTGTTTGCTTCAACTAAATTTTTATATCAGCTAGACACAAAGAGACATCTTTGTTTGAATGCTTACATCATGAACATCAAGAGTGTTTTTAATGGGGGAGCAATCATTTTTAAAAAATAGAAACAAGTAAAACAAAATAGAATCCATGAAATATTATGAATATAATTGAGTATTGGGACACCATTATGACTATTCAAAGTGTCTATCGATTACATACCGTCGCATTCGAGAAAATTTGGAATGAAACTAGAGTACCGGGGCAAAAATCGTTGGGGAATAGAAAATGGTATGGACCAATGTCCATTTAGATTGTTTGGTTGGTCCGTGTTGCTAGGAGACGCACGCGCATCGAACTCCTGCAATGCGTTGACTTCCCGCCTTTCGAAACGGGAAATGGAGCGCTAGATCGTCCTTTCGGCGGAAGAAGTCAGGCATGGTCCCTCGACAGGGGCTTTCCCCTTCAAGTCGCACTCTCCCCGACACGCAGCGGTGCTTTGCTTCCGTCCGGCACCGTCAGCGACTATAGGTCATTTAGTGCCACATCGGTCCGAGCAGTTAAAAAACAAAAAAAGACGCGACTTTGAGGTACAAAGTGAAGTGACTTCAAGAAGACTGGGAAGGAAGGGGGTATAAAGGATAGGACTATATACAGGAGGGACTTAAATAGGTAAAATGTCAGAAGTAGATAACATAACTACAGGGGAAAAAAAAAAGATTTCAAGTCTATATGAATGAGGAAAAGAAAGTATCTGAGCACGTAGGATGATAATGAAGAACTCCGAAATAGATTCTTGACTCAATAAATAAACAAATAACGAGATAATAATGTGTTTACGTAAAGTCATTCATCCGTTTACAGAGTTGTTTTGTTTAGAAAATTTTGAAACATTTTTTTTTCAGAAACTAACTGCTGTATTGTATCAGGAAAGGGTTTCAAAAAAAGAAAAGAAATTAATAAATGAGATAGATTTATCGATCTGAATTTGTCTGTGCTGCCTGCCAGAAATGCGCTATTACTGTAGAGTCTTCCTCTTTCGCTGTTTCTGCTCCCACCGTAGAGGGCCTTCTTGTTGAATTGTATACAGCAATATTTTGTTTCAGCCAGTATATTTGAAATGAATAAAGTGGTTAGCCTGTATTAAAGTACGTCAGTACTATCATTCTCGTTATCATCGTTATTCTTATAATGACTATAGCAGTACTACAACAGTAACAGTATATAGTGTAGCATGAGTAGTAGTTGTAGTATAGTAGTAGTAATAGTAGTAGTAGCAGTAGAAGTTGTAGTAGTACTAGGTCTAGTAGTAGTAGTAGTAGTAGTAGTAGTAGTAGTAGTAGTAGTAGTAGTAGTAGTAGTAGTAGTAGTAGTAGTAGTAGTAGTTAAGTAGTAGTAGTAGTAGAAGTAGTAGTATAACTAATATCATTATTACTATTATCAAAATCACCGTCTCCATTACCATTTTCATTATCATTAATATCAGCGCCATTATTTTGCTTCCTAAACTTGATGGAATTGATGTAAAGGTTTAACAACTCACATTTGCACGTCGAGGTCAAAGATCCCTCATGAGGGTCGGGACGCAAGGACGACTATTCGAGGACCAATCCCACTAACAGCCGGGTTGTTTGTGTGGTTTACTTATTATTTTTTCCAGTTTCATACAAAAGACTGGTCTGAAATGAGACTAAAAGGGGAATACAGGTAGCCATGCATTATTCACCTTGAACGAGAATACAACTCGATAAAAAAAAAAAAAAAACACCACCAATAACAACATCAAAATAACATACACAAAAAAGGGACAACGATGAGATACGCAAACGGAATGAGCGAAGTACAGGGCAAAAGGAGATATTTTTTATGAATCACCAAGTTCCTGGGGCTAGATGCACATTGTTGCGTTTACGTCTTTGGCAGGCTGTCTTGTCCTCGAGGATTATGAGACGGGAAATGATTCGTTCAATCTCGGGTGAAGTTCACACTCGGGTGCCTTCTCCGCACACTACGTGGTCCTGTGCTGTTGCCATGGACACGAGATGCCATCGAAAGATGCAGATAATCCCTCCAGCCAGTGTGGCAGAAAAGTTGGTGAACTTCACGGACACGTCCCGCTTTCAGCAACAATCCACATAGGCCTATAGGATCAGCACTGTAGCGCTTCGCTCGGCGTATTTCGTGTTGCTGTATGGAAGACGAGCCTTCATTTTCGCTGAAGTAATTTGATTCCGTTTCATGGCACTGTGCACGTATTGTAGCACGGATTTCGCAAATCAATATTCGACGATAAAATACTTCGTGGATGCTGAGAAATATGCGACACCAAACTGCACTACAAACTCCCTCCAATGGGTGCATGTGGACAATACCAGCTGGAGTCAAGGAGCAAAGTCTTCAACTCGCTCGTTCTCGCTCTCTCTCCCTTCTCCCTTACAAAATACTACCGTATGGTTGAACTTGTCTGACACCGTGTCATGGCACACCTCCCGTAGCCTTCCGCCGCGAAGCCGCGTCGGACTAGTCAAGCAGAGTTCAACACCACTGTTTGTGATGGGGACTTAGGGTTAACAACCACCACCTGATCCCTAACCCATTTCAGCTCTACTTTGTTCTCTCCCCATCTTGAGTTTCGACAGAGAACCACTGGCGTCGAGGGAAAAAACCGAGATACTGGAGAACCAAGTCAATCGCCATTTCCCCCTGTTTTGGATGCTTCCGTCCAATGCACAGAGGGCAAGGATTCTCTGGCTCAAGGATTATGAAAGAAGACAAAGCGTGGAAACTCAACCATTCAAATGACGCCAGAATTCATTTCATGAACTATGCAAAAAGTATGTTTTCATCACTGTCATGCGTTATCAAACCATAATTGTTTTTAAAGGTCTTTATGACTATATCTCGCCATCAAACAGACCTTCAGATAAGAGATAATGAATATTATCATCTGCGAAGACATTGTTTTTCGAATATTCAAATAAAAAACCCCGATAAAAGTATTAACATATTTAAGTTTAAGAAATAAATCCTTTACATCTCATGACCTGACCAGTATAGAATAATTGCAAGTCAAAGAATTCTTTTAATCTCTTTGAGAGACAATTTCATCTCTGATGAACATATGAAATATTTCATCATACAAAATTTAGTGTAGTTCTATAAGAGTGTAGATAACAACGATTATGTAATTATGTTTGCATGCGATGACTCTATTATATAAATGGTCAGAGCTCTTCATAATCAGACTATGTACAGGGTGTACGTAGAACAGGTAAGGGTCTACAAAAGCAGGTTTCTTCGAAGCAAACATCCAAAGATGTTCTCGGAAAGTGAATCTGATCATTGATGATAATGTTGACATCATGAAAATGCAATATCGCTGCTTCTAACCACACTGTCAATAGTAGTTTGTTTGTTTGTTTGCTTGCTTGCTTGCTTGATTGATTGATTTAGGCCAATTTAGCCATTTATTCGGCAAAATAATACACAAAAACATAAATTTTCTAGCAGCGTTTACAATGAGAGCCACGAAGGCAGCCTTGAAAGCATCTTGTGTTTGTATCAGGATGCCTACACATGAAAATACCATATACTTTAAATGACAACATATACTACAAATAATATAATAAAAACGATGTGTGAAGACAAGTATATAAACAACACATCATCACATTACATACATACATATTATAATATACACTCATGCACACAACACACAAGCACACACACACATACATACACGCACACACACACACACACATGCTGTATTCATAAGGATAGAAGACAGTATAGATAAAAAGAGCATAATCTAGTCAGTCAAGGCTAACTATAAAAAAGAGCGCTTTAATAAGCAATTAAATCTAGAAAGAGTTGTGCTGTATTTCAAAGCAGTAGGCCTACTTATTTAATTCCATTCATTTTCACCGGTAAACCTAATAGAGTTGGGTTGCATAGTCTAACGAGTCAAAGGAAATTAATTCGAGAACGAAGTACTTTGCGGTTGATATCATAACAACCGCTAATTTTTGTCTACAACATGTGGTTTATTCGTTCTCCTTTGATTGCATAAGAGAAGATTTTTTTTAATACCCTGGATATTATCATTCTACTTCCTTAATTTGCTCCCAAGTGCATCCGTGCTCATATCTTGTTCTTCACATTAGAGTTCCATTAGAACCTATGCTTAACAAGCTTGCTTTTAAGTAGGTTCCATTTTGATGTATTGATCACCATGTTATATAATTATGTTAGCAATAATTCATTGTACATCCAAGCTGGATTATCATGCATCATCTCATTTTGTTACATTTCATTCATTTTTCATTTAGAGAAAATAAAATAAATAGAAATTAAAATTGTAAAAGGTGCTGCTTTATATTTCCTTTCTATATGACATAGCATCCAGTCACACACTGAAATTTCATGCAATACACTATTTTGATTAGCTCATTACTGTTGATGATTTGTTTTATTCCTGTTGTTTATCAGAGTTTGGTTCTATAGAGTCGAAGAATCATCGTTGACAAAGAAAGCAAAGAGCCGCAGTGAGCTGTCTTCAGAAGACTTAGGAGGTACGAGTGGGGGCGCTGTTTGTCGGTCTTCTGCATAATGATGACCATGCTGATGATGATACTTCATGATATTCATGATATTAATTATAGAAGTTGTGTTAAGTTGTAGTTGAACATTATAATCATTATAACATCATAATCATTATCACATTATTACAATTATCACTATTACTGCCATTAGTTGATGAAGGTTTCACCTAATTTGTACTTTTGTATTTTGTTAATGATGTATTTTTATGTGTGTTTTTTGAGAAATATGAAAATTAATTGAAATTGAAATTGATATTCGAAATCATTACTTCAAACATTTTTGTTATTATTGTTATTACTATTTGTATTACGATTACTACAATCCTCACTTGCGTCATAACCCTAACTGCATGACAATTATGATGATGAAAAATTTTAATTGCAAAAGTACAACATTCAAATTACACATTGACATGACCAACTGTGTTCAAAGGACAATTTTATCATACTAAATTGCTTCATTTTCATTCTGAACATTTTGCCTTCTGATTCCTGAGAGGGAGCAATGTTTTGCAATTCTTTTTTTTTTTTTTGAATATTTTTCGCATCACATTCGCCATTTTCCCTCTGTTCTGCGTTGGTCCAGAAACAGAAGGGGTGAATCATCGGGTATGTAGTTCACAACAAAAATTGATGAAAAACACTAAAACTGTACAAGCGATCCAACAATGCCTTGCAATTGCTGCTATTGTTTTGTTGTTGTTGTTGTTGTTGTTGTGGTTGTGGTTGTTGTTGTTGTCATTGTTTGGGTTTTGATTTAATTGTTGAATCTTGGTGATGACAAAGCGTGACCTCTGCTGAGACTGGCCTTCGATCAAGCCGCAGAGTCTCACGTTTCCTGCAGCTGCGCGTGCGGTGGCATACGATAGGGCTGTTGGATTAGGGGAGAATTGCCTGAAATCACTTCCTATTAAGGTTTGATCAGCTGCTGGGTATCCGTTTACCGAGCACCGCACACAGTAGCTTTAAATGGGAGTTCTCATCGAAAATTGAGTCATTTTGAAAAGCAATTTCAGTGGAATTGTATCAGAATCGTGCTCTCTCTCCCTCCCTCTCTCCATCTCCCTCGAAAAAAAAAAAGAAGTATGATAGAGCCAAGTAAATGTATGCCCCACAAATGTTCGGAAAGAGTTGGAAATTATTAAAATTCGATTGGGATTGAAAAGGCTTCCCTTGTGGTTTGTTTGATTTTTTCATTGTGGTTGTGAATATCGTTGCTGTTCTTTTCATACAGTGTTGCTTCGTCATATTCATTTATGTCCCTGAACGTGTGAGAATACAGTGTGAGATGCATAACTTTAACTTAACAAGAAATGGAGGTATCATCTATATATATATATATATATATATATATATATGTATATGTATATATATATATATATATATATGTATATATGTATATATATATATATATATATATATGTATATATGTATATATATATATATATATATATGTATATATGTATATATATATATATATTATATATATATATATATATATATATATATATATAATTGTTCATTTTTGTCTAATCAAAGTTAAAAAAAAAATCAAATCAAATCTAATGTTGGCTTCTTTCTGTTATGAAGTAAATGCTCACTTCTTCTTTTTCTTTTCCTTTTTCTCCCGCCCCCCCCCTTTTTTTTTTCATTTTTCACGATGAGGATTCGTTGCCCCTTAATGTTCTTGTGTCCACGACATATTCTTTTACTTATTGTTGAATGATTAAACGAATATTGAGATACGGTGAGGATTTTAACCATGCTATACCTGATGGTATCGAGTATACAGTATCCCGTGCCTATCGTATAACGTGATGGATAAGGAACACGTCGGCATTTTATTATGACCGCCGCAGAGTTGCAGTTCAAAAGTATAAAAATGACTATGTTAAATCTGAATCAAAATCAACATATCAAAATATACATGCTCTAGGTTGGGTTGTGTTGTGGCCTACGGGTCTCTGTCTCCAATGTGGAACAAGATTACGTGACTTATTCAAGCAAAAATAATACAATGCTTGCATTCAGGATGAGAGAGCGAGGTGATCGACATAATGGACGTACATTGTATTCATCATTAGGTTGAATACTCGCGAACTTGATGGCATAATAACAGCTTATGAGTAATAGAAGTAATACAGCTTTAAACAAAGGAACAATTTCGTAAGTTGATGGTGACGTAAGGGGGGGATGTAATTCAAGGCAGTTGTGTTGTTCGGTGGCATTTGCGTTTCTTTGCTTTTGTGAATAATAAGTCTACTAGAAATACATTAGATATGATTGTGTAAAGCCTAAAGGAACGAGAGAAATAAAATTTAGACAAAAAAGTAGTTGAACACAGAAATACACTCACAAACAGGTTCACAGTCATGAACTTATAACTTCCACACAAATTCACTCTGATAAATTATTCGACTAACACATTCAGACTGATTCTAAAACAAACATTTCTATCATGTTACAAACATGTGAAAGACGAGTTGTACTCTGTCATGAGGGCATGGAGGGTCAGCCAAGTGGGAGATTAAGTTCTCCAATTACAGAGTGGTATACTCTTCTTTTACAGCGTGATTTGATAGATTTTCTAATTCGTTTTTAATGTGCAGGTATGTATCAGTGTTGTGGTTCTTAAATGCCAATTTATTTTCTGGGTTCACTCAGTCGAGTGGGGTTTAAATGTATACTTCTGCTTAATTCATAGATAGACTTCAGTAGGTGGATGATATTGAGTTCATTAAAAGCTGGATCTTAGAAGCGTCAAATATGTTTTCTTTAGGTGTTTTTTTTTTAACAAAACCATTTTCGCGTCGTGTTCCTCAAAGAACATAAAAGTGATTTAGTCAACGGTATCACCATTGATATGTGATTTTGCTGGTTTGAAACATGTGAAGCCTACGAGTAGTTATACAGTCAAAAGAATAATTGTAGGAATTTTACTGCCCACGTACGAGATATACACATTTTGAAAGCAGTAGAAAAGTGTTTAAACTATGTGATGTAGCAGTTGCTTTTTTTTTAATGAGATAATAATATATCACAAAATTTCGAGAAAAATCTTTTTCTTCTGGCCTTTAGTAAAGGCAAAACATGAAATAGCAACAAGGTGAAATATGTGGAAGGGAGCATTCGCAGTAGAACAAGAAGGAGGAAGAAAAATAGGAGACTATAGAAGAAAAGGAAGGAGAGTTGGAAAACTGAAGAAGAAAAAGATTACAGTTAGAAGAAAAAAAAAGTGATAGAGGGAAAATATGAAAATGAGTTTTGATGAAAGTGCAATTTCCCTTCATGTTTGATGCGGTGTCATCATTATTATAACTAAAATCGATGAGAAAGTGTGTGTGAGGGGAAGATATAGGGAGAGGGGTGTGGACAGATAGCCTCAGATAATGATAGTGTAGCTCAATATTGTCTTGTTTTGTATTGTTTTCCTTTTTTTTTTCTATCCCATCTTGTTACAGTTATCAAACTTTTATGTCTTTCGACCCAGTCAGCTACAAACAAACAAATAAATAAACATTATATTGAGAAACAAAGGGGGGGGGGGAAGGGAGGTATAAACATGACCTCAGATGATAGGGGATGGAATGGGCTTACAGATTGTTTAGATATCAACTTCCGACATTAATACAGAAAGTCTTTCCATCTGTTGCTTCGGAGTCAACCAGTTAAAGCCTGCACCGCTGAAATCAATTGTTCTGCGGTTCGCGGGCTTTCCCGCCGACATGACAACGAAATCAGCAAAAGTTCATCCAGTAACATAGTAAATAGATTCTTCATCGCCTGTCTGTGCGAGTTGACAAGGTCATGTCGACAAAGAAAATCATTATAGATGTTCAGCTACTGTAGATTAGCGTAGATTCGTAATCATTTGCTACTGTTTGAGCAAAGGTTCCCTTGGCATTTAACTCAATTAATCAATTTATAAACGGGCCTGGGAAAAACACAGTATAAAAGAGGATACACGGCAGTACAGTTATCATTCGTTGACTTTGGTCTGTAGTGGCAGTATCTCAGATTGATTTGTTATCATCCCAGACTTCGACTCTCGCAAGGTAAGTGCCTATTATAGCCATCAGTCTCCATGTATAGCGGATGTATTTCCAAGCATGTACTTTACATTTTGTAAGATTTACTTATCATAATGACTGTGTTCACAGACATCATGTTTTGTTTGTTTGTTTTTTTTTTATAATTTGATGATAATTAATAATGTTTTTATCATAGATTGTGCAGATCCGGGTGGTTTCAAGTTTAGTGATAATGATGAAACCATAATTATTGTTGCTTTCACTTTATTTTTTTGAAGTCGTTTAATCGGGAATATGATTAATCATAACCATCTCAGTGTTGCACTTCCCAATTTTAATTTGATATCTTTGTGTATTCGACGATAAGTTCCTCTCGTTTCCCTTAGTGTTCGTTCGTTTACAAACCATCATTCTTACATTAAAAGAGATATGTATGGTGTGAAAAGTTAAGCTTCTGGTGAAAATTACAGAAATTGCTATCATTATTCTCGTTAATTTCCGCTGCTCCCTTTATTTTCTCCTCTTTGTGCTGTCTGTGTGATTAAGTTGTAGTCTGGACAACCGCTGAACCATTTAGTTTGTTTCTTCTTGATAGCATCTGTTTGTGTTTTGTGGAATACTTCATGAAGAGTGAAATATATAATATATCCACTGGTACGTTGCTTACTACAATGATAATAATCGAACAGAGGTTATCATTTCAAGTGCAAGCCTCATTAGGTGTAGTCTCTTCACTTTGTTTTCACTCAGATGAAATCTACAACGATTGTCGCCCTCTGCGTCGTGGTATGTGTAGTCCTGCTGTGTTCAGCCGAAGGTGAGTTGAACTGCATTAAAGTTCAATGTCTACAGTGTTTCATATCAAAGTAATCCAACTTGATTCACAGTCCTCAAAATTTAAAGGAGGGCGGGGGGGGGGGGGGGAGGTCGGTCCGAAACTCCTCTCAGACAGTGTCAGAAGCCTCTTTGGGATGTTGTCACTGGCCACTTGAAAATAGTACGTCATTGTACGTGGATTCTGAATAATAGTTCTTCTGAACGTTAGAGAAAGCAATGTTCATTCTCGAATGATCATATATATCTTGTAGAACATTAATTCTCGATTATACAATGAATATCACTCAAGCAAGCAAAATCCAAAGCTGAAATATGAAAACATTTTATTTGAAAGAAAAAAAGTTTTACCGATGTTGCACGTTTTCCTGACTTGCAAAGTTTATAGATGACTTGACAGGGGGTGATTTTCTTCCAGAGTTTGTGTTGAATTGAACATTATCATCGTTTTAAATACTCCAAATGCTTCTTTCGCAGGTCGATCTTTGGGTGCGAAAACCAACATGGAGGCTAGACGGGCATTCAGAATGAGAAGACAAGTTACAGTTGCAACTGTGAGTTAATGCACTTTAAATGTATAATGTCAGTCTAATATACAGAACAAACAACGCAAGTTATGCAAACGCGTATCTATCTGCATAATTGATTCTTTAATGACCTTTAACTGGGAGTGCGCATGCGTTACATGCGACGGCAAAGATATGCTATAATATTTTTTCCTCACCCATTTTACTTGCGTCTTGAACTTCTTGTAAACACAAATGAGAAGGTATTGTATTTCATTTGGAAAAGAAAGTACATGAATAAGATCTATAATGATCATACATTTGATTTTGTATGGTCAATGTTAACATTACGATGATTGACAGATTGGTTTTCAATTCACAAACTATTCAGTGAAAATGTTGGAAATCTCGTAAGGAATAGGAAAACGCATTTCTTTATCATGTGCTTTTGAGTCGCTTTAACTTGACTTGACCGTTTACTACCTTCGCCAAGAGACAAAATTTTGTGCGACATGTAAGAAATGCTAACCAATCTGTTTGCTCTTTTTCAGAGTCAAACTGAACACGAAGTATAGTTTCATACAGTGTATTACTAAGCCAATTGACGGACAATATGTGTTATAGATCCTGAAAAAAAGGGAAGATGACAAAAGAGCGAAATCTTTCCGTCCTTAACCTGAACAATATTGCTGAAGCCTTTGCAACATTCTAAATGATATAACAAGGACTATTCGACATAAACACAAAAATGACAGAATGTAAACTTTGCAATCATCTTTTATTACAAACAAGAGTTACAACAAAAGTGTTGAAATTTCTTGAGTGTCAAGCGGATAGCAATCTCTACAACAATATTAATTGTTATTGTCATTCCTTTACTTTTATACAAATTGACCACCACCAGATCTTGTCATTCTCTCTCTTAATAAATAAATAAATAAAAGATCAAATGCTGTATACTGCTTGTCATGTTTTAGGTATTTGAAGAAAGTCTGAATATGGGTTCTTATCCAAGTGAAATGACCATGAAATCGAATGTCAATCTCTATTTCTGTTTGCAGTACAGTTTGAGTATACATGTATTAGCTACCTGAAATAATTACAGTTTCTTGAAAGCAACATTACAGAAATGTGTTTGCGTGTGCACTCGTATCTTTAAGTATCTATAAGTCTTTAGAGTGAAGGAGGGAGGAAAAAAGACAGACAAACGAACAGACAGACCAAACTGGTGGTAGAAAGAGACGTATTATTCGTTTGATATAAAACTGTCAACTTAATATTTCCTTTCAGACAACACAAGCTACAACAACAACAGACTCCACATCGTCTGCCGAAGAGGTAAGAAAAGAGTTCTCATGACTTAAACCCTTCCAGAACTTTCCTGTTTTACACACGCATGACTTTGCTTCCCCTTATTTGGGGGTTATAACACGATCCCTTTAAAACATAAAAATGATAAAGCCCATTACAGAAATACATTGTACATCATTCCACACTGCTTTGCTGGAAGATTAGCAATTATTCTAAAAGCCTGAAAGAAATTCCTTGCAGCATCAGGTATTCTAATTGCGGTAAATGTACTTACAAACGGTGTGATTAAATTGAGAAGAAAAAAAATCATATCGTCAAACGTGACGTTATGAACGTTCTGCTATTCCATTGCTAAATGGAAAGAAAATCATACGTCAAAATTTTCAGCCTTCCCAAAGTATTATCTTTATCATAATAATGTATGTGTTTTGTAAAAACAAACTCATAAAACTAACAGACTGCCCGTACTGCGATAGGATTGGCAGGTTTCAACAGACATGGGTCAGAATTTGGAGCTGAGGGCGAGAGAACACTTCCCTTTCACAAAGGCAAACCTAGGTGGAGCTATAAACCATAACTGAAAACAAGATCAGTAAACGTTGTCGAGGACGAGCATGCTTAGCTAGCTGTGCCCTCGTGTGGTATAAAAATCTCTGTATAAGTATGTACAATACGTAAAATGAAGTAAAGCTAAAGCAGAATGCAATTTATTTCCCATATTGAAATGCGTGCCACTATAAGAAAAGGTGATGAATAGATGCGAATAGGTCAGTGCCAGGTATGAACAAGCCTATAAGGAAAAGAGAATCATGAAAAAGACACCAATATTTATTTACGATCCGTCACCTCACATTGCAGGAGACTGCTGAGCTACAACGCTGATTTCACTTACGGAATGTCCTTCATGCGTTCTTTTATTCTGTGTGTGTACATGTTTAGGATTCGGCTGAAGATGAAGATGATGATGATGATGAAACTGAAGACGACGAGGAGGCTGACGAAGATGATGATAGCGACGATGAAGACGATAGTGATGAAAGCAGTGAAACGACGACGACCGCGCCGTAGACATTCTCCTCTTGCCATCCCTTTACTTCTAGTTTTTATCTGCTAAATGAGTTATTCTTTCATAATATAAGTTTGCGACATTGTGACATTATTTTGCACATAGGCCTCCAACCTTATTTAACAGTATTCCATTTTCTCTCCGCCAACTGTTCCGTACATAGCGTGTGTTGCACATTTTCGCAAGCCTGCCCTCTCTTGTTAGAAATATTTTATACGCAGTTGAAAATAAGTCCATGACGTGAATCATGGTTTGGTTATACCAAGGAGTACATCCTTGGTTATACACAGCATCACGACGTCTACTGCCAAAGAGCGAGTTTAGTTGTCGAATATGAAATAAATCATTGTAATTACTTTTAAATATGTGAATAATCATACAAGCTTTCCAATCACCTAGATAATTTTCCTCAACGCAAAAAGCTTTAAAGCAAAGTCAAATATTTGGCAACTTAATTAGTACTGTAATAAGAATTCTCTTAATTACTTTTAAATATGTGAATAATCATAGAAGCTTTCCAATCACTTAGATAATTTTCCTCAACGCAAAAATCTTTAAAGCAAAGTCAAATATTTGGCAACTTAATTAGTACTGTAATAAGAATTCTCTTGTATCTCTATTGTTACAGACTTTTCTGACATGTTAATGAAAAAATAAGAATAACCTGACTGACTTAGGATTTCGGGAGGTGACATCATTTCAGACTTACTCACTACGTCAGACTTCAGTCCGAGGCTATTGATAATATTCCTCTGAGGCAGTTACTCAAATTCATATTTATTGCTTTCCTGCTTTCCCTCCTCCATTAGCCAACATCAAAAGAAGGCGTTTCATACAGAAGAAAAAGCACGCTTTCGTGGATTCAAAATAATGTTTTCAAGTGGGGGGGGGGGGGGGGGGGGGGTGGAGTGAGAAAGATAATAGGGCATGTCCTGAAAGGGAGCAATTAGATATCACAGCAAAATTCAAGATGATGGACCGGTAGGAGATACATCAATGTTTTCAAACTAGACTTAAAATTATACAATCGCAGGTTTGTTTTTTTCCCCGTTAAATTCACGATGCAATGTTGTGAGCTACTGGGCGACTGATGGCTTCGTAGGAGACAAGCAAGCTGGGTTATTTCTTGCTCTCCACACATGGTGTATGTTTGTGCTTTTCTCGTGAAGATCATACACTGTCTCATATGTACAATGTTCTCCGATAACGATGTAATTATTTTGTTTTGTTGAAAAATGAAAGCATATACAAAATAAAACAAACAAAAATTCAAATGGTTCCTTATCTGTGACATTATGATTCTCTGTCTCAATTCTATCAATCTACCGTCTGTCTATCTATTCATCTAACAAAGCGTATCCATCTATCTATCTACCAATATATTTAGATTATGTTCACGTATGAGTATATGATATTGGTTATGGTTTCAGCACAATGTTGTACGATTCACCTCCAACCACTGCAAATCATTAAGCTATGTACCTTCCATATTAACAGTGATCTTAGACAGACATAATGAGATTTATTATATGATAAGCACAAGAACACACACACACACACGCGCACGCACGTACACACAAATATACATACATACATATATATATATATATATATATATATATATATATATATATATATATATACATATATATATATACATATATATATATATATATATATATATATATATATATATATGTATATATATATATATATATATATGCACACACACACACAGCTGTATATACATATTTATAGAAAGACCGATGTACATTGTATAGACAGAGAGAATGAAACAAAAAATTATGTCCGACAGGCCTTACTTTTCCTTCACCCGAGCCTCAAATTGTATTACATTGAAGTAGTAGTGTTGCAATTACTATTGCTATTATCATAATTATTATTATACTTCTTGTTATCATCATGATCATCACTACTACTGCTACTACTACTGCTACTACTGCTACTACTGCTACTACTACTACTACTACTACTGCTACTACTACTACTACTACTACTACTACTACTACTACCACTACTACTACTACTACTACTCTAATACTGTTACCATTATAAGAATTATAATTACAGACTAGTGTACTATCAGTCTGACATAATTGTTATGAGGGGAATAGCCCTGGGGGTAATCATTTGGGTGGTACACAGTAGTTATCTGGAGAAGTTGCCCAGGGGGTTACTGTCCATATACAGTGCAAGTTTAAAAAGATGCAGAAATCAAACAATAGACAGAATCAATTGTTTTTAGGAAAGCATCTGGAAGGTAAAGATCCACAAAGACATACAATACAGTAGCCCAAGAAGAATTAAGAACAGAAGCAAATACAGGATGTTGTGCTTTTGTGGGAACATTGTCTTCAATGCTGTATTCAATTTTCAGCATGATTCATGTAATGTCAAACAGTATCCAGTCATGACTTTCTTAAACAGAAATATATACATTTTTCTTTGCAGCAATCCACCTTTCCTCAAACTTGAATAGTTTGGAGTGTTTCACAGTCTTTTGAGGCACAATGCTTTGGTTTACTCTGGTCTCATTTAATATAGTTTAGTTTAGTTTACTACTGTGTAACACTCAATCACCCTCCTAGGGTATGCGAGTAAATCTAACAACTTTGGAACAACATGGCAAAAATAATTACAGGGGAGGTGAGAGGTGATGACAATTGTGTGATACCATGTTTTGTAGAACTATCCCTGACATAACAACAAAGATAACACACACACAACTAGAAATGTCGCTACAGCGACTGGTTATACCCCCGCCAAACAACATTTCATAAGCTTTGGTCAAAACAACATTTCATAAGCTTTGGTCAAAAAACTGAGGAAGTAGTTAAATCTGCAAGATCTTTCCTTGATCTTCTGCCATTAATATGCCATTACCATGGCAACGTACGTTCGGGTACTGTCGACAAATGCGTCTTGCACATCTACAACCAAAGGCACACATCTGTACCAAGTTTCATGGAAATTGGGCAAAAACTGAGGAAGTAGTTTGCAACACAAAATTTTCCATCATTTTGGCTCATAATATGTGAGCTGTTACCATGGCAACATACTTTTTGTCACTGTCAAGAAATGTGTCATGCTGACCTATATCCTAAGACGAACATTCAATATGAATTCCATGAGAATTGGAAGAACACTGATGAAGCAGTTTTGCCATGAAGCATTTTGCCCTATATTTTACCAATAACATGCCGTTACCATGGCAACGCACTTTTTGCCACTGCGGAAATATATGTCTTGCACATTAACATATTCAGATGAACATCTGTACCTAATTTCATAAAAATTGATCAAAAACTGTGGGAGGAGTTCGCGACGCAAGATTTGTACCCATTTTTGCCCATAATATGCCGTTACCATGGCAACGTACTTTTGGGTACTGTCAAAAAATACGTCTTGCACATCTACAACCCAAGGCACACATCTGTGCCAAGTTTTATGGGAATCGGTTGAAAACTGAGGAAGTAGTTCGCGACGCAAGATTTGCAACGGACCGACCGCCCGACCGACCGACCGCCCGACCGACCGACCGCCCGACCGACCGCCCGCCCGCCCGACCGTCCGCTGATTCCTATATACCCCCTTCAAACTTCGTTTGGCGGGGGTATAAAAAATATATATATTTAAACTCTAGGTCAGCAAAATAATGATTAAAACAAGATTCTGTTATAGCCGACCTTTTTATAAAGAAGTTCCACTGTACATGTAGCGATCATTCAACAGGACTCATCATGGTTAAACATTAGCTCAAAAGAAAAACTGTCAGGAAGGCAGTATAAAATGTACATGCACAGGAAAAAACTACAATACCAGTATATAGAAGGTAATCGGGAAAGGCAGATTTTTCTTGATATAGCGGGTAATCATTGTACATTAATGTATGGCGCATATGAAAATACTATGTACATGCATGTGACTTCAAGCACTGTACCCAACACATACAACTATGGTAGAATGTGCAATGTAAATTTATTGCTGATTCACTCTTCTTCATTGCTCACAGCTATGGATATGTACCACTGCATTGTTGCTCGCCATTTTCTATTCCATTCATTTCTTATGAATTTTCTAATCTCGTTGGAGTAAATTTCACCTTTTCTTCCCATTTGTGAGACATTCATTGTAAGTTGATGTGGCTGTGAGTGTGTGTGTGCGGGGAGGGTGGTGGAGAGGAAGTAAAAATTTATATTCATGAAAATTGAAAAATTTGTTTGTAGTGGGAAATAAGCATGTTCTATTGAAATACTGTTGTAGTCATGCAACATTCAGCAATCCAGTATATTCTCAACATACAAAGTACATTCATTTCAGTGTCTGACAAAATGCTACAGCATGTGCATTCAAACGCAATTTAAAATTGAAGTCAAATTGAAAGTTGAATGCTATTAGGACCCTGAAATAAAAGTCTGCAGCTGTTGCTGCAATAACATTGAAATTGCAGCCTGCAGATGAAATTTGATGGACAATTGGAAAGCTTACTATGAGTACTTCACAAAGCTTTCCTCATTTTTAAAGTACTCAAATCAAAGTAGGGATCAGATCAGCAAAAAATCAAACAAACTAAAAAAAAAAAGGGAAAAACAAACCTTAATAGACAAATCAAAGTCACCAAATTAAAAACCACACAAGATAATCACTACACAGCATACATGATACAGCATACAATAGTACAGGTATCGTGAATAAACTTGACAAAAAGTTTACATTAGATGCCTCAAGGACCCGGGAGAATGGGGAAGCCATGGTGCGGCAATGTTAGCCCGACTCCAATACATTTGATAATCCCTGTAATGATTTGTCTACAGCTTAAAAGGATGGCACACTTTTGGTTGCGACCTAACTTCAGGTTTATAACTTATCTTGGTGAGATAGTGGGAAACCTCTTAAGAAATATGAAAGAACATGTAATCCCAAGACAAATTCCATGGTTATTATTTTAATGAAAATTGGTTATGAAATGGCTGACATATCCAAAACAAAAGGGATCCTTATAAAAGGTACTTTACTTTTTTTTTTTTTTTTGGATGTCTCAGCCATTTCAAAACCGATTTTCATTTCAATAAAATTCTTAGAATGGTATGCTCTGTATTATTATTTTGTGAGTGGTTTCTTAGTACATCTGGCAAGAAGTTAAAAGCTCAATCCTCATTTCCACCAATACCATACCATCTCTTAATCACTGATTTTTATGTACAACAAGTACATACTGTACCGGTACATGCACAGCTGAAAAATCTTGACTGTAGTTGACCATTACACTTTGATACACTGTGATCCACATATTTGCCGACACATAAAGCGTACAGTGTACAGTGTACACCGTAGCTGACAGGTGCTATTCATGATTTTTCAATGTACACTCTACGCTGGTGGGCAGCCGATGGAAAATGAATCAATTGGATCGCCCATGATTACCCATGATACTCGGTTTTAAAATGAAAATTAAATCACTGATCACATCATCAAAACAGAAAAGGAATAGATGAGGTTTGAATACCCTCTCTAAATGATGCCACAACGGCAAATTTGAAATTTGGATACTGATACAATAGAGACATCAAGTTTGATGCACTTTCAGTGCCAAACAAATTTGACAACCTTTCAAAATTTATAAAAATAATCCATAAAATGTCTGCCCAATGATCTTCCAGGTGGGATAACACCGCCCCCTATAATCAGTTCCTTCATGAATCTCAGTTTTTTATACAAATTTCATGAATATGAATAATGCAATAGTTTGAAATCTATGTGTTTTGGGCAAGTGGGCAAGTGGGTCTGTGACAGTTCATTTCATTCCATCCTCTGCTCAAGGACATCTTCAAGAGTTACACTTTCCCCTCCCTCGTCAGTCACAATTTCCACTTTGTTACACTCCATCGTGTTGGAAACATCAAACATCGAGCTCTCGATGTGCGACACACTTTGCTTGACAGCCCCCAGTTCCTCCTTGATGGTGGTCACCTCTGCCATTAACCTGTCCAGCTTGGCGTGAACTTCAGAGTTTGCCTGGCGTACAGCCTCCTTGACCGCCACTTTCACAGAGTCCAGGAGTTCCCGCGAGTTGGACCGATTGCTCTGGTCATGTGACAGCCTTGATCTGTTCGGTACTCTGGTGGCGGCCTCCAGAATGCTCGCAAGACGTATTGCGGTGGGCACTATCAAGTCCTGCTCTGGTCCCCCCTGGTTTGACTGGACATTATTGACCAGTTCCTGCCACGATATATCGGCAGCCTGAGCAGCACTGGTACGTGGCACGGTGGATCTCGGCAGAACATCTGCAGTTTGCTCTGTGCTTTCTGGAACACCCAACTCCCCCTGCAAATGTTCTGTTGCATCTCCTGAAGTATGTAATGCAAAGCGGGAAATGGGGCTTGGGGGATCTGCTCCTTGCTCTGGAGTCTCTGGAGTAATTCCCTCCTGCCGAGACTGGTTCGCACGCTTCTGGCTTTGTCGAATACTATCCCTTTGCTTTCGCATCCTCTGAATGCGTTGCTTTTCCTGCAACCAAGATCCCAAATGAAATGCTTAAACATGTTGAAACTCAAATTTTATTAATATCTGCTTTAAAATCACTTCTATTCTTGCAATGATGTCAAATATCATGTGTTTGATTACAAATCAAGTGCGCATGTACGCACTTACATGCATCTCATAATCTACAGTTCAGGATACACTTCATCATAAGAAATGTATTGTACACAAGTGTGACTGATTCCCCCCCCCCCCAAGAAAAACAAAACAAATCAAAACAAAACAACAACAACAATGTATGAAAGTATAAAATTTGCCAGCATTTTGGCTCATAACAGCATTCTTGTTATAACCAGAAAATTTCCTGATTGTCTGTGTAAATCTTTACATGTAGAATAAAGATTAAACTGGCAAGATACTTCTTTCTACTTGCTTCCCCTTAATCACACCTCCAGCAATAACAGAAAGAAATGGGTAATTTCAAGAAAACGTCATTGCTCCACATTACTTATCTTCATGGAAAAATAATTTTGGGAGAATATTTTCTCAGATATTACGATCAGGGGAGGTTCATAAACTTTGAACTATTATACTGGATAGTTTATTGCTTCTTCAAACTTCTCTGATTTGAAGAACTCTAAGCATAATAACCAACACATTAAATCAACAACAACAACAACAACAAAACAGAACAGAACCCAGTAGCCCAAACATTGATGATTTGGCAATGTTGCTGGGTGCTGAAACTAATAATGGTCAATTCCAGCGTAACGGACATGACATTCAGACCACTTTTTTGTGATTCAAACCATCACACAGTGAAATTGGGAGTCTCCAAAAGTTTCTAATTGAGTTTATCAGACACATTTAAGTATATGGAACGTACACTGAAAATTTCATGGAAATTTATCAAGTGGTTGTTGAGAAATTGCATTTTTAGCGAGCGTAACGGACATGACACTAAATGGACAAGGCATTTTGATCTACTTACCATTATGAAAATTCCTGTGAATTTTTGGATAAGATGCAGCTGGTTTTGGTCTTGATTAAACCTTTAGGTCATGCTTTACTCATAAAGGCCTAATTTAGAGTAGTTTTACTGTTCATTCTTTTTTAATAGTTTAAAATATTGCGTAACGGACATGACACTTCGAGTGTAACGGACATGACAGTTTTGTCCACTTTTTGTAAGCTAAGAGAATTTTTTTATTACAAGGTACAGCAGATATTCAATTGTTGGCATAGTAAGGTTAGAACATAGGGACACACATCATAACTGCAATCATGTAATATTTCTTATATTTATATCATTTTAGGGGGGTTAGTCTTTGTATATATTTACAAAACAAACAAATATAAAAAAAATCGCTCCTGCACCAGCTAGCTACAATTAGTGACAAATTTCCAGTTACTACCACCCACCATAGCAAAACAGGACATGTTACTATCTTATACTGTGGTTATTTTTTTCTTAGTGGCCTAATATTTGATACTTAGTATTATACACTAGCGTAACGGACATGACACCCTTGTAAGGTGAACCATATTTTCACTTCTTTGTTTCAAAATAAAAAGATTAAAATAACTGCACACTGCTAACTACATTATGTTCTTGAACAAAACATCAAAAAGTCCTTTTATTGCAGGTTTCAGTGATCTAACAGCTGCTCTAAAGCACATGGAGTACAATGCCCAGAGTACCACAATGGCATGTACATGTACAACACAGAAGACCATGTCTCCATATCTGCGGATAGGCAAAGAAAACAGAACAAACCAGAACCAGATCTGTATGAAATAAAAAGTTTGAATACAACATCATTAAAATGAACTCAGGATTGCATCAACTTTTATGCAATGAAACAGGACCACAAAACTGTTTGGTACCATTATCAAATTAATGTTATCATCTGAAAGAAATAAGGTATGTAAATTTTATTTCTGCAAAGTTCTTTCATTTGGCATTAATGTCATCCTTGGAGTAGAATCATCCTCAGTTATCCAATCTTGGATAGACTATTGTAGAAACTTCCACTGCTAGTACCAGTACTTTATCATTGTCACTACAAAATAAATGCTTTATTTTCTTGGCTAGAAGTGAATGATCAAGCCCCTTTTTTTTCTGAGAATTTTCACAACATATACCGGTAATCCATTTCCATGTAGAGTGGTCACCTGGGCAACAAAGTATTTCTTGTTTTCTTCACGGCAAATTCAGCTCGTACAAATTGTATAATCAACTTCTTGCTTGCTTAGGCTTGCCAGAGTGGTGTACTGGTTACATTATTCTCACCAGCTTGTGAGTAGGACTTTTTGAAATACTGGATGCTTTCCCTACAAACTGGTTGTAAATGATTTTACAGTGTACCTTTCAGTGGATAAACATCTTTTCATAGCATCTCAAAATTGTGCTTTTTGTACGATGCTGTGCGCTGTCATATATACCGGTATATCCCTTGGCATAGAGGTACATCTAGTGTACAGTAGTTGTATTGATGAAATGGATAGGCAGCATTCAGATCGACTTTCTCTGACGATAGAGCTACATGTACCGTTGGTACTGTCAACACGCTTAATAAAGAAACAATTCCATTCTCAGCCCTCTTGGCAAGTGATATCTCATTAACGTGCCACTGAAGGTGTGGATTTATAGAGTCATAGAGATCAGAGAGGTACATGTATGGATGCAGCACAAACTTTTTTTTTAATTATGAGACAACACCATCATTGAAGACATTGATGCTGGTGACATTTGGATTCTTTGTTGTATCATCAGTGATCATGTTCATTGGATGCACGAGGATCCATTTGTGCAGGAGTTCCTGGCTGTTGTGTTGACTCCATGGCGAATATGTGTTAAATGTTGTCTACAATGTACTTATATGTAGAAAGTGCTCATTTTAAGTATTGAAGGGAAGGCCAACAGTGAAAACTCCATTGTCTAAATACTCCTGGGAATGACAGCTGCTGTTTATCAGTCAGGATTACAAGAGGTTGGAATGGATCAAACCGGTGTAACAGGGTAGCAAGATCATCTAAAATCAACAGTCTTCCAGTGGCAGAAAGCAAAGTCTGCTTGTTTTTGTTTTATTGAGTGTTGTGCAGACTTAATTATTTACTCAAGTATAGAAATGTCCTACTATCCTCAAGCAATTAAAACTAATCACCACCCTGTTTCACGAAGCCACAGTGTTATTTCTGCCACTTGTCTAATATGAGGTGTCATGTCCGTTACGCAAAGCGTCATGTCCGTTACGCCATTTACAGGAAAACTAGAAGTGGTATAGAAAAGTGGTTTCCACACATGCAAGGGGATTCAATCCTAACATAGAATATGAATTTGCAGCAACTTTACACTAATTTCCTCTTGGCTATGAAAACTTATAGTAAAAAACGTAACGGACATGACGCTTCAAATGTTAGAGAAATCACACAACTTTGAGGATTAATGGGTCAAAAACTGATGAATGCTGAGGAAGTTGGTTGTGATTTTCCGTTGATATATACACTGGACTATAATTCAAAAGCTGAACAAGGCCTCTAGGACATATCTGGCCTGCTTTAGAGACAGGAACACTAAACTCTTTAAAAATAGCCAAATTTTTGCCTCACTGCAACACATCATACAGTATTTTCATTGACTGAGAAAAATACAAAATTTTGTAATGACAAAGATGAGACTAGTGAAAATTGAAAATATATATGTTACTTTTTCAGAATATTTGAGAACTTAAGTGAAACTCAAAACTTCATTTTTTCACCAAAGTGAACATTTCTCATGGAATTGCCCAAATCAAGGTACTATTCATTGGGATCCACAGTAATGCCATTTACATACTGTATTCCTACTGATTCTCTGATTAGCAATTATAACCTACACAAGTGTAGTTGCTCCACCTGTATCCTCAATTTCACACATAAAATAAACCCATAGAGTTGTATCCCAAACATGCCAAAATTAAAAATGAAATGAAGTGAGGAAGATATCGCTTCAAATTTATGTATGTTTGTTGTCCAACTTCATGGCTTTGTATAACGTGTTACCAAAAACTAAAACACATCAGATAGTTTCCTCAGAATTAAAAAAAAGCTATTTTTCTGGAACAAAAATGAATACATAGTTGACTAAATCCACCTGAAATGTAAAAAAGATAAACCTTTTCACTTTAGAAGGTACATGATTCCTAAACCTTGGTGGCTACTGGAAATACATGTACAATGTACAGCTGTACCAAGCCTACATGTAACTGACATAGCCTGTGTAAACTTTCATTTGAAAGTGAATCTCAATATTTATTGCAAGAATTATTGGCTATTTCATAGGTCATCTCCCCCTGTCATACAGAGCTCTCAATAAGACCAAGGGCATATTGTCATCATGTTCTTGTTTTGTTTTGCTACTACACTATTTTTTATTTTGATTCTTTAATAGGGAGTTTATATTTCAGAAATATGTCCAATTCCATTTGTCAGTACTGTAAAAGTACATCTTTTTTTACAATTACCTGCCGCTCTGCATTGGAATAGCCATCTGGTTTTGGAGCAAAGTTCTTGGGCCTTGTTTTTGGGCACTCCTTACAGGTGGGGCACAACTCAGTGACGGCACAGACATCCTTGTATAAGGCTCTCCAGTAGTACCTCGTTGTGATGTTCTTCAAGGTCTTGTCGCGTCCGTAGTGTTTGTCTGAATGGGTGTAAAACAGTTGGGAAGTTAAAACTTCGTACATCTGGGGGTGATGATTACCATGTATAATTTGTACACAAGAGAAGATGGAATATTATTCACTTGAATGCATGTATACATTGATTTAAGAACATCTAGAATTGTGAAGACTGTATGCTCATTGGTAAGAAGCAGCATTTTCTCAAACTTTCTGACCTATCTTATGGAAAATAAATACTGCTGATTCATACCCTCCTATTATTTTTTTTTTTGTTACTTTGGTTTGTCTTTAATGATATTAAAGAGATACATGTACACATTTTACTTGACACATAAACAACACCAAAGCAGGGAGGTGAAAAAGCCTCTTCCATCTCTCTGACCAAAGATACATTGTACAATGTAGTATAATAGTCATGTCATCCATCTACAAGTACAATTCATCTATCATCTTCTACAGCTGTAGAGAGGGCAAATGAAAACATTGTTGCATTGTGCATACACAAAGATCTGCAATGTGTACACTACCTTCTCACAACAGCGAGTTCAGTTGCAACAGCTTGCAAGAATATGAATGTACAATGTGTACATGTACTTTGTACGTACATGTGTATAAATCTGCCCTACTTTTGTACCTCAGATTACTGCCAAACAGTTCATATTAAATGCATATATATGGCACCCTCACTACGACCAGCCCGAACGCTTCTACTGTGTGAAGAGCTGCCCAGGGTTAGTTGCACCCTAATGTTACCATGTACAATTTTTGTACATGCCAAGTGTAACGTTAGTACAAATTGTATATATTTTCTTTTATTTTTCATTTTTATTTTTAATTACATGAACAAGTTGGTACTTTTTTCAGACTCTAGTCAAAGAGTTACCCGTAATTGAGGAGACCAATTTGTCTCACAAGAACAGAGAAGGTATTTTATAACAGTTCGATCAGAGAAAACAATCACACGTAGGCCTACAAGTACTCATATACAGTGTATGCTCATGGGGAGGGAGGAGGGATCCTTAGAAGCAGGGGCCCCCTCAAGGGACGGGTTTCCCGGACAGCCTACTCTTAGGTTCTGTACTTCCTACATGTAGTCTTTCTACATGGTTTATGATTGACCAATGACAATGTCGATCGGTCAACATTTCATCACACTGATTCACAGACACAGGAACTCGAGTCCAGACTATCAACCTAACAGTTAGACTTACCACCACCAAGACCTCGGTGGGCCTTCATAACAATCCTCTTCTGCTCCTCGGGCTCCGGCACACACATTCTGCCATCTCTCTGAAGGTAGCACAAATCCCCTTTCTCCACCACCGAGAACGATTTCGAGCAACGTCTGAGCCACCGCTTGTTATTGTCGCTAAATTTGGGCGGGTATTTCTGGTAGCGGAGGTAGTTGGAAATCGCATCTACTTCTTCAGCATAGGTCAATGTTCTGCCGAGATATTGGGGTATATTATTTCTGTCGGAAGACGGTGGCTGGGGCATGGTGACTGCAGTCAGTTGTCACAAACCTAGCTAAATCAGGAACAGCGTAGGTACGATCTTGTGGAAACTCCCATGTACATGTAGGCCTACCTGTGCTGGGTAACAGTTACTGGTCACGGTCGATGTACACTAGTGAGTGTTGTGGAGCGTCTGTCTGGGCGGCGGACCTGACACAGGAACGAAGACTGATGCTGTGAACAAACTGCACTGGACCGAAGCGTGAGTGAGTGCACGTGAAGTGGCGTTTGTCAAAACATAAGTTGTTTCAAGACAATTAATTTTCATAAGGCGTAATAGACTATGGATATCATGAAAAGTCTTCGAACCACAAAAACATGCACTTACATCAGGAGGAGGCCTGAACAATTTTCTGTAGCTGCGTGCGATCTTTTCTTGGGGCAGCCTACCTGGCCTAAAGTGAAAATAAACATGAGCGAAAACTTATTTTTTGTGTGATGTATACAGTACACTATACACCTAGGTACCCACACGTGCATACTGTACCAGTGTATTGTGCACCCACGGTAGGGTACGGCAGGCACGCCGTTGATAGCGGGCGCAATTCTTCGACTACTACTGAGTACTCGTAACCACAGAACTCTTACACATCTGTGCTCGTAACACCCAGCAGTACAGTACTGTACGTGCAGTAACCACAGAAGAGTTCTGTGGCAGTAACCCTACGACCTGGATCAATGAACAGCTGATGAATGGGGATTACCCCCATCCGGACAATAATGGTGACCCCTCAGACGTCAGGACAGCTATACCTTCGGTAAAACTACCCCTTGGACAGCTACTCATCGCAGAAAATGATATATTACAAAGGAAGAAAATCAATGTAATAAAAAAAAATCATATAACTCAATAATACAGAAAAACTAGAGATTGTAATTTGTCATCACTGACAAATTAAGGTGATCCGATCTTTTTTTTTAATCAATGATTCAAGTCCTGATCGCAATAGGCATGACCATGCAGGTTTCATCTGTGGTCAGAGACATTGGCCGTGTGATGTTTGGATTCTCATTTAGAAAAGGGAGTCATATCTGCTATCTTTGGTACCAAATCTGTATACACTATAAAGAAGATACAACAACAAGTACATATGACCTTTGACCCCACTTTGCACAACCTAGATAACATCTGAGCAAAAAGTGGTTATTTTGTGAAATGATTCTTGTAACATGATCTTTGCGTGTACAAAATATGGGAAAGATAAGACATGTATTCACCAAGATACAGGATGAAACATTTGTGACCTTTGACCCTAATTTACATACCCAAGATGTTGTCTGATCAAGTAGTTGTTATTTTATGAAATAATGTACGTGACATGAACTAAACATGTGCAAAATATGGGAGTGATAGGGGCTGTTTTTCTTGAGTTATTGCAAAGAAAATCGCAGAAACATAGAAATATCTCAATACATCGAAGATAAGCTTCAATTTCAACCAAGTTTTTTAACATGATTCCGACATTGTATGAAGAAAGGAAGGCACACATTCGATAGCGCACAGTCTCAGCTACAACATATTAAAATCGAGGAGAAATTCACCGAAGGGTAAGTGAGCTAGTGCTCGATAAAGACAATCATGTCAATTTTCACATTTAAAAAAATTCCCTCCCATAGAGATACCACGTCATAACGAAGATAAAGAAAGAAGTACATATGACCTTTGACCCAACTTTGCATAGACAAGATGGCATCTGAGCAAGAAGAAGATATTTTGTGAAATGATCCTTGTAACATGGTCTTTACGTGTGCAAAATATGGGAAAGATAGGACATGTATTCACCAAGATACAGGATGAAACATTTATGACCTTTGACCCTAATTTACATACCCAAGATGGCGTCTGATCAAGTAGTTGTTATTTTATGAAATAATGTTCGTGACATGAACTAAACATGTGCAAAATATGGTGGTGATAGGGTATGTTTTTCTTGAGTTATTGCATATAAAGTTGCAAAAAGAAAGAAATATTCCAATACATCGAAGATAAACTTTAATTTCAACCAAGTTTTTTGACGTGATCCCGACATCGTATGAAAAAACGAAGGGCACACTTACGGTAGCCCAAAGTCTCAGCTACAACATATTAAAATCTTGTAGAAATTCACCGAAGCATAAGTGAGCTAGTGCTCGATAAAGATAGTAATGTCAATTTTCATTTCCAGAAAAACTGCACTGCCATAGAGATTACACGTAAACTGGTCAAATTTGACAAGGTTACTTTCAATCCATTTTTACGAGGTGATGCCGTCATTAAATCAAAATTGTGTTTTTACGTTTATGAAAGAACATTTCATAAGCTACAACATATTGAAATTTGGGTGAAAAATGGCAAAGGATAAGTGAGATACGCTCGAGTAAACTTGGAATTTGATGACGTCATTTGGAAAATTTACTTTTTTGACTTTATTAAGAAATTTGATATCTTTTAATCATTTTGTCAGCATAGCTAACCCATGAAATAACATGTACAACTCATCAGCTTTCAGAATATGTCCAGAAAATGGGGGGTCACCGTCCATCCTGACGAATAAAATCCGATTTAAAATTGGCGGTTGTTTGGCATAGTTGCACTGTGTATCCCCATTGACGCACGCGCGGAATTTTGAGTTTGACGGGCCCGTATGACGTCATATTGAGTCGGATCGACTTGAAACTTGGTAGAAATATTCCTTGACATTTTGGACATCCCATCCGTGTAAAAAAACTGAAAATTTATATTGCATACTAGCTGTGCGTGCGAATATGTGCGCGCGCGTACGCGTCCGTCCAATTTTTTCAATTTTTCAAAAAATGCTCCAAATGATCTGAAACGTGTGCAAAAAAATTTTGAGCTCGATTTGAGCATACAAATATTTCAACGCGCGCGTACGCGCACGTTTTAAGATAAATATGAATTTTTGAGAAAATGAGTAGAACCCGCTTGACTTGAAATATATGTGACGTAATTTACATTAAAAAATTCCATTCCATTTATGGGATATGCATGAAAATGTGTTTTCATATAATGACGTCATAGTGACGTCACGGTCGACTGATCACTATGATTTTACTTGCGCTGTCGTCTTTGCGACATGATACATATATGGTATAAGTTTGACATTGATAGGCAATGCATTTTCTGAGCTAACTCTTGCACAACTTTTGCGGAGAAATAAAGAAACTAGAGATTGTAATTTGTCATTACTGACAAATTAAGGTGATCCAATTTTTTTTTTATCAATGATTCGAGTCCTGATCGCAATAGTCATGACCATACCAAGTTTCATCTGTGTTTAGAGACATTGGCCGTGTGATGTTTGCATTCTCATTTAGCAAAGGGAGTCGTATCTGCCATCATTGGTACCAAATTCTGTATACACTGAATAACGAAGATACAGCAACGAATACATAAGACCTTTGACCCACCTTTACACTCCCAAGATGGCATCTGAGGAAAAAGTGGTTATTTTGTGAAATGATTCTTGCGACATCGTCTATATACGTGTGCAAAATATGGCAAAGATAGGACAGGTATTCACCAAGATACAAAATGCAACATTTATGACCTTTGACCCTTATTTACATACCCAAGATATTGTCCAATCAAGTAATTGTTATTTCATGAAATAATGTACGTGACATGAACTAAACATGTGCAAAATATGGGGGTGATAGGGCGTGTTTTTCTTGAGTTATTACAAAGAAAGTTGCAGAAAGAAAGAACTATCTAAATACATCGAAGATAAGATTTATTTTTTATCAAGATTTTTAATGTGATTCTGACATCGTATGAATAAACGAAGGGCATATAACGATAGTGCAAAGTCTCAGTTACAACATATTAAAATCTGGGAGAAATTCACCGAAGGGTAAGTGAGCTAGTGCTCGATAAAGACGATCATGTCAATTTTCACATAAAAAAAAATTCCGTCCCATAGAGATAACACGTCATAACGAAGATACAGAAAGAAGTACATATGACATTTGACCCCAATTTGCACAGACAAGATGGCACCTGAGCAAAAAGTGGTTATTTTGTGATATGATCCTTGTAACATCGTTTTTACGTGTGCAAAATATGGGAAAGATAGGACATGTATTCACCAAGATACAGGATGAAACATGTATGACCTTTGACCCTAATTTACATACCCAAGATGGTGTCTGATCAAGTAGTTGTTATTTTATGAAATAATGTACGTGACATGAACTAAACATGTGCAAAATATGGGATCAATAGCCAATGTTGTTGTTCATCTATCGCACAGAAAGTAGTAGAAAGAAAGAAAAATAAAGAAAAAAATATGTTATTTTATAGAAATTTGAAGGAGAAGCATAAATAAATCAGAAAAAGATAAAGTTATGAAGGGAGATTAAGACTAACTAAAGAAAAAGAAGAAAAAAGTGTTTAAAAAAAATTTAAAAAAAATATTGGCAGGGGTGAGGCTCGAACCAGGGACCTTAGGATTACGAGTCGGATGCGCTATGCAATGACCTATTTCATGCTCCATATGCCCTGTGTATTAAGCAAAATGACGCTGCATCGAAGCCACGTGCCATTTTTCAACCAAGTTTATCGACGTGATGCCGACATCGTATGAAAAAATGGAGGGCACACTTACGATAGCCCAAAGTCTCAGCTACAACATACTAAAATCTGGGAGAAATTCACCGAAGCATAAGTGAGCTAGTGCTCGAAAAAGAGAGTCATGTCAATTTTCACTGCCAGAAAAACTGCTCTCCCATAGAGATAACACGTAAACTGGTCAAATTTGACAATATTACATTCAATCCATTTTTACGAGGTGATGCCGTCCTCCAATCAAAATGTTGTAATTATATTAATGAAAGATCATTTAATAAGCTACAACATACTGAAATTTGGGTGTAAATTGGCAAGGGATAAGTGAGATACGCTCGAGTGAACTTGAAATTTGATGACGTCATTTTGAAAATTTACTTTTTTTACTTTATTAAGAAATTTGATATCTTTTAATCATTTTGCCAGCATCGCCAACCCATGAAATGACATGTACAACTCATCAGCTTTCAGAATATGTGAAGAAAATGGGAGGTTACCGTCCATCCTGACGAGTAAAATCGGATTTAAAATTGGCGTTTTTTTGGCATCGTTGCACTGTATATCGCCATTGACGCGCGCGCGGAATTTCAACTTTGACGGGCCCGTATGACATCATATTGAGTCGGATTGACTTGAAACTTGGTAGAAATATTCCTTGACATTTTAGGCATCCGATAAATGTAAAAAAAACGGGAAATTTCCATTGCAAATGAGCTGTGTGTGCGAATATGTGCGCGCGCGTACGCGTCCGTCCAATTTTTTCAATTTTTCAAAAAATGCTCCAAATGCTCTGAAACGTGTGCAAAAAAAATTTGAGCTCGATTTGAGCATACAAATATTTCAACGCGCGCGTACGCGCACGTTTGAAGAGAAAATATTAATTTTGATAATATGAGTAAAATGCGCATAACTTGAAATGTATGTGACGTAAATTTCATTGCAAAATTCTATTCCATTAATGAGATATGAATGAAAATGTGTTTTCATATAATGACGTCATAGTGACGTCACGGTCGACTGATCACTATGATTTTACTTGATCTACCGTCTTTGGGACATGATACATATATGGTATAAGTTTGACATTGAAAGGCAATGCACTTTCTGAGCTAACCGCTGCACAAATTTTGGTTAGAAACTAGAGATTGTAATTTGTCATCACTGACAAATTAAGGTGATCCGATTTCTTTTTTAATCAATGATTCGAGTCCTGATAGTGCAAAGTCTCAGCTACAACATACTAAAATCTGAGAGAAATTCACCGAAGCATAAGTAAGATAGTGCTCGATAAAGAGAGTCATGTCAATTTTCACATCTAAAAAATTCCCTCCCATAGAGATAACACGTCATAGCGAAAATAGAAAAAGAAGTACATATGACCTTTGACCCCACTTTGCACAGAAAAGATGGCATCTGAGCAAAAAATGGTTATTTTATGAAATGATCCCTGTAACATGGTCTTTACGTGTGCAAAATATGGGAAAGATAGGACATGTATTCACCAAGATACAGGATGAAACATCTATGACCTTTGACCCTAATTTACATACCCAAGATGGCGTCTGATCAAGTCGTTGTTATTTTATGAAATTATGTTCGTGACATGAACTAAACATGTGCAAAATAAGGTGGTGATAGGGTATGTTTTTCTTGAGTTATTGCACATAAAGTTGCAAAAAGAAAGAAATATTTCAATACATCGAAGATAAACTTTAATTTCAAGTAAGTTTTTAGACGTGATCCCGACATCGTATGAAAAAACGAAGGGCACACTCACGATAGCCCAAAGTCTCAGCTACAACATATTAAAATCTGGGAAAAATTCACCGAAGCATAAGTGAGCTAGTGCTCGAAAAAGATAGTCAAATCAATTTTCACTTCCAGAAAAACTGCTCTCCCATAGAGATAACACGTAAACTGGTCAAATTTTACAAGGATACTTTCAATCCATTTTTACGAGGTGATGACGTCATTCAATCAAAACTTTGTAATTATAAATATGAAAAAATATTAAATAAGCTACAACATACTGAAAGTTAGGTGAAAATCGGCAAAGGATAAGTGAGATACGCTCGAGTGAACTTGAATTTTGATGATGTCATTTTGAAAATTTACTTTTTTTTACTTTTTAAAGAAATTTGATATCTTTTAATCATTTTTTCAGTATCGCCAAGCCATGAAATGATATGTACAACTCATCAGCTTTCAAAATATGTAAAGAAAATGGGGGGTCACCGTCCATCCTGACGAGTAAAATCGGATTTAAATTTGGCGGTTTTTTGGCATTGTTGTACTGTATATCGCCATTGACGCGCGCGCGGAATTTCAACTTTGACGGGCCGCGTATTTTTTATTTACACGCAAGCCTGTGGCTTTTCGCAATCTAATTCAATGAAACCGCTCGTGATGCGTCTATGCTTACTCCACTAGGGTTGTTGGTTGCGAAGAGTTCTGTGAGCACTGAACCCTCCGCTCGCGATTCGTACACGTTCATCAGTGAGTGTGTGTACGCGCTGTGAAAGTTTTGCTCGCCGTGGTAGACCTGCATCCAAGTACGAAGTAGTACATGTACGTATGTAAACGAGTGAGAGTGCGAAAAAGAAAACAATACAAAACAAAAAATCTGACCAGGAGGAGAGGGGGAGAGAGAGAGAATCATAAGGAAAGAGATAAAAAAAGCAATGAATATTCTGTGATATCTCATCAAATGAGGGTACATTCCATGGAAAACCAATTATTGGTGTGTGATGGGGGTGTATATAATGGGCTACACTGACCGGATATTATATATATATATATGTATTCATTTATATTCATATATATATATATATATATATATATATACAGGTTGGAGTGATTTTTAAAGGGATGGTAGGGGCGCTGAGCATACTCCAAAAGAATTACATTTTTCGCCTTTGTAAATTGTAGGCCTACACCTTTGCGTTTACTGATATGTGTGTGTGGGGGGGGGGGGACTGAAGGTGAAGCCAATCCTACCCCCCTCCCCCCGATACTGAAACGCATAACGACACAATAGGCCTACACATGACGAGTAATCTAACAGAATGTAAGTATATAAACACTTTTCCATCTCCGTTGATTGATAATTTAGATATTGACAGGAAAGATTGAAGGGAAAAGGAGTGGAGAAGAAGAGCATGGATGGAAAGCTTGAAGGGAGAGTAGTTGAAAGTTATGGAATAGGCTACAGCTGGTACATATGCATGTACATGTATCAGAGAGTTGTGAAATAACATGATCGCTTAAATCTAATGACACCTGAATGGAACAAACATCATATATACATTGGAAAATGTTTGCCTTTTTTTCTCATTTTAAAATTAATACATTGTATCAAAAGTATTGTATTTGTCTTTCAGACCCCCCCCCCCACTCTCTTCTTTCCAAAACGTCTCTCATCTCCCGTCTCTCCATATCATAGTATTTGTTCCAAATACAAGCTCTCTCTATCTCTCTTGACTCCCTCTCATATCACATGATTTCTGTTTCTAAGACCCCCTCTATACATTGTATCTACATGTATTAACTTTATTTCTCAGACCCCAACCCCCTGTTATATCTGTTGCTATTAAAGGCCCCCAAATCTATCTTCATACTGATAGTATATTATTTTGTTTCTCAAACCTGTCCCTCTTTTCTTCATACTAGTTTCAAAGACTCACTCTGCATATTCATTTTCCGACCTCTCTTGGACCCCCTCCTTTTTCAAATGCATGACTCGTGTATTCCTTCCTCGATCACTGCTTGAATTAGCCTATATATATCATACAATTTATTTGTTTTTCATACTCTCTCTGTCTCTCCCATTCTCTCTTTCTGATTCTTAAACTTTACAATGTTTGTTTACAAGACCACTTATTACTCTCTACATTGATCAGTTTGTCTAGAAACATGTACAGTCACATGTTATCTAGGAAAATTACACCACTGTTGCATGAAGTCATTATGCACTTTATTCACTTCTTTATGTTCAAGCACTTTTTTTTTTTCATGAAGGTATACTACAGATGTAATCGGATCCTCCAATATCCAAGAAGTATTGTGATACAAACTAGAACTATCACTCAATGTGATTAATATCCCCAAAACTAAACACTGAGGTAGTTAGCTCAACAGGCAATGATCACTTTGTATATATGCTTTTCTTTAAAAAAAAAAAATACTATGACAATGTATTGTTCAACATTGAATAAAATTAACAATAATGTGTTACTATGCTCACTGATAGTCACATGTTCCATATCTCAAGTCAAGTGCTCAAAACCTGAGTGAGTAAAGTCAGTAAATCAGCAATTTCTATGATTTTCATTAAGAATACTGTTACCATGTCAACACAGTGTTTGACATTAAGAAAAAATGAAGTTTGCACAACTATATGTCATAGCTGTCACATGTGCCAAATTTCAAGTCAAATGCTCAAAATCCGAGGGAGTTAGGTGAATTCACAATATCATTGCATAAGATTTTCATCCAAAATATGCTGTAACCATGTGTAGAGCCCACTAATGTCAACAATAATCGACCAGTAGAGTCATAACAATCACTAATATGACTGCCGTATCTTCAAGCTATATGCTTACTTGACGACAGTCTTCTGCATTTATACACTCCGTTAATTCAGTAAGTGATTTTCTTTATTCCGAGTGGTTCCCTATCGACGCGTTCTCTCATACTCTTTTCTTTAATCTGTCGATACACGTATATCTCAATTTTATATTCATTTCATTTCATTTTCATTTCATTTCATTTATTTCATTCCTTCTTTCTTTTTCGTCAAACATAACACGAAATGAATCAGAAGATATAACATAGGCATGTATTCGACTTTACATGGTAGATAATGGTTAACAAATAGGAAATTATACATGCACACCGGCAGAATACAAAGTTATGTTTGGAGGGGAAAAAAAAGAAAGAACTGAGAGGTTCACTGAAAAGCATGCTTGTAAATTGTGAACCACTCAAAGGATTTTTGTGAATACATTAAACTTTTTTTTTTTTTTTTTTTTTACAAAGACAGGAGAGAACAAGACAGGACAATAGACAGGGCAATAGAAACACAACGACATTACATGACTTTACAGTATAGGTATACCATGACAGTAATAAAACACAAACGAATAATGGAAAGGAAGGAGAGAAAGAAAAAGGAAATGAAAGGAAAAGCCAACACGCTAAACATCGGGATCGTAAGAGGGAATTGAGGTGTTTCAGCTCAGTCAGCCGAGCAAAGTGCATGTATACAAATAAGATAATGCAAAAAATACACAATGATGAAATCAATGATTAACGATGAACCCTTAGGCTGTAAAGACCAGCTAAGTAATGAATCGTATATAACTTAATATGAGTTCAACAAAAAATATTTTAACTTACGCTGAAACGAATTCAAAGATAAAGAATTTTTTATATCACAACTTAAAGAATTCCAAAATCTAGGGCCAGTGTATATAAATGTATTTTGAGCCAATAATGTTCTCAGAAGGGGTAAATGAAACTCATTTGATCGCCTGGTGGGATAATTATGAAAATATTGATTTCGGGGAAACATTGAATCAAAAATGCTGGAAAGTGCATTTGTGTTATAATTAAACGTAAACTGACCCAGCTGTAAGAAAAACAAATCTTTGATTTTTTAAATCTTATATCTAACAAATAATGGATCTGCATGGGAACGTGGAGAAATGCCACAAATAATACGGAGTGCATTTTTTTGTAATAACAATAATCTATCTAATAAAGTTAGATGGGCACTATACCCCATGCTAAGATTCCATAATTTAAATAAGGTAATATTAATGAAAAATACAACGTCAGCAAAGAAGACAACGGGATATGAGATTTAAGTCTATCAATAATACCAATATTACGCGAAATTATTTTACTAATATTAATAATATGAGGCTTCCACGAAAGTTTATCGTCCACTGTAATACCGAGAAACTTTATATGAGATACACGCTCTAAGTGAACGTCATCAAAGATGATATCTGTGGGTAAAACTTCTATAGACTTACTGAATAACATATAGTTAGTTTTCTGAAGATTCAGTAATAATTTGTTGGCTCTTATCCATTGAGTCACTTTTTTTAATTCGGAATTAACAGTAGAGTGATTGGATTTTGGTGGGAGAAGAAAATATTTGAATCATCGGCAAAACGTATAAAAGAAAGTATATCGGATGATCTACAAAAATCATTCATGTAATATGATGAAAAGTAAAGGTCCTAATATACTACCCTCTCGATCCGCGATTGCGTTAACCACAAATGTCAAAATCGGATTAACCACAAATGTCATAACACCTCGACCAGAAATATCAAAATTTCCAAATTTACTGCAAATGTCATAACGTGTCACAGGGGAAGATCCAGGAATTCCATAAAGGGGTGGCGCCTTATACAAAATCAAAAGCTGGCGCAACCAGCTTCATTTCATTTTATTTTATTTCTTTTTGTTATAACAAAAATATAAGAGACGGAGGGGGCGCCGCGCCGCCCCTCTACAAAAGTACAAGCTGGCGCACCCCCCCCCCCCCATTTTTTTTTTTTTTTTTTTACTTCTGTTGTTTTAACAAGAATAGAAAGGGGCACCAGAGGGGGATGCGCTCCCTCTCGATTCGCGATTGCATCATCCACAATTGTCAAAACTCATTGCTTGCATTTCAGGGGCGGATCCAGGAATTCCGTAAAGGGGAGACACCTTTCAAAATAAAAGGCTGGCTCAACCCCATCCCCCTTATTTTTTTTTTGTTTTATTTCTTTTGTTTAAAAGAAAAAAAAGAGAAAGAAAATGAAGGAGGGGTTACTTTTGTAAAGGCGCCTCCCCTTTACGGAATTCCTGGATTCTCCCCTGTGACGCGTTAAGACATTTGCAGTAAATTTTGAAATGTTGACATAATTTGTGGTCGACGTGTTGTGACATTTGCAGCAAAAATGGGAATTTTGACATTAGTCGTCGACGTGTTATGACATTTGTTGTTAATCCGATTTTGACATTTGTCGTCGACATGTTATGACATTAGTGGTTGTTATGATATTGCACTATCCAAATTCAAATGAATTTATGAAGAATGTTCTGCATCGATCATGATATTATAAAAATGAAATACAGTCATTTCTTTTTGTTTTAATACGAGACAATGGAACATGCAGTGTGTACATCCGAATATAAAACTGAGATATACGTGTACAGATCAAAGAAAAGACTAAGAGAACACATCGATTGGGAACCACTCGGAATAAAGAAAATCAAATGATCTGACTGAATTATGGCACATGTATTGGGAGTGTACATTCAGAAGACTGTCGCCAAATAAGCATATAGCTTGAAGATGCGACAACCACATTAGTGGTTGTTATGACATTAGCGGTCGATTATTGTTGACATTAGTGAGCTCTAACATGGTGACAGCATATTTTGAAAGAAAATCATACAATGATATTGTGAATTCACCTAACTCCCTCAGCTTTTGAGCATCTGACTTGAAATTTGGCACATGTGACAGCTATAGTTTTGCAAACTTCATTTTTTCTTAATGTCAAACATTGTGCTGCCATGGTAATATTATTTTCATGAAAATCATAGAAATTGCTGATTTATTTACTTTACTCACTCAAGTTTTGAGCACATGACTTGAGATATGGCACATTATTGTGAGTGAGCAAAATAACACATTACTGTTATACTGTTAATTTTATTCAATAATACATTGTCATGGTATTTTTTCCAGGAAAAGCATAAAGTAATCATTGCTAGTTGAGCTAACTGCCTCAGTGTCTAGTTGGGTGTATATATTAATCACATTAGGTGATACTTCTAGTTTGTATTACAGTACTTCTTGGATATTGGAGGATCAGATTACATCTGTACCTTCATGAAAAAAAAAGTGCTTGAATATAAAGAAGTGAATAAAGTGCATAATGACTTCATGCAATTATAGTGGTGTAATTTTCCTTCATACATGTGACTGTACATGTTTCTAGACAAACTGATCAATGTATATAGAGAGTAGAAAGTGGTCTTGTAAACAAATATTATAAAGTTTAAGAATCAAAAAAGAGAGAAGGGGGAGGGACAGAGAGAGTATGAGAAACAAATAAATTGTATGATATAGGCTAATTCAAGCAGTGATCGAGCAAGGAATACACGAGTCATGAATTTGAAAAAGGAAGGGGTCGAGAGAGGTCGGAAAAATGAATATGCAGAGTGAGTCTTTGAAACTAGTATGAAGAAAAGAGCGGGGCAGGTTAGAGAAACAAAATAATATACCATCAGTATGAAGATAGATGTAGGGCCTTTATTATAGCAACAGATATAACAGAGGGGGGTTGGGGTCTGAGAAATAACATTAATACATGTACATACAATGTATATATATAGAAGGGGTCTTAGAAACAGAAATCATGTGATATGAGAGGGAGTCAAGAGAGATAGGAGAGAGCTTGTATATGGAACAAAACAATACTATGATGTATGGAGAGACGGGAGAAGAGAGACGTTTTGGAAATAAGAGAGTGAGGGGGGGGGGTCTGAAAGACAAATACATTACTTTTGATACAATGTATTAATTTTAAAATGAGAAAAATGGCAAGCATGATTTTCCAATGTATTTCATTCCATTCAGGTATCATTAGATTATGCGATCATGTTATTTCAGAACTCTCTGATACATGTACATGCACATGTACCAGCCTATTCCATAACTTTCAAATTTTTTGTTTTGTATTGTCTTGTTTTTCGCACTCTCACTCGTTTACATAGTATATACATGTACAATGTACGTACATGGACTTGTTGGATGCAGGTCTACCACGGCAAGCAAAACTTTCACACACTCAACTGATGCACGTGTACGAATCGAATCGGCGCGAGCGGAGGCACTGTACAAGTACAATAGTCTGGGTGCCAAAGCCACTTTTTGGGCCTAACCTTGTTTTACCGTCCACCCAATGTTTTTTGATGGTTTTACCCTATTTCGGGGGTGCTGAATCCGAATCTGGATGATGCAACTCTTGCATCCTTGAGGGTTTTGAGATATTCAATATGGCCGCCAAAATGGCCGCCCGAACTGGAAATTCCCACGTATTTCCTTCTAAATGGTGATAGATTGAAAACAATTGATGGTTTTACCCTATTTCGAGGGTGCTGAATCCGAATCTGGATGATGCAACTCTTGCATCCTTGAAGATTTTGAGATATTCAAGATGGCCGCCAAAATGGCCGCCAAAACCGAAAATTCCCACGTATTTCCTCCTAAATGTTGTGAAATTGAAAATAATTGATAATTCTATCCTATTTGGATGGTGCTGAATCCGAATATGGATGATGCAACTCATGCATCCATGAAGTTTTTGAGATATTCAAGATGGCCGCCAAAATGGCCACGGCAATTTAAACCGGAAATTCCCACGTATTTCCTTCTAAATGGTGAGAAATTTAAAATAGTTAATGTTTTTACCCTATTTCGAGGGTGCTGAATCCGAAACTGGATGATGCAACTCTTGCAGCCATGAAGTTTTTTAGATATTCAAGATGGCCGCCAAAATGGCCGCCAATTAAAAACGGGAATTCCCACGTATTTCCTTCTAAATGGTGAGATATGGAAAACAATTGATGGTTTTGCCCTATTTCGAGGGTGCTGAATCCGAATGTGGATGATGCAACTCTTGCATCCATGAAGTTTTTGAGATATTCAAGATGGCCGCCAAAATGGCCACCAAATAACACCGGAATTTCCCACGTATTTCCTTCTTAATGGTGAGATATGGAAAACATATCATATTGTGATAGTGATGTAGAGAAGATAGTGTACCGAAATTACCCAATATTACCTGTCTTAACCTATGAGCAGTTTTAATCTCTTCATCCACGAACACTCAAATTGGTTATTTGGTTTATATTGATGGTCTTGATGACATTGTTGAAGACACGAGTGGGACATTTTTTATAGTTATGCTTCATTTTTTTTTTCAATTATGATGTAACATTATATATGTGTATAATTATGTATAATATGTATACGTATATATAATATATTACAAACACACACGAGGAGACGGTCATATCACAGGTAACGCGAAAAAAAATGAATAAAAAAAACAAACGACAACATGGAAGGTAATAATTGATAATCCAGTACTTACGAATATCATAATCGCGCAGAGTGCTTTTGAAATTACCCTTTTTTATATCTACTATAGTGGTCATGGATGCAACCATTTCCAATGACGTAATCAGAATATGGGACAAGTTTCATAAGAATACGAGGCGAGACTCGTCAGAATACAAGACAAGTTTCAACACCAAATACCAACATGCCATAATTTAATTCTACACTAGTGATAGCCGAAAAGGATTAACTTCACATTTGTGGAGCCATATTATTGGCGACCACAATCATTATCTTATAACAATTATGCATGAAATAATTTCAGGCGTATCTTTGTGGTTGTACGTTTCAGTATGATGTCAATATCACTTTAATTTTTTTTTCCAGTATGTGTTCCGTTTGAGACATATCGGAATATCTCAGCATATTACAATGTACCATTGTGACAGTCATTTTGGATGTCAATAACTTTTGGCTGATTTGACAAATTCGCTCAACTGAGTTGAATTAAGAATACGAATTATTGCTTTTCACCCTGCATGACTTTAATCCCCCGCTTCGCGTTAGAGCACAAAACTTCACCATTTAAGTATAAGAAAATGTTAAGGAGTTTCCGTTCATACATGACATTTATAGATGTCTCAAAACCTTCAAAGACCTTCAGCACCCTCGAAATAGGGTAAGACCATCAATTCATTTTAAAATTTTTACCATTAAGAGAAAAAATATATTAACATTGAAATTCTGACACTTACTTTGGCTGTCATCTTGGTCGTCTAAAAACCCTAAAAAATGGATGAATTTCAACAACCAAGTTTCGAGGGTGCTGAATAGGGTCTAAAATTTTCCAATTTTTGACAGTTATTTTGGCGGTCATCTTGGACATCTCAAAAACCCTTAAAAAAATACGAAAGTTGCATCAACCAGGTTCGGATTCAGCACCCTCGAAATAGAGTAAAACCGCCAATTGTTTTCAATTTTACACCATTTAGAAGGTAACAGAGGGCTTACATAAAAAATTTCGTTTTTAACGGCCATTTAGGGGCCATTCTGTCGGCCATCCTTATTATCTCAAAACCCTCAAGGAAGCAAGAGCTGTATCCTGGAGCTTCATATTCAGCAAACTCAAAATAGTGTAAAAGCACCAACTGTTTTATATTTTACACCATTTAGAAGGAAATAGGGGGTCTACATATGAATTTCCGTTTTTGGCGGTCATTTTAGGCGACCATCTTTATCATCTCAAAACCCTTAAGGATGCAAGAGTTGTATCCTGAGCTTCGGATTCAGCACGCTCAAAATAAGATAAAAACCAAAAATTGCTTTCAATATATGGGAACTTCCGTTTTGGGTGGCCATTCTGGCGGCCATATTGAATATCTCAAAAACTTGTTGCATCATCCATATTCGGATTCAGCACCTTCCAAATAGGATAGAATTATCAATTGTTTTCAATTTCACACCATTTAGAAGGAAATACGTGGGAATTTTCGGTTTTAATTGGCGGCCATTTTGGCGGCCATCTTGAATATCTCAAAAACTTCAGGATGCAAGAGTTGCATCATCCAGTTTCGGATTCAGCACCCTCAAAATAGGGCAAAACCATCAATTGTTTTCAATTTCTCACCATTTAGAAGGAAATACGAGGGAATTTTCGGTTTTGGCGGCCATTTTGGCGGCCATATTGAATATCTCAAAATCCTCAAGGAAGTAAGAGTTGCATCATCCAGATTCGGAATCAGCACCCTCGAAATAGGGTAAAACCATCAATTGTTTTCCATATCTCACCATTTAGAAGGAAATACATGGGAATTTCCGGTTTTAATTGGCGCGGCCATTTTGGCGGCCATTTTGGCGGCCATCTTGAAAATCTCAAAAACTTCATGGATGCATGAGTTGCATCATCCATATTCGGATTCAGCACCTTCCAAATAGGATAGAATTATCAATTGTTTTCAATTTCACACCATTTAGAAGGAAATACGTGGGAATTTTCGGTTTTGGCGGCCATTTTGGCGGCCATCTTGAATATCTCAAAACCCTCAAGGATGTAAGAGTTGATTCATCCAGATTCGGGTTCAGCACCCTCGAAATAGGGTAAAACCATCAATTGTTTTCAATCTATCACCATTTAGAAGGAAATACGTGGGAATTTCCAGTTCGGGCGGCCATTTTGGCGGCCATCTTGAATATCTCAAAATCCTCAAGGATGGAAGCGTTGCATCATCCAGATTCGGATTCAGCATCCCCGAAATAGGGTAAAACCATCAAAAAACATTGGGTGGACAGTAAAACAAGGTTCAGCCTCTGGCACCCAGACTACAAGTAACCCACAGAACTCTTCGCAACCTGAGCGGAGTAAGCATAGACGCATCACAAGCGGTTTCATTGAATTAAATTGCGAAAAGCCACAGGCTTGCGTGTAAATAAAAAATACGCTGACGGGCCCGTATGACGTCATATTGAGTCGGATTGACTTGAAACTTGGTAGAAACATTCCTTGACATTTCAGACATCCGATACGTGTGAAAAAACGGGAAATTTCTATTGCATATGAGCTGTGCGTGCGTATATGCGCGCGCGCGTACGCGTCCGTCGATTTTTTCTGAAATACTCCAAATGACCTGAAACGTTTGCAAAACAATTTTGAGCTCGATGGAGCATGCTAAAATTTCAACGCGCGCGTACGCGCTCGTTTACTATGAACGTGACTAAATTTTATGAAATATATCAATAGGCCTTGACTTGAACTATATGATAAATTAATTTCATTCAAAAATCCCGTTCCATTAATGAGATATTGATGTAAACGTGATTTCAGATAATGACGTCATAATGACGTCACGGTTAACTGATCACATTGATACACTAGATCTGTCGTCCTTAGGACATGATACATATATGGTATAAGTTTGAAAGTGATAGGTAGGGGACTTTTTGAGTTAACCTCTGCACAAGATTTGAGGAGAAAGAAATAAAGAAGAAGAAGAAGAAGAAAGAATCCGTACAGATACAATAGGTGATCCGAGAGGATACTCGGATCACCTAAATATTGGCAGGAGTGAGCCTCGAACCAGGGACCTTAGGATTACGAGTCGGATGCGCTACGCAATGACCTATTTCATTCTCCATAGGCCCTGTGTATTAAGCAAAATGACGCTGCATCGAAGCCTCGTGTCATTTTCAACGAAGTTTTTCGACGTGATGCTGACATCGTATGAAAAAATGGAGGGCACACTTACGATAGCCCAAAGTCGCAGCTACAACATACTAAAATCTGGGAGAAATTCACCGAAGCATAAGTGAGCTAGTGCTCGAAAAAGAGAGTCATGTCAATTTTCACTGCCAGAAAAACTGCTCTCCCATAGAGATAACACGTAAACTGGTCAAATTTGACAATATTACTTTCAATCCATTTTTAGGAGGTGATGCCGTCATCCAATCAAAATGTTGTAATTATTTTAATGAAAGATCATTTAATAAGCTACAGCATACTGAAATCTGGGTGTAAATTGGCAAAGGATAAGTGAGATACACTCGAGTGAACGTGAAATTTGATGACGTCATTTTCAAAATTTACTTTTTTTACTTTATTAAGAAATTTGATATCTTTTAATCATTTTGCCAGCATCGCCAACCCATGAAATAACATGTCCAACTCATCAGCTTTCAGAATATGTAAAGAAAATGGGAGGTTACCGTCCATCCTGACGAGTAAAATCGGATTTAGAACTGGCGTTTTTTTGGCATCGTTGCACTGTATATCGCCATTGACGCGCGCGCGGAATTTCAACTTTGACGGGCCCGTATGACGTCATATTGAGTCGGATTGACTTGAAACTTGGTAGAAATATTCCTTGACATTTTAGACATCCGATAAGTGTAAAAACACGGGAAATTTCCATTGCATATGAGCTGTGTGTGCGAATATGTGCGCGCGCGTACGCGTCCGTCCAATTTTTTCAATTTTTCAAAAAATGCTTCAAATGGTCTGAAACGTGTGCAAAAAAGTTTTGAGCTCGATTTGAGTATACAAATATTTCAACGCGCGCGTACGCGCACGTTTTAAGAGAAAATATGAATTTTGAGAATATGAGTAAAATGCGCATAACTTGAAATGTATGTGACGTAAATTTCATTGAAGAATTCCATTCCATTAATGAGATATGATTGAAAATGTGTTTTCATATAATGACGTCATAGTGACGTCACGGTCGACTGATCACTATGATTTTACTTGATCTGTCGTCTTTGGGACATCATACATATATGGTATAAGTTTGACATTGAAAGGTAATGCACTTTCTGAGCTAACCGCTGCACAAATTTTGCCCAGAAATAAAGAAGAACTAGAGATTGTAATTTGTCATTACTGACAAATTAAGGTGATCCGATTTTTTTTTTTTTAATCAATGATTCGAATCCTGATGACCATATAGGTTTCATCTGTGTTTAGAGACATTGGCCGCGTGATGTTTGGATTCTCATTTAGAAAAGAAAGTCATATCTGCCATCTTTGGTACCAAATTCTGTATACACTAGATAACAAAGATACAGCAACAAATACACATGACCTTTGACCCACCTTTACACTCCCAAGATGGCATCTGAGGAAAAAGTGGTTATTTTGTCAAATGATTCTTGCGACATCGTCTATACGTGTGCAAAATATTGGAAAGATAGGACAAGTATTCACCAAGATACTAGATAAAAAATATATGACCTTTGACCCTAATTTGCATACCCAAGATGTTGTCAGATCAAATAGTTGTTATTTTATGAAATAATGTACGTGACATGAACTAAACATGTGCCAAAGATGGGGGTGATAGGGCCTGTTTTTTCTTGAGTTATTGCAAAGAAAGTTGCAGAAAGAAAGAAATATGAAAATACATCGAAGATAAGCTTTCATTTCCACCAAGTTTTTTGACGTGATGCCGACGTCATATGAAAAAGTGGAGGGCACATGACGATAGCCCAAAGTCTCAGCTACAACATATTAAAATCTGGGAGAAATTCACCGAAGGTTAAGTGAGCTAGGGCTCGATAAAGACAATCACGTCAATTTTCACATCTAGAAAAATTCTCTCCCATAGAGATAACACGTCATAGCGAAGATACAGAAAGATGTACATATGACCTTTGCCCCCACTTTGCACAGACAAGATGGCATCTGAGCAAAAAGTGGTTATTTTGTGAAATGATCCTTGTAATATGGTCTTTGCGTGTGCAAAATATGGGAAAGATAGGACATGTATTCACCAAGATACAGGATGAAACATTTATGACCTTTGACCCTAATTTACATACCCAAGATGGTGTCTGCTCAAGTAGTTGCTATTTTATGAAATAATGTACGTGACATGAACTAAACGTGTGCCAAAGATGGGGGGTGATAGGGCCTGTTTTTCTTGAGTTATTGCAAAGAAAATTGCAGAAAGAAAGAAATATCTCAATACATCGAAAATAAGCTTGAATTTCAACCAAACTTTTTGACGTGATCCCGACATCGTATGAAGAAATGAAGGGCATACCCACGATAGCGTAAAGTCTCAGCTACAACATATTGAAATCTGGGAGAAATTCACCGAAGGGTAAGTGAGCTAGTGCTCGAGAAAGATAGTCGGGTCAAATTTCATTTCCAGAAAAACTGCACTCCCATAGAGATAACACGTAAACTGGTCAAATTTGACAAGATTACATTCAATCCATTTTTACGAGGTGAAGCTGTCATCCAATTAAATTTTTGTAAGTTTATGTTTGAAAGAACATTAAATAAGCTACAACATACTGAAATTTGGGTGAAAATTGACAAAGGATTAATGAGATACGCTTGAATAAACTTGAAATTTGATGACGTCATTTTGAAAATTTACTTTTTTTACTTTATTAAGAAATTTGATATCTTTTAATCATTTTGCCAGCATTGCCACCCCATTAAATGACATGTACAACTCATCAGCTTTCAAAATATGTAAAGAAAATGGGGGGTCACCGTCCATCCTGACGAGTAAAATCGGATTTAAAAATGGCGGTTTTTGGGCATAGTTGCACTGTATATCACCATTAACGCGCGCGCGGAATTTCAACTTTGACGAGCCCGTATGATGTCATATTGAGTCGGCTTGACTTGAAACTTGGTAGAAATATTCCTTGACATTTCAGACATCCGATCCGTATGAAAAAACGGGATATTTTGTCTTATATGAGCTTTGCGCGCGTATATGCGCGCGCGCGTACGCGTCCGTCGATTTTTTCTGAAATACTCCAAATGACCTGAAACGTATGCAAAACAATTTTGAGCTCGATTGGAGCACGTTAAAATTTCAACGCGCGCGTACGCGCTCGTTTACCAGGGTTGTGATCAAATTTTATGAAATATATCAATAGAACTTGACTTGAACTATATGATATGTAAATTTCATTGAGAAATTCCATTCCATTAATGAGATACGAATGTGAACGTGATTTCAGATAATGACGTCATAGTGACGTCATAGTTGTCTGATCACAATGATACATTAGATCTGTCGTCCTTATGACGTGATACATATATGGTGTAAGTTTAAAAGTGATAGGTGAATGACTTTTTGAGTTAACCGCTGCACAACATTTGAGGAGAAAGAAATAAAGAAGAAAGATTCAGTACAGATACAATAGGTGATCCGAGAGGATACTCGGATCACCTAATAAAAATACTAGAACCGGAATTTGTCAACACTGACAAATTAGGTGATCCGATCTCTTCGAAAATCAATTATTTGAGTCCTGATCCAAATATTCATAACCATACAGGTTTCATCTGTGTTGACGGGACATTGGCCGTGTGATGTTTGTGAATTCTCATTTAGAAAAGGGAGTGAGACCTGCCATCTTTGGTACCGAATTCCGTATACACTAACGGAAATACAGAATGAAGTATATTTGACCTTTGACCTCACTTTGCACACCCAAGATGGCGTGTAAGCAAAAAGTGATTATTTTATGAAATGATTCTTGTAACATGGTCTTTGCGTGTGCAAAATATGGGAAAGATAGGACATGTATTCACCAAGATACAGGATGAAACATTTATGACCTTTGACCCAAATTTACATACCCAAGATGGTGTCCGATCAAGTAGTTGTTATTTTATGAAATAATGTACGTGACATGTACTAAACATGTGCAAAATATGGGATTGATAGCCATTGTTGTTGTTCATCTATTGCACAGAAAGTAGTAGAAAGAAAGAAAAATAAAGAAAAAATTATGTTATTTTATAGAAATTTGAAGGAGAAGCATAAAAAAATCAGAAAAAGATAAAGTAAGGAAGGGGAGATTAAGATTAACTAAGAAAAAGAAGAAAAAAGTGTTAAAAAAATAAAAAAAAATATTGGCAGGAGCGAGCCTCGAACCAGGGACCTTAGGATTACGAGTCGGATGCGCTACGCAATGACCTATTTCATTCTCCATAGGCCCTGTGTATTAAGCAAAATGACGCTGCATCGAAGCCTCGTGCCATTTTCAACCAAGTTTTTCGACGTGATGCCGACATCGTATGAAAAAATAAAGGGCACATTAACGATAGCCCAGAGTCTCAGCTACAACATACTAAAATCTGGGAGAAATTCACCGAAGCATAAGTGAGCTAGTGCTCTAAAAAGAGAGTCATGTCAATTTTCAATGCCAGAAAAACTGCTCTCCCATAGAGATAACACGTAAACTAATCAAATTTGACAATATTACTTTCAATCCATTTTTACGAGGTGATGCCGTCCTCCAATCAAAATGTTGTAATTATATTAATGAAAGATCATTTAATAAGCTACAACATACTGAAATTTGGGTGTAAATTGGCAAAGGATAAGTGAGATACGCTCGAGTGAACTTGAAATTTGATGACGTCATTTTGAAAATTTACTTTTTTTACTTTATTAAGAAATTTGATATCTTTTGATCATTTTGCCAGCATAGCCAACCCATGAAATAACATATCCAACTCATCAGCTTTCAGAATATGTAAAGAAAATGGGGGGTCACCGTCCATCCTGACGATTAAAATCGGATTTAAAATTGGCGTTTTTTTGGCATCGTTGCACTGTATATCGCCATTGACGCGCGCGCGGAATTTCACCTTTGACGGGCCCGTATGACGTCATATTGAGTCGGATTGACTTGAAACTTGGTAAAATTATTCCTTGACATTTTAGGCATCTGATGAGTGTGAAAAAACGGGAAATTTCCATTGCATATGAGCTGTGTGTGCGAATATGTGCGCGCGCGTACGCGTCCGTCCAATTTTTTCAATTTTTCAAAAAATGCTCCAAATGGTCTGAAACGTGTGCAAAAAAAAATTGAGCTCGATTTGAGCATACAAATATTTCAACGCGCGCGTACGCGCACGTTTTAAGAGAAAATATGAATTTTGAGAACATAAGTAGAATGCGCATAACTTGAATTATATGTGACGTAAATTTCATTGCAAAATTCCATTCCATTAATGAGATATGATTGAGAATGTGTTTTCATATAATGACGTCATAGTGACGTCACGGTCGACTGATCACTTTGATTTTAGTTCGATTGCCGTCTTTGGGAGACGATACATATGTGGTATAAGTTTGAAATCGATAGGAAGAGGACTTTTTGAGCTAATCGATGCACAACTTTTGGGGAGAAATAACAAAGAATCAGTACAGATACAGAAGGTGATCCGAAGGATACTCGGATCACCTAACTAGAGATTGTAATTTGTCATCACTGACAAATTAAGGTGATCCGATTTTTTTTTTTTTTAAATCAATGTTTCAAGTCCTGATCGCAATAGGCATGGCAATGCAGGTTTCATCTGTGTTCAGAGACATTGGCCGTGTGATGTTTGGATTCTCATTTAGAAAAGGGAGTCATATCTGCCATCTTTAGTACCAAATCTGTATACACTATAACGAAGACACAGCAATAAGTACATATGACCTTTGACCCCACTTTGCACAACCTAGATGGCATCTGAGCAAAAAGTGGTTATTTTGTGAAATGATTCTTGTAACATGATCTTTGCGTGTGCAAAATATGGGAAAGATAAGACACGTATTCACCAAGATACAGGATGAAACATTTGTGACCTTTGACCCTAATTTACATACCCAAGATGTTGTCCGATCAAGTAGTTGTTATTTTATGAAATAATGTACGTGACATGAACTAAACATGTGCAAAATATGGGTGTGATAGGGGCTGTTTTTCTTGAGTTATTGCAAAGAAAGTTGCAGAAACATTGAAATAGCTCAATACATCAAAGATAAGCTTTAATTTCAACCAAGTATTGTAACATGATCCCGACATCATATGAAAAAACAAAGGGCACGGAACGATAGCGCAAAGTCTCAGTTACAACATATTAAAATCTGAATACCGAAGGGTAAGTGAGCTAGTGCTCGATAAAGACAATCATGTCAATTTTCACATCTAGAAAAATTCCCTCCCATAGAGATGACACGTCATAACGAAGAAACAGAAAGAAGTACATATGACCTTTTGACACCACTTTACACAGACAAGATGGCATCTGAGCAAAGAGTGGTTATTTTGTGAAATGATTCTTGTAACATGATCTTTGCGTGTGCAAAATATGGGAAAGATAGGACATGTATTCACCAAGATACAGGATAAAACATTTATGACCTTTGACCCTAATTTACATACCCAAGATGGCGTCTGATCAAGTAGTTGTTATTTTATGAAATAATGTTCGTGACATGAACTAAACATGTGCAAAATATGGTGGTGATAGGGTATGTTTTTCTTGAGTTATTGCACATAAAGTTGTAAAAAGAAAGAAATATTACAATACATCGAAGATAAGCTTTAATTTCAACCAAGTTTTTGGACATGATTCCGACAACGTATGAAAAAACAAATGGCACACTTACGATAGCGCAAAGTCTCAGCTACAACATATCAAAATCTGGGAGAAATTCACCGAAGCATAAGTGAGCTAGTGCTCGAAAAAAACAGTCATGTCAATTTTCATTTCCAGAAAAACTGCACTCCCATAGAGATAACACGTAAACTGGTCAAATTTGACAAGATTACATTCAATCCATTTTTACGAGGTGATACCGTCATCCAATCAAAATAATGTTATTACATGTATGAAAGAGTATTTAATAAGCTACAACATACTGAAATCTGGGTGAAAATTGGCAAAGGATAAGTGAGATACGCTCGAGTGAACTTGAAATTTGATGACGTCATTTTGAAAATTTACTTTTTTAATTGTATTAAGAAATTTGATATCTTTTAATCATTTTTCCAGCATCGCCAACCCATGAATTGACATGTACAACTCATCAGCTTTCAGAATATGTCAAGAAAATGGGGGGTCACCGTCCATCCTGACGAGTAAAATCGGATTCAAAATTGGCGGTTTTTTGGCATTGTTGGACTGTATATCGCCATTGACGCGCGCGCGGAATTTCAACTTTGACGGGTCCGTATGACGTCATATTGAGTCGGATTGACTTGAAACTTGGTAGAAATATTCCTTGACATTTCAGGCATCCAATAAGTGTGAAAAAATGGGAAATTTCCATTGCATATGAGCTGTGCGTGCGTATATGCGCGCGCGCGTACGCGTCCGTCCAATTTTTTCAATTTTTCAAAAAATGCTCCAAATGGTCTGAAACGTGTGCAAAAAATTTTTGAGCTCGATTTGAGCATACAAATATTTTAACGCGCGCGTACGCGCGCGTTTTGAGATAAAAATGAATTTTGAGAATATGAGTAGAATTCGCATGACTTGAAATATATGTGACGTAAATTTCATTGAAATATTCTATTCCATTAATGAGATATGCATGAAAATGTGTTTTCATATAATGACGTCGTAGTGACGTCACGGTCGACTGATCACTATGATTTTACTTGCGCTGTCGTCTTTGCGACATGATACATATATGGTGTAAGTTTGACATTGAGAGGCAATGCACTTTCTGAGCTAACCTCTGCACAACTTTTGTCCAGAAATAAACAATCAGTACAGATACAGAAGGTGATCCGAAGGATATTCGGATCACCTAATAAAGAAAGAAGAATAAACTAGACTCGGAATTTGTCAACACTGACAAATTAGGTGATCCGATCTGTTCGAAAATCAGTGATTTGAGTCCTGATCCAAATATTCATGACCATACAGGTTTCATCTGTGTTGACGGGACATTGGCCGTGTGATGTTTGGATTCTCATTTAGAAAAGGGAGTGAGACCTGCCATCTTTGGTACCGAATTCCGTATACACTAACGGAAATACAAAATGAAGTATATTTGACCTTTGACCTCACTTTGCACACCCAAGATGGCGTTTAAGCAAAAAGTGATTATTTTATGAAATGATTCTTGTAACATGGTCTTTGAGTGTGCAAAATATGGGAAAGATAGGACATGTATTCACCAAGATACAGGATGAAACATTTATGACCTTTGACCCTAATTTACATACCCAAGATGGTGTCCGATCAAGTAGTTGTTATTTTATGAAATAATGTACGTGACATGTACTAGACATGTGCAAAATATGGGATTGATAGCCATTGTTGTTGTTCATCTATTGCACAGAAAGTAGTAGAAAGAAAGAAAAATAAAGAAAAAATTATGTTATTTTATAGAAATTTGAAGGAGAAGCATAAAAAAATCAGAAAAAGATAAAGTAAGGAAAGGGAGACTAAGATTAACTAAAGAAAAAGAAAAAAAAGTGTTTAAAAAAATTAAAAAAAAATATTGGCAGGAGTGAGCCTCGAACCAGGGACCTTAGGATTACGAGTCGGATGCGCTACGCAATGACCTATTTCATTCTCCATAGGCCCTGTGTATTAAGCAAAATGACGCTGCATCGAAGCCTCGTGCCATTTTAAACGAAGTTTTTCGACGTGATGCCGACATCGTATGAAAAAATGAAGGGCACACCTACGATAGCCTAAAGTCTCAGCTACAACATACTAAAATCTGGGAGAAATTCACCGAAGCATAAGTGAGCTAGTGCTCAAAAAAGAGAGTCATGTCAATTTTCACTGCCAGAAAAACTGCTCTCCCATAGAGATAACACGTAAACTGGTCAAATTTGACAATATTACTTTCAATCCCTTTTTACGAGGTGATGCCGTCATCCAATCAAAATGTTGTTATTATTTTAATGAAAGATCATTTAATAAGCTACAACATACTGAAATCTGGGTGTAAATTGGCAAAGGATAAGTGAGATACACTCGAATGAACTTGAAATTTGATGACGTCATTTTGAAAATTTACTTTTTTTACTTTATTAAGATATTTGATATCTTTTCATCATTGTTCCAGCATCGCCAACCCATGAAATAACATGTCCAACTCATCAGCTTTCAGAATATGTAAAGAAAATGGGGGGTCACCGTCCATCCTGACGAGTAAAATCGGATTTAAAATTGGCGTTTTTTTGACATCGTTGCACTGTATATCGCCATTGACGCGCGCGCGGAATTTCAACTTTGACGGGCCCGTATGACGTCATATTGAGTCGGATTGACTTGAAACTTGGTAGAAATATTCCTTGACATTTTAGGCATCCGATAAGTGTAAAAAAACGGGAAATTTCCATTGCATATGAGCTGTGTGTGCGAATATGTGCGCGCGCGTACGCGTCCGTCCAATTTTTTCAATTTTTCAAAAAATGCTCCAAATGGTCTGAAACGTGTGCAAAAAAAATTTGAGCTCAATTTGAGCATACAAATATTTCAACGCGCGCGTACGCGCACGTTTTAAGAGAAAATATGAATTTTGAGAATTGAGTAAAATGCGCATAACTTGAAATGTATGTGACGTAAATTTCATTGCAAAATTCTATTCCATTAATGAGATATGAATGAAAATGTGTTTTCATATAATGACGTCATAGTGACGTCACGGTCGACTGATCACTATGATTTTACTTGATCTGTCGTCTTTGGGACATGATACATATATGGTATAAGTTTGACATTGATAGGCAATGCACTTTCTGAGCTAACCGCTGCACAAATTTTGGTTAGAAATAAAGGAAAATAAAAAGAAGAACAAAGAACTAGAGATTGTAATTTGTCATCACTGACAAATTAAGGTGATCCGATTTTTTTTTAATCAATGATTCAAGTCCTGATCGCAATAGGCATGACCATGCAGGTTTCATCTGTGTTCAGAGACATTGGCCGTGTGATGTTTGGATTCTCATTTAGAAAAGGGAGTCATATCTGCCATTTTGGTACCAAATCTGTATACACTATAACGAAGATACAGCAACAAGTACATATGACCTTTGACCCCACTTTGCACAACCTAGATGGCATCTGAGCAAAAAGTGGTTATTTTGTGAAATGATTCTTGTAACATTATCTTTGCGTGTGCAAAATATGGGAAAGATAAGACATGTATTCACCAAGATATACAGGATAAAACATTTGTGACCTTTGACCCTAATTTACATACCCAAGATGTTGTCCGATCAAGTAGTTGTTATTTTATGAAATAATGTACGTGACATGAACTAAACATGTGCACAATATGGGGATGATAGGGGCTGTTTTTCTTGAGTTATTGCAAAGAAAGTTGCAGAAACATAGAAATATCTTAGTACATCGAAAATAAGCTTAATTTCAACCAAGTATTTTAACATGATTCTGACATTAAATGAAAACACAAAGGGCACGTAACGATAGCGCAAAGTCTGAGTTACAACGTATTAAATTCTGAGAAAAATTCACCGAAGGGTATGTGAGCTAGTGCTCGATAAAGACAATCGTGTCAATATTAACATCTAGAAAAATTCCCTCCCATAGAGATAACACGTCATAACGAAGATACAGAAAAAAAAAGTACATATGACCTTTCACCCCACTTTGCACACCCAAGATGGCATCTGAACAAAAAGTGATTATTTTATGAAATGATTCTTGTAACATGGTCTTTACGTGTGCAAAATATGGGAAAGACAGAACATGTATTCACCAAGATACAGGATGAAATATTTATGACCTTTGACCCTGATTTACATACACAAGATGGCGTCTGATCAAGTAGTTGTTATTTTATGAAATAATGTACGTGACATGAACTAAACATGTGCAAATTATGGTGGTGATAGGGTGTGTTTTTCTTGAGCTATTGCAAAGAAAGTTGCAGAAAGAAAGAAATATTCCAATACATCGAAGATAAGCTTTAATTTCAACCAAGTTTTTGGACATGATCCCGACACCGTATGAAAAAATAAATGGTACACTTACGATAGCCCAAAGTCTCAGCTACAACATATTAAAATCTGGGAGAAATTCACCGAAGCATAAGGGAGCTAGTGCTCGAAAAAGACAGTCATGTCAATTTTCATTTCCAGAAAAACTGCCCTCCCATAGAGATAACACGTAAACTGGTCAAATTTGACAAGGTTACTTTCAATCCATTTTTACGAGGTGATGCCGTCAGCCAATTAAAATTGTGTTATTACATTTATGAAAGACCATTAAATAAACTACAACATACTGAAATTTGGGTGAAAATCGGTAAAGGATAAGAAAGATACGCTCGAGTAAACTTGAAATTTGATGACGTCATTTTGAAAATTTACATTTTTTATTTTATTAAGAAATTTGATACCTTTTAATCATTTTTTCAGCATCGCCAACCTATGCAATGACATGTACAACTCATCAGCTTTCAAAATATGTAAAGAAAATGGGGGGTCACCGTCCATCCTGACGAGTAAAATTGGATTTAAAATTGGCGGTTTTTTGGCATAGTCGCACTGTATATCGCCATTGACGCGCGCGCGGAATTTCAACTTTGACGGGCCCGTATGACGTTATATTGAGTCGGATTGACTTGAAACTTGGTAGAAATATTTATTGACATTTCAGACATCCGATCAAAGTAAAAAAACGGGAAATTTCTATTGCATATGAGCTATACGTGCGTATATGCGCGCGCGCGTACGCGTCCGTCCGATTTTTTCAATTTTTCAAAAAATGCTCTAAATGGTCTGAAACGTGTGCAAAAAAATTTTGAGCTCGATTGGAGCACACAAATAATTCAACGCGCGCGTACGCGCACGTTTTAAGAGTATAGATGAATTTTGAAAACATGAGTAGAATTAGCTTAATTTGAACTATATGTGACGTAAATTTCATTGAAAAATTCTATTCCATTAATGAGATATGCATGAAAATGTGTTTTCATATAATGACGTCATAGTGACGTCACGGTCGACTGATCACTATGATTTTACTTGCGCTGTCGTCTTTGAGACACCATACATATATGGTATAAGTTTGACATTGATAGGCAATGCACTTTCAGAGCTAACCTCTGCACAACTTTTGTCCAGAAATAAAGAAAGAAAGAAAGAAAGAAAGAAAGAATCCGTACAGATACAATAGGTGATCCGAGAGGATTCTCGGATCACCTAATCAGTACAGATACAGAAGGTGATCCGAGAGGATACTCGGATCACCTAAGAATCAGTACAGATACAGAAGGTGATCCGAGAGGATACTCGGATCACCTAATGAAATGAAACAAAAATAAACACAAAGAATAACACCGGACCGGGGAATAAAACATTTAGGCCTACAGAGAGGGAGAGAGGGAGAGAGAGAGAGAGAGAGAAAGAGAAGATATAGTGTGGGCAAATATTACGGTAGGCCTATGTCATTATTCAAGTGCTTGCAAAAGATATTAACAGAAAATGTTATTAAAATTGTCTTTGCTTTATAAAAACGGAAAGTTAAAACTGTTGAATATGTAAAAAAATATCACGAGTGAAAGAGTAATGGCTGATGAAACAAAAAATTTAACGCTTTTCCGATTTAAGTTAACATTAAGATCAGCATTAGTGTCTATTTTCGAACCATGAGCTATGGTGAGTGACAACTCACTGATCTTAACCTGGCATTAGGCTTATTGTGTTACCGTTGAGCCAAATTCTGCTCAATTTTTGGTTAATCACTTGAATAAATTCTTTATTCACTATACATCTTATTTCAGAATCATAACAACAGAACATTAGAACTATAGGAGATCCTAGCTTTATTATATAAATTTCTGAGAGGTTGTATAGATTTCCGTTTTATTTCGTGATTTTTTTTTTTAATGAAGTAGTTTTGTTCAAATCAATAACTGCCATGATTGAATCGTCACTGTATTCAGGTGAGGCGGAACGTGTGCGGTTGGCGATCACCATCATGCTTGTTCCAGATTCTTAGGATTTTTGACCCCCTGTCACGGGTTTTTGGAAGTGAAGCCATGCAGCTTGTCACAGGTTTCGGGGAGGGAAACTAGAAAAGCAGCATGACGTTGGCTATGTGCAGTGCATGAGACGAATTTGTCCTGGGAAGAGAAGGTATAGTGTAGTTCCATGGTGTAGCAGAGGAGTGCGTCCCCATCGCAGAGCTGCGAACCCGCCCAGGGCGGGCATTCCTATAACATTTCAGGAATACTCCCCCGGCGCCCGGCCCTCAACACCAGAGTTTTCAGGGGAAGATGCCTCCCCTTAGACTGGGTCAACCAGGATGCCTCCTGAACCCCAGAGTATAACTCTTGGTGCTGAGCGCATCGTCCCAAAACGCGAGGCGCCATCAGTGGTCGCTGTGCCGATATCCTCCATCAAAAACAGCTCTGCCTGGGTGGTTGAAAACACGCGGGCTTCCGTCCGTCTAAAATCTCTCGCCATGCATAGTATACTCCACTGCACTTTCTACAGAGTCTGTCGTGAAGAAAATGCAGAGGTTACACGGTTTTCTCGTAAAGCAGATTTCGGCATGCATAAAATATAGGCCTATACTCTTTAAATTTTGCAGCTACACCGAACGACTATAAAGATCGTGATGACTTTATGTTTCTGGTGCGGATGTCTCGATTCTGTGAGATGACCCCGGCCTGCAAGTTTCCGAAATTAAACCAAAGCGACCTACTTTAATCAAAAGTGCTAAAACGTATAAAATTATGTACATAATCATAAAATCCGTATCGAGTACTGTGCGATCGAGGTGCACGTCACGAGTTTGGCGTCCACGAATGATATAGCCAACGAGTTGGACACGAAGTAAATAAGGCCCACGAGTCTGACACTGTAGGCAAACAAGACCCACGAGTTTGGCACTAAGCAAAGAAGGCCACGTTAAGCCCCGTGATGTAATGTAAAAGATTATGATTACGAGAAAGTTTGTAAGCAACGTGTCAATAGAATAAGGCTTGCAAAATGCATGCATCGATTTGAAGGTCCACCTGACATGCAATGCATGACTAAAAAGAAACCAAAAACGCAAAACACTTTCTTGCCTTTCTTGATGTAAACTCAACTAAATTAATAGAGTCAGTACCTAATTTTATGAATGTCACGTTACATTTCCATTTTATGCACAAACTTCATAAGTTCAACAGCTAGATAAGTGAAAGTGCCACAGAACTAAACCTCAGCTATTATGATACCATGACAGTTCAAAAGATGTAGAGAAATATGAAAAAGGAATGTGTAAATGATAATATGAGGAAATTCCGACTATCAATGCAAGTTCTATAGAATTATCATTCGAAGTCAGTGATGCACTTTTATTGCCTAATATCATAATGTTGGGACCATAGTAGAGCAAAATACAGTGCACCATGCAAAATATAGGAATCTATCATTCAAACAGTATGAAAGATAACTAGACTTGGAATTTGTCAAGACTGACAAATTAGGTGATCCGATTTTTTTTTTAATCAATGATTCGAGTCCTGATCGCAATAGGCATGACCATATAGGTTTCATCTGTGTTTAGAGACATTGGACGTGTGATATTTGGATTCTCGTTTAGAAAAGAGAGTCAGGTCTGCTATCTTTGTTACCAAATTCGGTATACACTATAACGAAGATACAGAATGAAGTATATTTGACCATTGACCCAACTTTGCACAGCCAAGATGGCATCTGAGCAAAAAGTGGTTATTTTGTGAAATGATTCTTGTAACATGGCCTTTGCGTGTGCAAAATATGGGAAAGATAGGACATGTATTCACCAAGATATAGGTTAAAACATTTATGACCTTTGACCCTAATTTACATACCCAAGATGGTGTCTGATCAAGTAGTTATTATTTTATGAAATAATGTACGTGACATAAACTAAACATGTGCAAAATATGGGGATGATAGGGGCTGTTTTTCTTGAGTTATTGCAAAGAAAGTTGCAGAGAGAAAGAAATATCTCAATACATCGAAGATAAGTTTGATGTCAACCAAGTTTTTTGACGTGATCCCGGCGTCGTATGAAAAAATGGAGAATCACTGATGATAGCCCAAAGTCTCAGCTACAACATATTAAAATCTGGGAGAAATTTACAGAAGAGTAAGTGAGGTAGTGCTCGATAAAGACCGTCATGTCAATTTTCATTTCCAGAAAAATTTCCTCCCATAGAGATAACACGTAAACTGGTTAAATTTGACAAGGTTACATTATATCCATTTTCACGTGGTGAAGACATCATCCGATTAAAACTTTGATTAACAAAACTTAACGAGTATTACATTGTCTACAACATACTAAAATCTGGAAGAAATTCACCGAAGGGTAATTGAGCTAGGCGTCGATAAAGACAATCATGTCAATTTTCACATCTAGAAAAATTCCCTCCCATAGAGATAACACGTCATAATGAAGATAAAAAAAGAAGTACATATGACCTTTGACCCTACTTTGCACAGACAAGATGGCGTCTGAGCAAAAAGTGGTTATTTTGTGAAATGATTCTTGTAACATGGTCTTTACGTATGCAAAATATGGGAAAGATAAGACATGTATTAACCAAGATACAGGATGAAACATTTTTGACATTTGACCCTAATTTACATACCCAAGAAGGTGCCCGATCAAGTCGATGTTATTTTATGAAATAATGTACGTGACATAAACTAAACATGTGCAAAATATTGGGCTGATAGAGCTTGTTTTTCTTGAGTTATTGCAAAGAAAGTTGCAGAAAGAAAGGAATATGAAAATACATGGAAGATAAACTTTAATTTCAACCAAGTTTTTGGGCATGATGCCGACTCCGTATGAAAAAACGAAGGGCACACTTACGATAGCCCAAAGTCTCAGCTACAACATACTAAAATATGGGAGAAATTCACCGAAGCATAAGTGAGCTAGTGCTCGATAAAGATAGTCATGTCAGTTTTCATTTCCAGAAAAACTGCACTCCCATAGAGATAACACGTAAACTGGTCAAATTTAACAATGTTACTTTTAATCCCTTTTTACGAGGTGATGCCGTCATCCAATCAAATTGTTGTTATTATATATCTGAAAGACCATTTAATAAGCTACAACATATTGAAATTTGGACGAAAATCAACTAAAGAATAAGTGAGATATGCTTGAATGAACTTGAAATTTGATGACGTCATTTTGAAAATTTACTTTTTTTACTTTATTAAGAAATTTTATATCTTTTCATCATTTTTCCAGCATCGCCAACCCATGAAATGACATGTACAACTCATCAGCTTTGAGAATATGTAAAGAAAATAGGGGGTCATTGTCCATCCTGACGAGTAAAATTGGATTTAAAATTGGCGGTTTTTTGGCATTGTTGCACTGTATATCGCCATTGACGCGCGCGCGGAATTTCAACTTTGACGGGCTTGTGTGACGTCATATTGAGTCGGATTGACTTGAAACTTGGTAGAAATATTCCTTGACATTTCAGGCATCTGATAAGTGTGAAAAAACGGGAAATTTCTATTGCGTATGAGCTGTGCGTGCGTATATGTGCGCGCGCGTACGCGCCCGTCCAATTTTTTAAATTTTTCAAAAAATGCTCCAATTGGTCTGAAACGTGTGCAAAAAAATTTGAGCTCGATTTGAGCATACAAATATTTCAACGCGCGCGTACGCGCACGTTTGAAGAGAAAATATGAATTTTGATTATATGAGTAGAATGCGCTTGACTTGAAATATATGTGACGTAAATTTCATTGAAAATTTTCATTCCATTAAAGAGATATGATTGAGAATGTGTTTTCATATAATGACGTCATAGTGACGTCACGGTCGACTAATCACTATGATTTTATTTGAAGGCTCGTCTTTGGGACATGATACATGTATGGTATAATTTTGACATTGATAGGAAGAGGACTTTCCGAGATTAGCGATACACAACTTTTGAGGAGAAAGATCTTTTTTTTTTTTGTGACAACGGGAAGTTTAACACTAGACTCGGAATTTGTCAACACTGACAAATTAGGTGATCCGATTTTTTTTAATCAATGATTCGAGTCCTGATAGTGTAAAGTCTCAGCTACAACATGTTAAAATCTGAGAGAAATTCACCGAAGCATAAGTAAGATAGTGCTCGATAAAGAGAGTCATGTCAATTTTCACATCTAAAAGATTCCCTCCCATAGAGATAACACGTCATAACGAAGATAGAAAAAGAAGTACATATGACCTTTGACCCCACTTTGCACAAACAAGATGGCATCTGAGCAAAATGTGGTAATTTTATGAAATGATCCCTGTAACATGGTCTTTACGTGTGCAAAATATGGGAAAGATAGGACATGTATTTATCAAGATACAGAATGAAACATCTATGACGTTTGACCCTAATTTACATACCCAAGATGGCGTTTGATCAAGTAGTTGTTATTTTATGAAATAATGTTCGTGACATGAACTAAACATATGCAAAATATGGTGGTGATAGGGCATGTTTTTCTTGCGTTATTGCACAGAAAGTTGCAGAAAGGAAGAAATATTTCAATACATCGAAGATAAGCTTTAATTTCAACCAAGTTTTTGGACGTGATGCCGACTCCGTATGAAAAAACGAAGGGCACAGTTAAAATAGCCCAAAGTCTCAGCTACAACATACTAAAACATGGGAGAAATTCACCGAAGCATAAGTGTGCTAGTGCTCGATAAAGATAGTCATGTCAGTTTACATTTCCAGAAAAACTGCACTCCCATAGAGATAACACGTAAACTGGTCAAATTTGACAATGTTACTTTTAATCCATTTTTACGAGGTGATGCCGTCATCTAATCAAAATGTTGTTATATATGACTGAAAGACCATTTATTAGGCTACAACATATTGAAATTTGGACGAAAATCAACAGAAGAATAAGTGAGATACGCTTGAGTGAACGTAAAATTTGATGACGTCATTTTGAAAATTTACTTTTTTTACTTTATTAAGAAATTTGATATATTTTCATCATTTGTCCAGCATTGCCAACCCATGAAATGACATGTACAACTCATCAGCTTTCAGAATATGTAAAGAAAATGGGGGGTCATTGTCCATCCTGACGAGTAAAATCGGATTTAAAATTGGCGGTTTTTTTGCATTGTTGCACTGTATATCGCCATTGACGCGCGCGCGGAATTTCAAATTTGACGGGCTTGTGTGACGTCATATTGAGTCGGATTGACTTGAAACTTGGTAGAAATATTCCTTGACATTTCAGGCATCTGATAAGTGTGAAAAAACGGGAAATTTCTATTGCGTATGAGCTGTGCGTGCGTATATGTGCGCGCGCGTACGCGCCCGTCCAATTTTTTCAATTTTTCAAAAAATGCTCCAATTGGTCTGAAACGTTTGCAAAAAAAATTTGAGCTCGATTCGAGCTTACAAATATTTCAACGGGCGCGTACGCGCACGTTTGAAGAGAAAATATGAATTTGATTATATGAGTAGAATGCGCTTGACTTGAAATATATGTGACGTAAATTTCATTGAAAATTTTCATTCCATTAAAGAGATATGATTGAGAATGTGTTTTCATATAATGACGTCATAGTGACGTCACGGTCGACTAATCACTATGATTTTATTTGAAGGATCGTCTTTGGGACATGATACATGTATGGTATAATTTTGACATTGATAGGAAGAGCACTTTCCGAGATTAGCGATACACAACTTTTGAGGAGAAAGATCTTTTTTTGTGACAACGGGAAGTTTAACACTAGACTTGGAATTTGTCAAGACTGACAAATTAGGTGATCCGATTTTTTTTTAACCAATCATTCGAGTCCTGATCGCAATAGCCATGACCATATAGGTTTCATCTGTGTTTAGAGACATTGGACGTGTGATATTTGGATTCTCATTTAGAAAAGAGAGTCAGGTCTGCTATCTTTGTTACCAAATTCGGTATACACTATAACGAAGATACAGAATGAAGTATATTTGACCATTGACCCACCTTTGCACAGCCAAGATGGCATCTGAGCAAAAAGTGGTTATTTTGTGAAATGATTCTTGTAACATGGCCTTTGCGTGTGCAAAATATGGGAAAGATAGGACATGTATTCACCAAGATACAGGTTAAAACATTTATGACCTTTGACCCTAATTTACATACCCAAGATGGTGTCTGATCAAGTAGTTGTTATTTTATGAAATAATGTACGTGACATAAACTAAACATGTGCAAAATATGGGGATGATAGGGGCTGTTTTTCTTGAGTTATTGCAAAAAAAGTTGCAGAGAGAAAGAAATACCTCAATACAATGTACATCGAAGATAAGTTTGATGTCAACCAAGTTTTTTGACGTGATCTCTGCGTCGTATGAAAAAATGAAGAATCACTGATGATAGCCCAAAGTCTCAGCTGCAACATATTAAAATCTGGGAGAAATTTACAGAAGAGTAAGTGAGGTAGTGCTCGATAAAGACCGTCATGTCAATTTTCATTTCCAGAAAAATTCCCTCCCATAGAGATAACACGTAAACTGGTTAAATTTGACAAGGTTACATTATATCCATTTTCACGTGGTAAAGACATCATCCGATTAAAACGTTGATTAACAAAACTTAAAGAGTATTAAATTGGCTACAACATACTAAAATCTGGAAGAAATTCACCGAAGGGTAAGTGAGCTAGTCGTCGATAAAGACAATCATGTCAATTTTCACATGTAGAAAAATTCCCTCCCATAGAGATAACACGTCATAACGAAGATACAGGAAGAAGTACATATGACCATTGACCCCACTTTCCACAGACAAGATGGCCTCTGGGCCAAAAATGGTTAGTTTGTGAAATGATCCTTGTAACATGGTCTTTGCGTGTGCAAAATATGGGAAAGATAGGACATGTATTCACCAAGATACAGGATGAAACATTTATGACCTTTGACCCTAATGTACATACCCAAGATGGTGTCCGATCAAGTAGTTGTTATTTAATGAAATGATGTACGTGACATGAACTAAACATGCGCAAAATATTGGGGTAATAGAGGCTGCTTTTCTTGAGTTATTGCAAAAAAAAAGTTGCAGAAAGAAAGAAATATCCCAATACATCGATGATGAGCTCTAATTTCAACCAAGTTTATTGACATGATCCCGACATCGTATGAAAAAACAAAGTACATTTACAATAGCCCAAGGTCTCAGCTACAACATATTAAAATTTGGGAGAAATTCACCGAAGCGTAAGTGAGCTAGTGCTCGAAAAAGATAGTCATGTCAATTTTCATTTCCAGAAAAACTACACTCCCATAGGGATAACACGTATACTGGTCAAATTTGATAAGATTACATTTAATCCATTTTTACGAGGTGATGCTGTCATCCAATTGAAATGTTGTTATTACATTAATAAAAGAACATTAAATGAGCTACAACATACTGAAATCTGGTTGACAATCGGCAAAGGATAAGTGAGATACGCTCGAGTAAACTTCAAATTTGATGACGTCATTTTGAAAATTTACTTTTTTTATTTTATTAAGAAATTTCATATCTTTTAATCATTTTTTCAGCATTGCCAACCCATGAAACGACATGTACAACTCATCAGCTTTCAGAATATGTAAAAAATATGTGGGGTCACCGTCCATCCTGACGAGTAAAATCGGATTTAAAATTGGCGGTTTTTTAGCATTGTTGCCCTGTATATCGCCATTGACGCGCGCGCGGAATTTCAACTTTGACGGGCCCGTATGACGTCATATTGAGTCGGATTGACTTGAAACTTGGTAGAAATATTCCTTGACATTTCAGGTATCCGATAAGTGTGAAAAAACGGGAAATTTCTATTGCATATAAGCTGTGCATGCGTATATGTGCGCGCGCGTACGCGTCCGACCAATTTTTTCAATTTTTCAAAAAATGCTCCAAATGGTCTGAAACGTGTGCAAAAAAAATTTGAGCTCGATTGGAGCATGCAAATATTTCAACGCGCGCGTACGTGCACGTTTTAAGGGTATAGATAAAATTTGAAAACATGAAAAAAATTAGCTTAACTTGAACTATTTGTGACGTAAATTTCATTGAAAAATTCCATTCCATTAATGATATATGAATGAGAATGTGTTTTCATATAATGACCTCATAGTGACGTCACCGTCGACTGATCACTATGGTTTTATAAAATTTGTCGTCCTTGGGACATGATACATATATGGTATAATTTTGAAATTGAAAGGAAGAGCACTTTCTGAGCTAATCGATACACAACTTTTGAGGAGAGAGATCTTTTTTGTGACAACGGGAAGTTTAACACTAGACTTGGAATTTGTCAAGACTGACAAATTAGGTGATCCGATTTTTTGTTTTTTATCAATGATTCGAGTCCTGATCGCAATAGGCATGACCATATAGGTTTCATCTGTGTTTATAGACATTGGACGTATGATATTTGGATTCTCATTTAGAAAAGAGAGTCAGGTCTGCTATCTTTGTTACCAAATTCGGTATACACTATAACGAAGATACAGAATGAAGTATATTTGACCATTGACCCAACTTTGCACAGCCAAGATGGCATCTGAACAAAAAGTGGTTATTTTGTGAAATGATTCTTGTAACATGGCCTTTGCGTGTGCAAAATATGGGAAAGATAGGACATGTATTCACCAAAATACAGGTTAAAACATTTATGACCTTTGACCCTAATTTACATACCCAAGATGGTGTCTGATCAAGTAGTTGTTATTTTATGAAATAATGTACGTGACATAAACTAAACATGTGCAAAATATGGGGATGATAGGGGCTGTTTTTCTTGAGTTATTGCAAAGAAAGTTGCAGAGAGAAAGAAATATCTCAATACATCGAAGATAAGTTTGATGTCAACCAAGTTTTTTGACGTGATCTCGGCGTCGTATGAAAAAATGGAGAATCACTGATGATAGCCCAAAGTCTCAGTTACAACATACTAAAATCTGGGAGAAATTTACAGAAGAGTAAGTGAGGTAGTGCTCGATAAAGACCGTCATGTCAATTTTCATTTCCAGAAAAATTCCCTCCCATAGAGATAACACGTAAACTGGTTAAATTTGACAAGGTTACATTATATCCATTTTCACGTGGTGAAGACATCATCCGATTAAAACTTTGATTAACAAAACTTAAAGAGTATTACATTGGCTACAACATACTAAAATCTTGAAGAAATTCACCGAAGGGTAATTGAGCTAGTCGTCGATAAAGACAATCATGTCAATTTTCACATCTAGAAAAATTCCCTCCCATAGAGATAACACGTAATAATGAAGATAAAGAAGTACATATGACCTTTGACCCTACAGTGCACAGACAAGATGGCGTCTGAGCAAAAAGGGGTTATTTTGTGAAATGATTCTTGTAACATGGTCTTTACGTATGCAAAATATGGGAAAGATAAGACATGTATTCACCAAGATACAGGATGAAACATTTTTGACCTTTGACCCGAATTTACATACCCAAGAAGGTGCCCGATCAAGTAGTTGTTATTTTATGAAATAATGTACGTGACATAAACTAAACATGTGCAAAATATTGGGCTGATAGAGCTTGTTTTTCTTGAGTTATTGCAAAGAAAGTTGCAGAAAGAAAGAAATATCTCAATACATCGGAGATAAGCTAATTTCAACCACGTTTTTTGACATGATTCCGTCTTCGTATGAAAAACAATGGGCACACTAGCTATAGTGCAAAGTCTCAGCTACAACATGTTAAAATCTGCGAGGAATTCACCAAAGGGTAAGTGAGCTAGTGCTCGATAAACACAATCATGTCAATTTTCACATCTAGAAAAATTCCCTCCCATAGAGATAACACGTCATAACAAAGATACAGGAAGAAGTACATATGACCTTTGACCCCACTTTGCACAGACAAGATGGCCTCTGAGCCAAAAATTGTTATTTTGTGAAATGATCCTTGTAACATGGTCTTTACGTGGGCAAAATATGGGAAAGATAGGACATGTATTCACCAAGATACAGGTTGAAACATTTATGACCTTTGACCCTAATTTACATACCCAAGATGGTGTCTGATCAAGTAGTTGTTATTTTATGAAATAATGTACGTGACATGAACTAAACATGTGCAAAATATGGGCGTGATAGGGGCTGTTTTTCTTGAGTTATTGCAAAGAGAGTTGTAGAAAGAAAGAAATATCTCAATACATCGAAGATAAGTTTGATTTCAACCAAGTTTTTGGACGTGATCTCGGCGTCGTATGAAAAAATGGAGTGTATAGCCACGATAGCACAAAGTCTGAGCTACAACATATTAAAATCTGGGAGAAATTCACAGAAGAGTAAGTGAGCTAGTGTTCGATAAAGACCGTCATGTCAATTTTCATTTCCAGAAAAATTCCCTCCCATAGAGATAACACGTAAACTGGTTAAATTTGACAAGGTTAAATTATATCTATTTTCACGAGGTGAAGACATCATCCGATTAAAACTTTGATTGAACAAAACTTAAAGAGTATTACATTGGTTACAACATACTAAAATCTGGAAGAAATTCACCGAAGGGTAATTGAACTAGTCGTCGATAAAGACAATCGTGTCAATTTTCACATCTACAAAAATTCCCTCCCATAGAGATAACACGTAATAATGAAGATAAAGAAAGAAGTACATATGACCTTTGACCCTACTTTGCACAGACAAGATGGCGTCTGAGCAAAAAGTGGTTATTTTGTGAAATGATTCTTGTAACATGGTCTTTACGTATGCAAAATATGGGAAAGATAAGACATGTATTCACCAAGATACAGGATGTAACATTTTTGACCTTTGACCCTAATTTACATACCCAAGAAGGTGCCCGATCAAGTAGTTGTTATTTTATGAAATAATGTACGTGACATAAACTAAACATGTGCAAAATATTGGGCTGATAGAGCTTGTTTTTCTTGAGTTATTGCAAAGAAAGTTGCAGAAAGAAAGGAATATGAAAATACATGGAAGATAAGCTGTAATTTCAACCAAGTTTTTGGGCATGATGCCGACTTCGTATGAAAAAACGAAGGGCACATTAACGATAGCCCAAAGTCTCAGCTACAACATACTAAAATATGGGAGAAATTCACCGAAGCATAAGTGAGCTAGTGCTCGATAAAGATAGTCATGTCAGTTTTCATTTCCAGAAAAACTGCACTCCCATAGAGATAACACGTAAACTGGTCAAATTTAACAATGTTACTTTTAATCCCTTTTTACGAGGTGATGCCGTCATCCAATCAAATTGTTGTTATTATATATCTGAAAGACCATTTAATAAGCTGCAACATATTGAAATTTGGACGAAAAACAACTAAAGAATAAGTGAGATAGTCTTGAATGAACTTGAAATTTGGTGACGTCATTTTGAAAATTTACTTTTTTAACTTTATTAAGAAATTTGATATATTTTAATCATTTTTCCAGCATTGCCAACCCATGAAATGACATGTACACTTCATCAGCTTTCAGAATATGTAAAGAAAATGGGGGGTCACCGTCCATCCTGACGAGTAAAATCGGATTTAAAATTGGCAGTTTTTTGGCATTGTTGCACTGTATATCGCCATTGACGCGCGCGCGGAATTTCAACTTTGACGGACCCGTATGACGTCATTTTGAGTGGGATTGACTTGAAACTTGGTAGAAATATTCCTTGACATTTCAGACATCCGATCAAAGTGAAAAAACGGGAAATTTTCATTGCATATGAGCTGTGCGTGCGTATATGTGCGCGCGCGTACGCGTCCGTCCGATTTTTTCAATTTTTCAAAAACTGCTCCAAATGGTCTGAAACGTGTGCAAAAAAAATTTCAGCTCGATTTGAGCATACAAATATTTCAACGCGCGCGTACGCGCACGTTTTAAGAGAAAATATGAATTTTGATAACATGAGTAGACTGTGCATAACTTGAAATATATGTGACGTAAATTTCATTGAAAAATTGCATTACATTAATGAGATATGAATGGAAATGTGTTTTCATATAATGACGTCATAGTGACGTCACGGTCGACTGATCACTATGATTTTATTTGACCCGTCGTCTTTGGGACATGATACATAGATGGTATAATTTTGAGAATGATAGAAAGAACACTTTCTGAGCTAATCGATACACAAATTTTGTCCAGAAATAAAGAAAGAAGAAGAAGAAGAACCAACAAAGAATCCGTACAGATACAGAAGGTGATCCGAGAGGATACTCGGATCACCTAACTAGACTCGGAATTTGTCAAGACTGACAAATTAGGTGATCCGATCTGTTCGTAAATCAACGATTTGAGTCTCCTGATCCCAATAGGCATGACCATACCGGTTTCATCTGTGTTTAGTGGACATTGGCCGTGTGATGTTTGGATTCTCACTTAGAAAAGGGAGTCAGACCTGCCATCTATGGTACACAATTCCGTATACACTAACGAAGATACGGAATGAAGTATATTTGACCTTTGACCTCACTTTGCACAGACAAGATGGCATCTGAGCAAAAAGTGGTTATTTTGTGAAATGATCCTTGTAACATGGTTTTTACGTGTGCAAAATATGGGAAAGATAGGACATGTATTCACCAAGATACAGAATGATACATTTATGACCTTTGACCCTAATTTACATACCCAAGATGATGTCTGATCAAGTAGTTGTAATTGTATGAAATAATGTACGTGACATGAACTAAACATGTGCAAAATATGGGGGTGATAAGGACTGTTTTTCTTGAGTTATTGTAAAGAAAGTTGCAGAAAGAAAGAAATATCTCAATACATCGAAGATCAGCTTTAATTTCAACCAAGTTTTAGGATGTGATCCCGACATCGTATGAAAAATAAAGGACACATTTTCGATAGCCCAAAGTCTCAGCTACAACATATTAAAATCTGGGAGAAATTCACCGAAGCATAAGTGAGCTAGTGCTCGATAAAGACAATCATGTCAATTTTCACATCTACAAAAATTCCCTCCCATAGAGATAACACGTCATAACGAAGATAAAGAAAGAAGTACATATGACCTTTGACCTCACTTTGCACAGACAAGATGGCATCTGAGCAAAAAGTGGTTATTTTGTGAAATGATCCTTGTAACATGGTCGTTACGTGTGCAAAATATGGGAAAGATAGGACATGTTTTCACCAAGATACAAGATGATACATTTATGACCTTTGACCCTAATTTACATACCCAAGATGACGTCTGATCAAGTAGTTGTTATTTTATGAAATAATGTACGTGACATGAACTAAACATGTGCAAAATATTGGGCTGATAGAGCTTGTTTTTCTTGAGTTATTGTAAAGAAAGTTGCAAAAAGAAAGGAATATCTCAATACATCGAAGATAAGCTTTAATTTCAACCAAGTTTTTGGACATGATCCCGACACCGTATGAAAAAACGAAGGGCACACTTACGATAGCGCAAAGTCTCAGCTACAACATATCAAAATCTGGGAGAAATTCACCGAAGCATAAGTGAGCTAGTGCTCGAAAAAGACAGTCATGTCAATTTTCATTTCCAGAAAAACTGCACTCCCATAGAGATAACACGTAAACTGGTCAAATTTGACAAGATTACATTCAATCCATTTTTACGAGGTGATACCGTCATCCAATCAAAATGTTGTTATTACATTTATGAAAGAGTATTTAATAAGCTACAACATACTGAAATCTGGGTGAAAATTTGCAAAGGATAAGTGAGATACGCTCGAGTGAACTTGAAATTTGATGACGTCATTTTGAAAATTTACTTTTTTAATTGTATTAAGAAATTTGATATCTTTTAATCATTTTTCCAGCATCGCCAACCCATGAATTGACATGTACAACTCATCAGCTTTCAGAATATGTAAAAAAAACGGGGGGTCACCGTCCATCCTGACGAGTAAAATTGGATTCAAAATTGGCGATTTTTTGGCATTGTTGGACTGTATATCGCCATTGACGCGCGCGCGGAATTTCAAATGTGACGGGTCCGTATGACGTCATATTGAGTCGGATTGACTTGAAACCTGGTAGAAATATTCCTTGACATTTCAGGCATCCAATAAGTGTGAAAAAATGGGAAATTTCCATTGCATATGAGCTGTGCGTGCGTATATGTGTGCGCGCGTACGCGTCCGTCCAATTTTTTAAATTTTTCAAAAAATGCTCCAAATGGTCTGAAACGTGTCCAAAAAAAAATTGAGCTCGATTTGAGCATACAAATATTTCAACGCGCGCGTACGCGCTCGTTTTAAGAGAAAATATGAATTTTGAGAATATGAGTAGAATGCGCATAACTTGAAATATATGTGACATGAATTTCATTGAGAAACTCTATTCCATTAATGAGATATGATTGAGAATGTGTTTTCATATAATGACGTCATAGTGACGTCACGGTCGACCAATCACAATGATACAGAAAATTTGTCATCTTTGGGACATGATACATATATGGTATGAGTTTGAAGTTGACACTGTGAGTACTTTCTGAGTAAGTAGATACACAACTTTTGTCCAGAAATAAAGAAAGAAGAAGAAGAAGAAGAAGAAGAACTAGAGATTGTAATTTGTCATCACTGACAAATTAAGGTGATCCGATTTTTTTTTTATCAATGATTCTAGTCCTGATCGCAATAGGCATGACCATACAAGTTTCATCTGTGTTTAGAGACATTGGCCGTGTGATGTTTGCATTCTCATTTAGAAAAGGGAGTCATATCTGCCATCTTTGGTACCAAATTCTGTATACACTGAATAACGAAGATACAGCAATGAATACATATGACCTTTGACCCACCTTTGCACTCCCAAGATTGCATCTGATGAAATAGTGGTTATTTTGTGAAATGATTCTCGCGACATCGTCTATACGTGTGAAAAATATGGGAAAGATAGAACAGGTATTCACTAAGATACAAGATGAAACCTTTATGACCTTTGACCCTAATTTACATACCCAAGATGTTGTCCGATCTAGTAGTTGTTATTTTATGAAATAATGTACGAGACATGAACTAAACATGTGCAAAATATGGGGGTGATAGGGCGTGTTTTTCTTGAGTTATTGCAAAGAAAGTTGCAGAAAGAAAGAAATATCTCAATACATAGAAGATAAGCTTTAATTTCAACCAATTTTTCATCGTAATCCCGACATTGTATGAAAAAACAAAGGAAACAAAACGATAGCGCAAAGTCTCAGCTACAACATATTAAAATCTGGGAGAACTTCACCGAAGGGTAAGTGAGCTAGTGCTCGATAAAGACAATCATGCCAATTTTCACATTAAAGAAAATTCCCTCCCATAGAGATAACACGTCATAACGAAGATACAAAAAGAAGTACATATGACCTTTGACCTCAATTTGCACAGACAAGATGGCATCTGAGTAAAAAGTGGTTATTTTGTGAAATGATCCTTATATTATGGTCTTTGTGTGTGCAAAATATGGGAAAGATACAACATATATTCACTAAGATACAGGGTGAAACACTTATGACCTTTGACCCTAATTTACATACCCAAGATGGTGTTCGATCAAGTAGTTGTTATTTTATGAAATAATGTTCGTGACATGAACTAACCATGTGCAAAATATGGTGGTGATAGGGTATGTTTTTCTTGGGTTATTGCACATAAAGTTGCAAAAAGAAAGAAATATTTCAATACATCGAAGATAAACATTAATTTCAAGTAAGATTTTTGACATGATCCCGACATCGTTAGAAAAAACGGAGGGCACACTTACGATAGCCCAAAGTCTCAGCTACAATATATTAAAATCTGGGAGAAATTCACCGAAGCATAAGTGAGCTAGTGCTCGATAAAGATAGCAATGTCAATTTTCATTTCCATAAAAACTGCACTCCCATAGAGATTACACGTAAACTGGTCAAATTTGACAAGGTTACTTTCAATCCATTTTTACGAGGTGATGCCGTCATCCAATCAAAATTATGTTTTTACAAGTATGAAAGAACAATTCATAAGCTACAACATACTGGAATTTGGGTGAAAATTGGCAAAGGATAAGTGAGATACGCTTGAGTAAACTTGAAATTTGATGACGTCATTTTGAAAATTAACTTTTTTTACTTTATTAAGGAATTTGATATCTTTTAATCATTTTGTCAGCATAGTCAACCCATGAAATGATATGTACAACTCATCAGCTTTCAGAATATGTCAAGAAATTGGGGGGTCACCGTCCATCCTGACGAGTAAAATCCGATTTAAAATTGGCGGTTTTTTGGCATAGTTGCACTGTGTATCCCCATTGACGTACGCGCGGAATTTTGATTTTGACGGGCCCGTATGACGTCATATTGAGTCGGATCGACTTGAAACTTGGTAGAAATATTCGTTGACATTTTGGACATTCGATCCGTGTGAAAAAACTGAAAATTTCTATTGCATATGAGCTGTGCATGCGAATATGTGCGCGCGCGTACGCGTCCGTCCATTTTTTTCAATTTTTCAAAAAATGCTCCAAATGGTCTGAAACGTGTGCAAAAAAATTTTGAGCTCGATTTGAGCATACAAATATTTCAACGCGCGCGTACGCGCTCGTTTGAAGAGAAAATATGAATTTTGATTATATGAGTAGAATGCGCTTGACTTGAAATATATGTGACGTAAATTTCATTGAAAATTTTCATTCCATTAAAGAGATATGATTGAGAATGTGTTTTCATATAATGACGTCATAGTGACGTCACGGTCGACTAATCACTATGATTTTAGTTGAAGGATCGTCTTTGGGACATGATACATATATGGTATAAGTTTGACATTGAGAGGCAATGCACTTTCTGAGCTAATCGATGCACAAATTTTGAGGAGATAGAAATAAAGAAAGAATCCGTACAGAAACAATAGGTGATCCGAGAGGATACTCGGATCACCTAACTAGACTTGGAATTTGTCAAGACTGACAAATTAGGTGATCCGATTTGTTTTCATCGATGATTCCAGTCCTGATCGCAATAGGCATGACCATATAGGTTTCATCTGTGTTTAGAGACATTGGCCGTGTGATGTTTGGATTCCCATTTAGAAAAGAGAGTCAGGTCTGCCATCTTTGGTACCAAATTCGGTATACACTATAACGAAGATACAGAATGAAGTATATTTGACCATTGACCCAACTTTGCACAGCCAAGATGGCATCTGAGCAAAAAGTGGTTATTTTGTGAAATGATTCTTGTAACATGGTCTTTGCGTGTGCAAAATATGGGAAAGATAGGACATGTATTCACCAAGATACAGGTTGAAACATGTATGACCTTTGACCCTAATTTACATACCCAAGATGGTGTCTGATCAAGTAGTTGTTATTTTATGAAATAATGTACGTGACATGAACTAAACATGTGCAAAATATGGGCGTGATAGGGGCTAGTTTTCTTGACTTATTGCAAAGAAAGTTGTAGAAAGAAAGAAATATCTCAATACATCGAAGATAAGTATAATTTCAACCAAGTTTTTTGACGTGATATCGGCGCCGTATGAAAAAATGGAGGATTTAATCACGATAGCCCAAAGTCTGAGCTACAACATATTAAAATCTGGGAGAAATTCACAGAAGAGTAAGTGAGATAGTGTTCGATAAAGACCGTCATGTCAATTTTCATTTCCAGAAAAATTCCCTCCCATAGAGATAACACGTAAACTAGTTAAATTTGACAAGGTTACATTATATCTATTTTCACGAGGTGAAGACATCATCCGATTAAAACTTCGATTGAACAAAACTTAAAGAGTATTACATTGGCTACAACATACTAAAATCTGGAAGAAATTCACCGAAGGGTAATTGAGCTAGTCGTCGATAAAGACAATCATGTCAATTTTCACATCTAGCAAAATTCCCTCCCATAGAGATAACACGTCATAATGAAGATAAAGAAAGAAGTACATATGACCTTTGACCCTACTTTGCACAGACAAGATGGCGTCTGAGCAAAAAGTGGTTATTTTGTGAAATGATTCTTGTAACATGGTCTTTACGTATGCAAAATATGGGAAAGATAAGACATGTATTCACCAAGATACAGGATGAAACATTTTTGACCTTTGACCCTAATTTACATACCCAAGAAGGTGCCCGATCAAGTAGTTGTTATCTTATGAAATAATGTACGTGACATAAACTAAACATGTGCAAAATATTGGGCTGATAGAGCTTGTTTTTCTTGAGTTATTGCAAAGAAAGTTGCAGAAAGAAAGGAATATGAAAATACATGGAAGATAAGCTTTAATTTCAACCAAGTTTTTGGGCATGATGCCGACTCCGTATGAAAAAACGAAGGGCACACTAGCGATAGCCCAAAGTCTCAGCTACAACATACTAAAATATGGGAGAAATTCACCGAAGCATAAGTGAGCTAGTGCTCGATAAAGATAGTCATGTCAGTTTTCATTTCCAGAAAAACTGCACTCCCATAGAGATAACACGTAAACTGGTCAAATTTAGCAATGTTACTTTTAATCCCTTTTTACGAGGTGATGCCGTCATCCAATCAAATTGTTGTTATTATATATCGGAAAGACCATTTAATAAGCTACCACATATTGAAATTTGGACGAAAATCAACTAAAAAATAAGTGAGATATGCTTGAATGAATTTGAAATTTGATGACGTCATTTTGAAAATTTACTTTTTTTACTTTATTAAGAAATTTGATATATTTTAATCATTTTTCCAGCATTGCCAACCCATGAAATGACATGTACAACTCATCAGCTTTCAGAATATGTAAAAAAAATGGGGGGTCACCGTCCATCCTGACGAGTAAAATCGGATTTAAAATTGGCAGTTTTTTGGCATTGTTGCACTGTATATCGCCATTGACGCGCGCGCGGAATTTCAACTTTGACGGACCCGTATGACGTCATTTTGAGTCGGATTGACTTGAAACTTGGTAGAAATATTCCTTGACATTTCACACATCCGATCAAAGTGAAAAAACGGGAAATTTTCATTGCCCATGAGCTGTGCGTGCGTATATGTGCGCGCGCGTACGCGTCCGTCCGATTTTTTCAATTTTTCAAAAAATGCTCCAAATGGTCTGAAACGTGTGCAAAAAAATTTTGAGCTCGATTTGAGCATACAAATATTTCAACGCGCGCGTACGCGCACGTTTGAAGAGAAAATATAAATTTTGAGAATATGAGTAGAATGCGCTTGACCTGAAATATATGTGACGTAAATTTCATTGAAAATTTTCATTCCATTAAGGAGATATGATTGAGAATGTGTTTTCATATAATGACGTCATAGTGACGTCACGGTCGACTAATCACTATGATTTTATTGGGAGGATCGTCTTTGGGACATGATACATATATGGTATAATTTTGACATTGATAGGAAGAGGACTTTCCGAGATTACCTCTACACAATTTTTGCGGAGAAAGAAGAAGAAAAAGAAGAAGAACTAGAGATTGTAATTTGTCATTACTGACAAATTAAGGTGATCCGATTTTTTTTAAATCAATGATTCGAGTCCTGATCGCAATAGACATGACCATACAGGTTTCATTTGTGTTTAGAGACATTGGCCGTGTGATGTTTGGATTCTCATTTAGAAAAGTGAGTCATGTCTGCCATCTTTGGTACTAATTCTGTATACACTAGATAACGATGATACAGCAACAAATACATATGACCTTTGACCCACCTTTACACTCCCAAAATGGCATCTGAGGAAAAAGTGGTTATTTTGTGAAATGATTCTCGCGACATCGTCTATACGTGTGCAAAATATGGGAAAGATAGGACAGGTATTCACCAAGATACAAGATGAAACATTTATGACCTTTGACCCTAAATTACATAACCAAGATGGTGTCCGATCAAGTAGTTGTTATTTTATGAAATAATGTACGTGACATGAACTTTACATGTGCAAAATATGGGGGTGATAGGGGCTGTTTTTCTTGAGTTATTGCAAAGAAAGTGGCAGAAGGAAAGAAATATCTAAATACATAGAAGATAAGCTTTAATTTCAACCAAGTTTTTTAACGTGATCCCGACATTGTAAGAAAAAACAAAGGCACATTGGCGATAGCGCAAAGTCTTAGCTACAACATACTAAAATCTGGGAGAAATTCACCAAAGGGTAAGTGAGCTAGTGCTCGATAAAGACAACCATGTCAATTTTCACATTAAAAAAAATTCCCTCCCATATAGATAACACGTCATAACGAAGATACAGAAAGAAGTACATATGACCTTTGACCCCAATTTGCACAGACAAGATGGCATCTGAGCAAAAAGTGGTTATTTTGTGAAATCATCCTTGTAACTTGGTCTTTGCGTGTTCAAAATATGGGAACGATAAGACATGTATTCAACAAGATACATGATGAAACATTTATGACCTTTGACCCTTATTTACATACCCAAGATGGTGTCCGATCAAGTAGTTGTTATTTTAGGAAATAATGAACGTGACATGAACTAAACATGTGCAAAATATGGGGGTGATAGAGGCTGTTTTTCTTGAGTTATTGCAAAGAAAGTTGCAGAAAGAAAGAAATATCTCAATACATCGAAGATAAGCTTTAATTTCAACCAAAATTTTTGACGTGATCCTGACATCGTATGAAACAACGAAGGGCACACTTACGGTAGCGCAAAGTCTCAGCTACAACATATTAAAATCTGGAAGAAATTTACCGAAGGGTAAGGGAGCTAGTTCTCGATAAAGATAGTCATGTCAATTTTCATTTCCAGAAAAACTGCATTCCCATAGAGATAACACGTAAACTGGTCAAATTTGACAAGATTACTTTCAATCCCTTTTTACGAGGTTATACCGTCATCCAATCAAAGTTTTGTAATTTTACGTTTGAAAGAACATTAAATAAGCTACAACATACTGAAATCTGGGTGAGAATTGGCCAAGGATTAGTGAGATACGCTCGAATGAACTTGAAATTTGATGACGTCATTTTGAAAATTTACTTTTTTTACTTTATTAAGAAATTTGATATATTTTAATCATTTTGCCAGCATTGCCACAGCATGAAATGACATGTACAACTCACCAGCTTTCAGAATATGTAAAAAAAATGGGGGGTCACCGTCCATCCTGACGAGTAAAATCGGATTTAAAATTGGCGGTTTTTTGGCATAGTTGCACTGTATATCGCTATTGACGCGCGCGCGGAATTTCAACTTTGACGGGCCCGTATGACGTCATTTTGAGTCAGATTGACTTGAAACTTGGTAGAATTATTCCTTGACATTTCAAACATCCGATCCGTGTGAAAAACCGGGAAATTTATATTGTATATGAGCTGTGCTTGCGTATATGCACGCGCGCGTACGCGTCCGTCCAATTTTTTCAATTTTTCAAAAAATGCTCCAAATGATCTGAAACGTGTGCAAAAAAAATTTGAGCTTGATTGGAGCATGTCAAGATTTTAACGTGCGCGTACGCGCACGGTTTAAGTGTAAACTGAAATGTGAGGAAATGTATAGAATACGCTTGATTTGAACTATATGTGACGTAAATTTCATTGAAAAATTCCTTTCCATTAATGAGATATTAATGAAAATGTGTTTTCATATAATGACGTCATAGTGACGTCACGGTCCGTTGATCACAACGATTTTACAAAATCTGTCGTCTTTGTGACATGATACATATATGGTATAATTTTGAAATCGATAGGCAGAGGACTTTCTGAGTTAATCTCTGCACAACTTTTGTCCAGAAATAAAGAATCAGTACAGATACAATAGGTGATCCGAAGGATACTCGGATCACCTAACTAGACTTGGAATTTGTCAAGACTGACAAATTAGGTGATCCGATTTGTTTTAATCGATGATTCGAGTCCTGATCGCAATAGGCATGACCATATAGGTTTCATCTGTGTTTAGAGACATTGGCCGTGTGATGTTTGGATTCCCATTTAGAAAAGAGAGTCAGGTCTGCCATCTTTGGTACCAAATTCGGTATACACTATAACGAAGATACAGAATGAAGTATATTTGACCATTGACCCAACTTTGCACAGCCAAGATGGCATCTGAGCAAAAAGTGGTTATTTTGTGAAATGATTCTTGTAACATGGTCTTTGCGTGTGGAAAATATGGGAAAGATAGGACATGTATTCACCAAGATACAGGTTGAAACATGTATGACCTTTGACCCTAATTTACATACCCAAGATGGTGTCTGATCAAGTAGTTGTTATTTTATGAAATAATGTACGTGACATGAACTAAACATGTGCAAAATATGGGCGTGATAGGGGCTGGTTCTCTTGACTTATTGCAAAGAAAGTTGCAGAAAGAAAGGAATATCTCAATACATCGAAGATAAGTATAATATCAACCAAGTTTTTTGACGTGATATCGGCGCCGTATGAAAAAATGGAGGGTATAGTTACGATAGCCCAAAGTCTGAGCTACAACATATTAAAATCTGGGAGAAATTCACAGAAGAGTAAGTGAGATAGTGTTCGATAAAGACCGTCATGTCAATTTTCATTTCCAGAAAAATTCCCTCCCGTAGAGATAACACGTAAACTGGTTAAATTTGACAAGGTTACATTATATCTATTTTCACGAGGTGAAGACATCATCCGATTAAAACTTTGATTGAACAAAACTTAAAGAGTATTACATTGGCTACAACATACTAAAATCTGGAAGAAATTCACCGAAGGGTAATTGAGCTAGTCGTCGATAAAGACAATCATGTCAATTTTCACATCTAGAAAAATTCCCTCCCATAGAGATAACACGTCATAATGAAGATAAAGAAAGAAGTACATATGACCTTTGACCCTACTTTGCACAGACAAGATGGCGTCTGAGCAAAAAGTGGTAATTTTGTGAAATGATTCTTGTAACATGGTCTTTACGTATGCAAAATATGGGAAAGATAAGACATGTATTCACCAAGATACAGGATGAAACATTTTTGACCTTTGACCCTAATTTACATACCCAAGAAGGTGCCCGATCAAGTAGTTGTTATTTTATGAAATAATGTACGTGACATAAACTAAACATGTGCAAAATATTGGGCTGATAAAGCTTGTTTTTCTTGAGTTATTGCAAAGAAAGTTGCAGAAAGAAAGGAATATGAAAATACATGGAAGATAAGCTTTAATTTCAACCAAGTTTTTGGGCATGATGCCGACTCCGTATGAAAAAACGAAGGGCACATTACCGATAGCCCAAAGTCTCAGCTACAATATACTAAAATATGGGAGAAATTCACCGAAGCATAAGTGAGCTAGTGCTCGATAAAGATAGTCATGTCAGTTTTCATTTCCAGAAAAACTGCACTCCCATAGAGATAACACGTAAACTGGTCAAATTTAACAATGTTACTTTTAATCCCTTTTTACGAGGTGATGCCGTCATCCAATCAAATTGTTGTTATTATATATCTGAAAGACCATTTAATAAGCTACAACATATTGAAATTTGAACGAAAATCAACTAAAGCATAAGTGAGATATGCTTGAATGAACTTGAAATTTGATGACGTCATTTTGAAAATTTACTTTTTTAACTTTATTAAGAAATTTGATATATTTTAATCATTTTTCCAGCATTGCCAACCCATGAAATGACATGTACAACTCATCAGCTTTCAGAATATGTAAAGAAAATGGGGGGTCACCGTCCATCCTGACGAGTAAAATCGGATTTAAAATTGGCAGTTTTTTGGCATTGTTGCACTGTATATCGCCATTGACGCGCGCGCGGAATTTCAACTTTGACGGGCCCGTATGACGTCATATTGAGTTGGATTGACTTGAAACTTGGTAGAAATATTCCTTGACATTTCAGGCATCCGACAAGGGTAGAAAAACGTGAAATTTCTATTGATTATGAGCTGTGCGTGTGTATATGTGCGCGCGCGTACGCGTCCGTCCGATTTTTTCAATTTTTCAAAAAATGCTCGAAATAGTCTGAAACGTGTGCAAAAAAAATTTGAGCTCGATTTGAGCATACAAATATTTCGACGCGCGCGTACGCGCACGTTTTACGAGTATAGATTAATTTTGAAAACATGAGTAGAATCAGCTTTATTTGAACTATATGTGTCGTTAATTTCAGTGAAAAATTCCATTCCATTAATGAGATATGAATGAGAATGTGTTTTCATATAATGACGTCATAATGACGTCACGGTCGACTGATCACTACGATTTTATGAAATTTGTCGTCTTTGGGACATGATGCATATATGGTATAATTTTGACATTGATAGGAAGAGCACTTTCTGAGCTAATCGATACACAACTTTTGAGGAGAAATAAAGAAGAAGAAAAAGAAGAACACCCAAAGAATCCGTACAGATACAGAAGGTGATCCGAGAGGATTCTCGGATCACCTAACTAGACTCGGAATTTGTCAAGACTGACAAATTAGGTGATCCGATTTTTTTTTTTTATCAATGATTCGAGTCCTGATCGCAATAGGCATGACCATATAGGTTTCATCTGTGTTTAGAGACATTGGCAGTGTGATATATGGGTTCTCATTTAGAAAAAAGAGTCAGGTCTGCCATCTTTGGTACCAAATTCGGTATACACTATAACGAAGATACAGAATGAAGTATATTTGACCATTGGCCCAACTTTGCACAGCCAAGATAGCATCTGAGCAAAAAGCGGTTATTTTGTGAAATGATTCTTGTAACATGGTCTTTGCGTGTGCAAAATATGGGAAAGATAGGACATGTATTCACCAAGATACAGGTTGAAACATTTATGACCTTTGACCCTAATTTACATACTCAAGATGGCGTCTGATTAAGTAGTTGTTATTTTATGAAATAATGTACGTGACATGAACTAAACATGTGCAAAATATGGGGATGATAGGGGCTGTTTTTCTTGAGTTATTGCAAAGAAAGTTGCAGAAAGAAAGAAATATCTCAATACATCGGAGATAAGTTTGATTTCAACCAAGTTTTTTGACGTGATCTCGGCGTCGTATGAAAAGATGGACCGAATAGCGACGATAGCCCATGCTGGGAGAAATTCACCAAAGAGTAAATGAGCTAGTGCTCGATAAATACCGTCATATCAATTTTCATTTCCAGAAAATTCCCTCCCATAGAGATAACACGTAAACTGGTTAAATTTGAGAAGGTTACATTATATCCATTTTCACGAGGTGAAGACATCATCCGATTAAAACTTTGATAAAACAAAACTTAAAGAGTATTACATTGGCTACAACATACTAAAATCTGGAAGAAATTCACGGAAGGGTAAGTGAGCTAGTCGTCGATAAAGACAATCATGTCAATTTTCACATCTAGAAAAATTCCCTCCCATAGAGATAACACGTCATAACGAAGATACAGGAAGAAGTACATATGACCTTTGACCCCACTTTGCACAGACAAGATAGCATCTGAGCAAAAAGTGGTTATTTTGTGAAATGATTCTTGTAACATGGTCTTTACGTGTGCAAAATATGGTAAAGATAGGACATGTATTCACCAAGATACCGGATAAAACATTTATGACCTTTGACCCTAATTTACATACCCAAGATGGAGTCTGATCAAGTAGTTGTTATTTTGTGAAATGATGTTCGTGACGTGAACTAAACATGTGCAAAATATGGTGGTGATAGCGTATGTTTTTCTTGAGTTATAGCAAAGAAAGTTGCAGAAAGGAAGAAATATTTCAATATATCGAAGATAAGCTTTACTTTCAACCAAGTTTTTGGACGTGATGCCGACTCCGTATGAAAAAACGAAGGGCACACTTACGAAAGCCCAAAGTCTCAGCTACAACATACTAAAATATGGGAGAAATTCACCGAAGCATAAGTGAGCTAGTGCTCGATAAAGATAGTCATGTCAGTTTTCATTTCCAGAAAAACTGCACTCCCATAGAGATAACACGTAAACTGGTCAAATTTGACAATGTTACTTTTAATCCATTTTCACGAGGTGATGCCGTCATCCTATCAAAATGTTGTTATTATATGACTGAAAGACCATTTAATAAGCTACAACATATTGAAATTTGGACGAAAATCAACAAAAGAATAAGTGAGATACCCTTGAGTGAACTTAAAATTCGATGACGTCATTTTGAAAATTTACTTTTTTTACTTTATTAAGAAATTTGATATCTTTTCATCATTTTTCCAGTATCGCCAACCCATGAAATGACATGTACAACTCATCAGCTTTCAGAATATGTAAAGAAAATGGGGGGTCATCGTCCATCCTGACGAGTAAAATCGGATTTAAAATTGGCAGTTTTTTGGCATTGTTGCACTGTATATCGCCATTGACACGCGCGCGGAATTTCAACTTTGACGGACCCGTATGACGTCATTTTGAGTGGGATTGACTTGAAACTTGGTAGAAATATTCCTTGACATTTCAGACATCCGATCAAAGTGAAAAAACGGGAAATTTTCATTGCATATGAGCTGTGCGTACGTATATGTGCGCGCGCGTACGCGTCCGTCCGATTTTTTCAATTTTTCAAAAAATGCTCTAAATCTTCTGAAACGTGTGCAAAAAAAATTTAAGCTCGATTTGAGCATACAAATATTTCAACGCGCGCGTACGCGCACGTTTGAAGAGAAAATATGAATTTTTATTATATGAGTAGAATGCGCTTGACTTGAAATATATGTGACGTAAATTTCATTGAAAATTTTCATTCCATTAAAGAGATGTGATTGAGAATGTGTTTTCATATAATGACGTCATAGTGACGTCACGGTCGACTAATCACTATGATTTTATTTGAAGGCTCGTCTTTGGGACACGATACATGTATGGTATAATTTTGACATTGATAGGAAGAGGACTTTCCGAGATTAGCGATACACAACTTTTGAGGAGAAAGATCTTTTTTTTTTTTTTGTGACAACGGGAAGTTTAACACTAGAACCGGAATTTGTCAACACTGACAAATTAGGTGATCCGATCTCTTCGAAAATCAATGATTTGAGTCCTGATCCAAATATTCATGGCCATACAGGTTTCATCTGTGTTGACGGGACATTGGCCGTGTGATGTTTGGATTCTCATTTAGAAAAGGGAGTGAGACCTGCCATCTTTGGTACCGAATTCCGTATACACTAACGGAAATACAGAATGAAGTATATTTGACCTTTGAACTCACTTTGCACACCCAAGATGGCGTCTAAGCAAAAAGTGATGATTTTATGAAATGATTCTTGTAACATGGTCTTTGCGTGTGCAAAATATGGGAAAGATAGGACATGTATTCACCAAGATACAGGAAGAAACATTTATGACCTTTGACCCTAATTTACATACCCAAGATGGTGTCCGATCAAGTAGTTGTTATTTTATGAAATAATGTACGTGACATGTACTAAACATGTGCAAAATATGGGATTGATAGCCGTTGTTGTTGTTCATCTATTGCACAGAAAGTAGTAGAAAGAAAGAAAAATAAAGAAAAACTGTTATTTTATAGAAATTTGAAGGAGAAGCATAAAAAAATCAGGAAAAGATAAAGTAAGGAAAGGGAGATTAAGATTAACTAAAGAAAAAGAAGGAAAAAAGTGTTTAAAAAATAAAAAAAAATATTGGCAGGGGTGAGCCTCGAACCAGGGACCTTAGGGTTACGAGTCGGATGCGCTACGTAATGACCTATTTCATTCTCCATAGGCCCTGTGTATTAAGCAAAATGACGCTGCATCGAAGCCTCGTGCCATTTTCAACCAAGTTTTTCGACGTGATGCCGACATCGTATGAAAAAATGGAGGGCACACATACGATAGCCCAAAGTCTCAGCTACAACATACTAAAATCTGGGAGAAATTCACCGAAGCGTAAGTGAGCTAGTGCTCGAAAAAGATAGTCATGTCAATTTTCACTGCCAGAAAAACTGCTCTCCCATAGGGATAACACGTAAACTGGTCAAATTTGACAATATTACTTTCAATCCATTTTAACGACGTGATGCCGTCATTCAATCAAAATGTTGTAATTATATTAATGAAAGATCATTTAATAAGCTACAACATACTGAAATCTGAATGTAAATTGGCCACGGATAAGTGAGATACGCTCGAGTGAACTTGAAATTTGATGACGTCATTTTGAAAATTTACTTTTTTTACTTTATTAAGAAATTTGATATCTTTTAATCATTTTGCCAGCATCGCCAACCCATGAAATAACATGTCCAACTCATCAGCTTTCAGAATATGTAAAGAAAATGGGGGGTTACCGTCCATCCTGACGAGTAAAATCGGATTTAAAATTGGCGTTTTTTTGGCATCGTTGCACTGTATATCGCCATTGACGCGCGCGCGGAATTTCAACTTTGACGGGCCCGTATGACGTCATATTGAGTCGGATTGACTTGAAACTTGGTAGAAATATTCCTTGACATTTTAGGCATCCGATAAGTGTAAAAAAATGGGAAATTTCAATTGCATATGAACTGTGTGTGCGAATATGTGCGCGCGCGTACGCGTCCGTCCAATTTTTTCAATTTTTCAAAAAATGCTCCAAATGATCTGAAACGTGTGCAAAAAAAATTTGAGCTCGATTTGAGCATACAAATATTTCAACGCGCGCGTACGCGCACGTTTTAAGAGAAAATATGAATTTTGAGAATATGAGTAGAATGCGCATAACTTGAAATATATGTGACGTAAATTTTATTGAAAAATTCCATTCCATTAATGAGATATGATTGGGAATGTGTTTTCATGTAATGACGTCATAGTGACGTCACGGTCGACTGATCACTTTGATTTTAGTTCGATTGCCGTCTTTGGGAGACGATACATATATGGTATAATTTTGATATTGATAGGAGGAGCACTTTCTGAGCTAATCGATACACAACTTTTGAGGAGAAATAAAGAAGAAGAAAAACAAAGAATCCGTACAGATACAGAAGGTGATCCGAGAGGATACTCGGATCACCTAACTAGAACCGGAATTTGTCAACACTGACAAATTAGGTGATCCGATCTCTTCGAAAATCAATGATTTGAGTCCTGATCCCAATAGGCATGACCATACCGGTTTCATTTGTGTCGAGGAGACATTGGCCGTGTGATGTTTGGATTGTCATTTAGAAAAGGAAGTCAGACTTGCCATCTTTGGTACCGAATTCCGTATCCACTAACGAAGATACAGAATGAAGTTTATTTGACCTTCGACCCCACTTTGCACACCCAAGATGGCACCTGATCAAAAAGTGGTTATTTAGTGAAGTGATTATTGTAACATGCCCTTTGCGTGTGCAAAATTTGGGAAAGATAGGACATGTATTCGGCAAGATACAGGATGAACAATTTGTGACCTTTGACCCTAATTTACCTACCCAAGATGGTGTCCGATCAAGTAGTTGTTATTTTATGAAATAATGTACGTGACAAGAACTAAACATGTGCAAAATATGGGGGTGATAAAGGCTGTTTTTCTTGAGCTATTGCAAAGAAAGTTTCAGAAAAAATATCATAAAGCATCGAAGATAAGCTTTAATTTCAACCAAGTTTTTTGACATGATGCCGACATTGTATGAAATAACAAATTGCATATTACAATAGCCCAAAGTCTCAGCTACAACATATTAAAATCTGGGAGAAATTCACCGAAGGGTAAGTGAGCTAGTTCTCGATAAAGACAACCATGTCAATTTTCACATCTAGAAAAATTCCCTCCCATAGAGATAACACGTCATAACGAAGATAGAGAAAAAAAGTACATATGACCTTTGACCCCACTTTCCACAGACAAGATGGCATCTGAGCAAAAAGTGGTTATTTTGTGAAATGATTCTTGTAACATGGTCTTTGCGTGTGCGAAATATGGGAAAGATAGGACATGTATACACCAAGATACAAGATAAAACATTTATGACCTTTGACCCTAATTTACATACCCAAGATGGTGTCTGATCTAGTAGTGGTTATTTTATGAAATAATGTACGTGACATGAACTAAACATGTGCAAAATATTGGGCTGATAGACCTTGTTTTTCTTGAGTTATTGCAAAGAAAGTTGCGAAAAGAAAGGAATATCTCAATACATCGAAGATAAGCTTTAATTTCAACCAAGTTTTTGGACGTGATCCCGACATCGTATGAAAAAATGGAGGGCACATTCACGATAGCCCAAAGTCTCAGCTACAACATATAAAAATCTGGGAGAAATTCACCGAAGCATAAGTGAGCTAGTGCTCGATAAAGACCGTCATGTCAATTTTCATTTCCAGAAAAACTGTACTCCCATAGAGATAACACGTAAACTGGTCAAATTTGACAAGATTACTTTCAATCCATTTTTACGAGGTGATACCGTCATCCAATCAAAATGTTGTTATTAAACGACTGAAAGAGAATTTAATAAGCTACAACATATTGAAATTTGGACGAAAATCAACAAAAGAATAAGTAAGATACGCTCGAGTGAACTTGAAATTTGATGACGTCATTTTGAAAATTTACTTTTTTTACTTTATTAAGAAATTTGATATCTTTTAATCATTTTGCCAGCATTGCCAACCCATGAAATAACATGTCCAACTCATTAGCTTTCAGAATATGTAAAGAAAATGGGGGGTTACCGTCCATCCTGACGAGTAAAATCGGATTTAAAATTGGCGTTTTTTTGGCATCGTTGCACTGTATATCGCCATTGACGCGCGCGCGGAATTTCAACTTTGACGGGCCCGTGTGACGTCATATTGAGTCGGATTGACTTGAAACTTGGTAGAAATATTCCTTGACATTTTAGGCATCCGATAAGTGTAAAAAATGGGAAATTTCAATTGCATATGAACTGTGTGTGCGAATATGTGCGCGCGCGTACGCGTCCGTCCAATTTTTTCAATTTTTCAAAAAATGCTCCAAATGATCTGAAACGTGTGAAAAAAAAATTTGAGCTCGATTTGAGCATACAAATATTTCAACGCGCGCGTACGCGCACGTTTTAAGAGAAAATATGAATTTTGAGAATATGAGTAGAATGCGCATAACTTGAAATATATGTGACGTAAATTTCATTGAAAAATTCCATTCCATTAATGAGATATGATTGAGAATGTGTTTTCATGTAATGACGTCATAGTGACGTCATGGTCGACTGATCACTTTGATTTTAGTTCGATTGCCGTCTTTGGGAGACGATACATATATGGTATAATTTTGATATTGATAGGAGGAGCACTTTCTGAGCTAATCGATACACAACTTTTGAGGAGAAATAAAGAAGAAGAAAAACAAAGAATCCGTACAGATACAGAAGGTGATCCGAGAGGATACTCGGATCACCTAACAAAGAATCCGTACAGATACAGAAGGTGATCCGAGAGGATACTCGGATCACCTAACTAGAGATTGTAATTTGTCATCACTGACAAATTAAGGTGATCCGATTTTTTTTAATCAATGATTCGAGTCCTGATAGTGCAAAGTCTCAGCTACAACATATTAAAATCTGAGAGAAATTCACCGAAGCATAAGTAAGATAGTGCTCGATAAAGAGAGTCATGTCAATTTTCACATCTAAAAAAAATCCCTCCCATAGAGATAACACGTCATAGCGAAGATAGAAAAAGAAGTACATAATGACCTTTGACCCCACTTTGCACAGACAAGATGACATCTGAGCAAAAGGTGGTTATTTTATGAAATGATCCCTGTAGCATGGTCTTTACGTGTGCAAAATATGGGAAAGATAGAACATGTATTCACCAAGATACAGGATGAAACATTTATGACCTTTGACCCTAATTTACATAACCAAGATGGCGTCTGATCAAGTAGTTGTTATTTTATGAAATAATGTTCGTGACATGAACTAAACATGTGCAAAATATGGTGGTGATAGGGCATATTTTTCTTGAGTTATTGCACATAACGTTGCAAAAAGAACTAGACTCGGAATTTGTCAAGACTGACAAATTAGGTGATCCGATCTGTTCGTAAATCAACGATTTGAGTCTCCTGATCCCAATAGGCATGACCATACCGGTTTCATCTGTGTTTAGTGGACATTGGCCGTGTGATGTTTGGATTCTCATTTAGAAAAGGGAGTCAGACCTGCCATCTACGGTACACAATTCCGTATACACTAACGAAGATACAGAATGAAGTATATTTGACCTTTGACCCACAGACAAGATGGCATCTGAGCAAAAAGTGGTTATTTTGTGAAATGATCCTTGTTACATGGTCTTTACGTGTGCAAAATATGGGAAAGATAGGACATGTATTCACCAAGATACAGGATGATACATTTATGACCTTTGACCCTAATTTACATACCCAAGATGACGTCTGATCAAGTAGTTGTAATTGTATGAAATAATGTACGTGACATGAACTAAACATGTGCAAAATATGGGGGTGATAAGACCTGTTTTTCTTGAGTTATTGTAAAGAAAGTTGCAGAAAGAAAGAAATATCTCAATACATCGAAGATCAGCTTTAATTTCAACCAAGTTCTTGGACGTGATTCCGAAATCCTATGAATAATAAAGGACACATTTTCGATAGCCCAAAGTCTCAGCTACAACATATTAAAATCTGGGAGAAATTCACCAAAGCATAAGTGAGCTAGTGCTCGATAAAGACAATCATGTCAATTTTCACATCTACAAAAATTCCCTCCCATAGAGATAACACGTCATAACGAAGATAAAGAAAGAAGTACATATGACCTTTGACCCCACTTTGCACAGCCAAGATGGCATCTGAACAAAAAGTGATTATTTTATGAAATGATTCTTGTAACATGGTCTTTACGTGTGCAAAATATGGAAAAGATAGAACATGTATTCACCAAGATACAGGATGAAATATTTATGACCTTTGACCCTAATTTACATACACAAGATGGCGTCTGATCAAGTAGTTGTTATTTTATGAAATAATGTACGTGACATGAACTAAACATGTGCAAATTATGGTGGTGATAGGGTATGTTTTTCTTGAGCTATTGCAAAGAAAGTTGCAGAAAGAAAGAAATATTCCAATACATCGAAGATAAGCTTTAATTTCAACCAAGATTTTGGACATGATCCCGACACCGTATGAAAAAATAAATGGTACACTTACGATAGCCCAAAGTCTCAGCTACAACATATTTAAATCTGGGAGAAATTCACCGAAGCATAAGGGAGCTAGTGCTCGAAAAGGACAGTCATGTCAATTTTCATTTCCAGAAAAACTGCACTCCCATAGAGATAACACGTAAACTGGTCAAATTTGACAAGGTTACTTTCAATCCATTTTTACGAGGTGATGCCGTCATCCAATTAAAATTGTGTTAATACATTTATGGAAGACCATTAAATAAGCTACAACATACTGAAATTTGGGTGAAAATCGGTAAAGGATAAGAAAGATACGCTCGAGTAAACTTGAAATTTGATGACGTCATTTTGAAAATTTACATTTTTTATTTTATTAAGAAATTTGATACCTTTTAATCATTTTTTAAGCATCGCCAACCTATGCAATGACATGTACAACTCATCAGCTTTCAAAATATGTAAAGAAAATGGGGGGTCACCGTCCATCCTGACGAGTAAAATCGGATTTAAAATTGGCGGTTTTTTGGCATAGTCGCACTGTATATCGCCATTGACGCGCGCGCGGAATTTCAACTTTGACGGGCCCGTATGACGTCATATTGAGTCGGATTGACTTGAAACTTGGTAGAAATATTCATTGACATTTCAGACATCCGATCAAAGTAAAAAAAACGGGAAATTTCTATTGCATATGAGCTATACGTGCGTATATGCGCGCGCGCGTACGCGTCCGTCCGATTTTTTCAATTTTTCAAAAAATGCTCTAAATGGTCTGAAACGTGTGCAAAAAAATTTTGAGCTCGATTGGAGCATACAAATAATTCAACGCGCGCGTACGCGCACGTTTTAAGAGTATAGATGAATTTTGAAAACATTAGTAGAATTAGCTTAATTTGAACTATATGTGACGTAAATTTCATTGAAAAATTCTATTCCATTAATGAGATATGCATGAAAATGTGTTTTCATATAATGACGTCATAGTGACGTCACGGACGACTGATCACTATGATTTTACTTGCGCTGTCGTCTTTGAGACACGATACATATATGGTATAAGTTTGACATTGATAGGCAATGCACTTTCAGAGCTAACCTCTGCACAACTTTTGTCCAGAAATAAAGAAAGAAAGAAAGAAAGAAAGAATCCGTACAGATACAATAGGTGATCCGAGAGGATTCTCGGATCACCTAACTAGAGATTGTAATTTGTCATCACTGACAAATTAAGGTGATCCGATTTTTTCTTTATCAATGATTCGAGTCCTGATCGCGATAGGCATGACCATACAAGTTTCATCTGTGTTTAGAGACATTGAACGTGTGATGTTTGCATTCTCATTTAGAAAAGGGAGTCATATCTGCCATCTTTGGTACCAAATTCTGTATACACTGAATAACGAAGATACAGCAATGAATACATATGACCTTTGACCCACCTTTGCACTCCCAAGATTGCATCTGATGAAATAGTGGTTATTTTGTGAAATGATTCTCGCGACATCGTCTATACGTGTGAAAAATATGGGAAAGATAGGACAGGTATTCACTAAGATACAAGATGAAACATTTATGACCTTTGACCCTAATTTACATACCCAAGATGTTGTCCGATCTAGTAGTTGTTATTTTATGAAATAATGTACAAGACATGAACTAAACATGTGCAAAATATGGGGGTGATAGGGCGTGTTTTTCTTGAGTTATTGCAAAGAAAGTTGCAGAAAGAAAAAAATATCTCAATACATAGAAGATAAGCTTTAATTTCAACCAATTTTTTATCGTAATCCCGACATCGTATGAAAAAACGAAGGAAACAAAACGATAGCGCAAAGTCTCAGCTACAACATATTAAAATCTGGGAGAAATTCACCGAAGGGTAAGTGAGCTAGTGCTCGATAAAGACAATCATGTCAATTTTCACATTAAAGGAAATTCCCTCCCATAGAGATAACACGTCATAACGAAGATACAAAAAGAAGTACATATGACCTTTGACCTCAATTTGCACAGACAAGATGGCATCTGAGTAAAAAGTGGTTATTTTGTGAAATGATCCTTGTAACATGGTCTTTGCGTGTCCAAAATATGGGAAATATAGGACATGTATTCACTAAGATACAGGGTGAAACACTTATGACCTTTGACCCTAATTTACATACCCAAGATGGTGTCCGATCAAGTAGTTGTTATTTTATGAAATAATTCACGTGACATGAACTAAACATGTGCAAAATATAGAAGTGAAAGAGGCCGTTTTTCTTGAGTTATTGCAAAGAAAGTTGCAGAAAGAAAGAAATATCTCAATACATAGAAGATAAGCCTGAATTTCAACCCAATTTTTTGACGTGATTCTGACATCGTATGAAAAAACAAAGGGCACACTAACGGTAGCGTAAAGTCTCAGCTACAACATATTAAATTCTGGGAGAAATTTACAGAAGCTTAAGTGAGCTAGTGCTCGATAAAGATAGTCATGTCAATTTTCATTTCCAGAAAAACTGCACTCCCATAGAGATAACACGTAAACTGGTCAAATTTGACAAGATTACTTTTAATCCATTTTTACGAGGTGATACCGTTATCCAATCAAAATATTGTAATTTTATGTTTGAAAGAACATTAAATAAGCTACATCATACTGAAATCTGGGTGAAAATTGACAAAGGACTAGTGAGATACGCTCAAATGAACTTGAAATTTGATGACGTCATTTTGAAAATTTACTTTTTTTACTTTATTAAGAAATTTGATATCTTTTAATCATTTTGTCAGCATTGCCACCCCATGAAATGACATGTACAACTCATCAGCTTTCAAAATATGTACAGAAAATGGGGGGTCACCGTCCATCCTGACGAGTAAAATCGGATTTAAAATTGGCAGTTATTTGGCATAGTTGTACTGTATATCGCCATTGACGCGCGCGCGGAATTTCAACTTTGACGGGCCCGTATGACGTCATATTGAGTCGGATTGACTTGAAACTTGGTAGAAATATTCCTTGACATTTCAAACATCTGATCCGTGTGAAAAATCGGGAAATTTCTATTGCATATGAGCTGCGCATGCGTATATGCGCGCGCGCGTACGCGTCCGTCCAATTTTTTCAATTTTTCAAAAAATGCTCCAAATGGTCTGAAACGTATGCAAAAATATTTTCAGCTCGATTTGAGCATACAAATATTTCAACGCGCGCGTACGCGCACGTTTTAAGGGTAAAGATGAATTTTGAGAATATGTGTGGAATTCTCTTGACTTGAACTATATGTGACGTAAATATGAGTGAAAAATTCCACTCCATTAATGAGATATGAATAATAATGTGTTTTCACATAATGACGTCATAGTGACGTCATGGTCGACTGATCACAATGATTTTACTTGATCTGTCGTCTTTGCGACACGATACATATATGGTATAAGTTTGACATTGATAGGCAATGCGCTTTCTGAGCTAATCGATACACAACTTTTGAGGAGAAATAAAGAAAGAATCAGTACAGATACAGAAGGTGATCCGAAGGATACTCGGATCACCTAACTAGACTCGGAATTTGTCAAGACTGACAAATTAGGTGATCCGATTTTTTTTTTAAATCAATGATTCCAGTCCTGATCGCAATAGGCATGACCATATAGGTTTCATCTGTGTTAAGAGACATTGGCCGTGTGATATTTGGATTCTCATTTAGAAAAGGGAGTCAGACCTGCCATCTTGGGTACCGAATTCCGTATACACTATCGAAGATACAGAATGAAGTATATTTGACCTTTGACCCCACTTTGCACCCCCAAGATGGCATCTGAGCAAAAAGTAGTTATTTTGTGAAATGATTCTTGTAACATGGTCTTTGCGTGTGCAAAATATGGGAAAGATAAGACATGTATTCACCAATATACGGGATGAAACATTTATGACCTTTGACCCTAATTTACATACACAAGATGGTGTCTGATCAAGTAGTTGTTATTTTATGAAATAATGTACGTAACATGAACTAAAGATGTGCAAAATATGGGGGTCATAGGGGGCTGTTTTTCTTGAGTTATTGCGAAGAAAGTTGGAAAAAGAAAGAAATATGAAAATACATCGAAGATAAGCTTTAATTTCAACCACGTTTTTGGACGTGATCCCGACACCATTTGAGGACAAAGGCACGCGTACGGTAGCGCAAAGTTTCAGCTACAACATATTAAAATCTGGGAGGAATTCACCGAAGGGTAAGTGAGTTAGTGCTCGATAAAGACAATCACGTCAATTTTCACGTCTAGAGAAATCCCCTCCCATAGACATAGCACGTCACAACGAAGATAAAGTAAGAAGTACATATGACCTTTGACCCCACTTTGCACAGAGAAGATGGCATCTGAGCAAAATGTGATTATTTTGTGAAATGACCCTTGTAACATGGTCTTTACGTGTGCAAAATATGGGAAAGATAGGACATGTATTTACCAAGATACAGGATGAAACATTTATGACCTTTGACCCTAATTTACATACCCAAGATGGCGTCTGATGAAGTAGTTGTTATTTTATGAAATAATGTACATGACATGAACTAAATATGTGCAAAATATGGTGGTGATAGGATATGTTTTTCTTGAGTTATTGCAAAGACAGTTCGAAAAAGAAAGAAATATGAAAATACATCGAAGATAGGCTTTGATTTCAACCACGTTTTTGGACGTGATCCCGATACCGTATGAAAAAATGAAGGGCACACTTATGATAGCCCAAAGTCTCAGCTACAACATATTAAAATCTTGGATGAATTCACCGAAGCATAAGTGAGCTAGTGCTCGAAAAAGATAGTCATGTCAATTTTCATTTCCAGAAAAACTGCACTTCCATAGAGATAACACGTAAACTGGTCAAATTTGACAAGATTACTTTCAATCCATTTTTACGAGGTGATGCCGTGATCTAATCAAAATATTGTCATATATTAATGAAAGAGCATTTAATAAGCTACAACATACTGAAATTTGGGTACAAATTGGCAAAGGATAAGTGAGATACGCTCGAGTGAACTTGAAATTTGATGACGTAATTTTGAAAATTTACTTCTTTTATTTTATTAAGAGATTTGATATCTTTTAATCACTTTTCCAGCATCGCCAACCCATGAAATGATATTTACAACTCATCAGCTTTCAGAATATGTAACGAAAATGGGGGGTCACCGTCCATTCTGACGAGTAAAATCGGATTTAAAATTGGCGGTTTTTTGGCATAGTTGCACTGTACAGCGTGTCCCAGAAAAAACGAAACCGAGTTTCCTCTCGATTTTTTAGTATCAAAATCATAAATTTGCTTTATGAAATGTACATGAATGGAAAGATACGTTTCTCCTCTTTCATTTGGTGTACAACACAAAGTTTATAATCCACGCATGACTGAGTTAGAACAATAGACAGTAGTACTAGTAAATTTTCATTTGCACGAGGAAATTGTAACTTTGAGCGAATATTTCGTGCTTTTTCGCCATTCCTTTTCAATAATGAAAGTAATAACTTTAATATTCATTATTTTTCCTATCATATGACAGCTCGTGCGTAAAAAAAGGTTCACATAAGCCAGAGAAATCTTAATTTGAAAATATGCTTTAATTCTACGCTGACAGAGGGATAATTAAAGAAGGAGCCATTAAGATTTCCCGACTTCGCACATAACAATGGCCGTCATGCTCCGATGAATTTACACAAATGTGTGTGCGTGTGTGTGGGGGGGGGACATAAAGAGAACAATAGAAGCAGTTTGACTGTGAATAGGGTCGAAAAAACAGACGATCATGAGCTTGCCTGACCATGCAGCTGACCACAGAGCAAAGAGTGTTCATTGTAACGGAGTGGTCTCGTTCTGGGAGCCTGCAACAAGTTGCAGCAGCCTTCCATGACCGATTTCCAAATCGTGATGTTCCTGCGAAGTCAACGCTTTGGAGAAACATCAGAAAGTATCAGCATGAAGGGACAAGCCTCAATCTCAACAAGGGTCGATCTGGTCGAAGAAGGACTGTCAGGTCAGAAGAAAATGTGGCTGCAGTAAGACGTACCATGGAAGACAACCCCCAAGTTTCTATGAGGAGGAATGGGCTGGCGATATCAAGGTCTTCGTTCCATCGCATTGTTCGGCAAGATATGAGATGGTACCCCTACAGGATGCTGTGTCGGCATCAGCTCCGGCCTGGAGACCGTGCGCGTCGTCTACAGTATTCCAGATGGCTTCTTGATCACGGCGAACGATTTCTGGAAAACATCGTGATCGGCGACGAGTCCTCCTTTTTCATGAATGGCCGCGTCTGCAGTCACAACGTCCGCCAGTACGCACCTCACCATGATCCACCTGCATTCATTTATGAAAGGAATGCAAGCCGAGAGAAAGTTTCTGTGTGGTGCGGTCTCTGTGGCAACGGGGCTCTGATAGGTCCTGTTTTTTTCAACGGCAATCTACACGGAGAAGCCTACATGCACCTGATCGACGAAGAGATAGTTCCTCGCCTTGAAAGGGAACATGCACGAGATGGAAACGGCGCCTTTCGTCGCTTGTGGTGGATACAGGATGGGGCGCCCGCCCACCGTCAACTGATCGTGAGGGAGAGATTGCATCAGCTCTTCCAAGACAGAGTCGTCGCCGTGAATCATCCCATCGAATGGCCTCCGCGGAGTCCTGACCTCACCCCTTGTGACTTCTTTCTCTGGGGCTTCCTCAAGGGAAAAGTCTTCGTCACTCCTCCTCGTGACCTTGAGGATCTGACGGCCAGAATCGTCGAAGCGGTGGACGTTCTCCGACAGGACAGAGGATTGATTCGCCGCACAGTGAGAACCATGAGGTCGAGGGCGCAGACATGCCTCGAAAGAGACGGCGGTCATGTTGCATGAACTTGAACTCTCATTGACAAGCTTAATCAGTTTATTTTTGTGTCATGATCATGAAATAATAAAAAAAGCACGATGAAACTCAATTTAGTTCAAGTTATTTCATTTTCAATTCCAAACATAATTCATGCTTAATCAGCGAATGGTTTGAAAAATTCTTAGTGCGATCTTTCGGTTTGCTTGATTTCATTGAATGTGTTATGATTGATTACTTGTACGATATGTTGCTTGAAGTGAGTGAATGAAGCAGTGGCAACCAAATGATTGAAGTGAGGGTGACCCGCCTTAAAAAAATCAAAAAAAAAAAAACCCACACGAAACAAAACAAAACAACAACAACAACAACCAAAAAAGAAAAACTTGCATGCAAAAATAAATAAATAAACAAGCAAACACACACACACACACACACACCAAATCACACAAAAAGCTCAAAAGGACTGTCTGCACTGCACTTGTACTTTTGAATTGTTAAGAGTGCAAGTTTATAGTGATAAAAAGTGGGGGAACCTCATCTCTGTTTTTCCCTCCCTTTAAAAACAAAAAACAAAAACAAACGTCCCGCCTTCCCCTTCAGTTATGAAGAAAGAACCGTGATTGTCTGTGAAATGTAGCGAGGAATGAAAAGACTGAAAAAAGCATGAGACTAACAAGAATATCATCAAAATGTTCGGATCATTGTAGCATTGATTTTCCATAGTCATTAGACTCCATGCAGCCTGAAAATGCTCACGATATTAGTCTTTAATTATTAGTTAAATCTCAGTTTATTCCAAATACATTACAACAACAGGCATTCTGTCCCAATACAGCAATCTCTGTAATGCCCCGCCCCAAACAGCATTCACTGTAGCACAGCCACTGCGGTTGTTTTGTGTGAATTCAATCGCGCAGACGAGCCCATTGTCTAATGCGAAGTCGGGAGAGCTGAGTTCTTGTTTTTCGACTATCCGTTGAATCGGTAGAAATGAATCATATTTTCATGCAAATGTTTTCCAACTATGCGTTGTTCGTATTTGAAGAATAAGGTCTCATATAAAAGAGGAAATTATGGATGTTTGGGTCATATACTTTGTTTTTCGAAAACATAATTGTAAAAGTCTGAAAAATTAACTTAAAATCACCATTTCCGCGTGCAAATGAAAATTGAGTAGCACTACTGTCTATTGTTCAAACTCAGTCATGCGTGGATTATAAACTTTGTGTTGTACACCAAATGAAAGAGGAGAAACGTATCTTTCCATTCATGTACATTTCATAAAGCAAATTTATGATTTTGATACTAAAAAATAAAGAGGAATCTCGGTTTCGTTTTTTCTGGGACACGCTGTATATCGCCATTGACGCGCGCGCGGAATTTCAACTTTGACGGGCCCGTATGACGTCATATTGAGTCGGATTGACTTGAAACTTGGTAGAAATATTCCTTGACATTTCAGGCATCCGATAAGAGTGTAAAAACGGGAAATTTCTCTTGCATAAGAGCTGTGCGTGCGTATATGTGCGCGCACGTACGCGTCCGTCCAATTTTTTCAATTTTTCAAAAAATGCTCCAAATTGTCTGAAACGTATGGAAAAAAATTTTGAGCTCGATTTGAGCATACAAATATTTAAACGCGCGCGTACGCGCACGCTTTAAGGATAAATATGAATTTTGAGAATATGAGTAGAATGCGCTTGACTTGAAATATATGTGACGTAAATTTCATTGAATAATTCCATTCCATTAATGAGATATGATTGAGAATGTGTTTTCATATAATGACGTCATAGTGACGTCACGGTCGACTGATCACTTTGATTTTAGTTCGATTGTCGTCTTTGGGAGACGATACATATATGGTATAAGTTTGAAATTGATAGGAAGAGGACTTTCTGAGCTAATCGATGCACAACTTTTGGGGAGAAAGAAGAAGAACTAGAGATTGTAATTTGTCATCACTGACAAATTAAGGTGATCCGATTTTTTTTTAATCAATGATTCGACTCCTGATCGCAATGGGCATGACCATACAGATTTCATCTGTGTTTAGGGACATTGGCCGTGTGATGTTTAGATTCTCATCTAGAAAAGGGAATCATGTCTGCCATCTTTGGTACTATTCTGTATTCACTAGATAACGAAGATACAGCAACAAATACATATGACCTTTGACCCACCTTTACACTCCCAAGATGGAATCTGAGGAAAAAGTGGTTATTTTGTGAAATGATTCCCGCGACATCGTCTATACATGTGCAAAATATGGGAAAGATAGGCCAGGTATATGCCAAGATACAAGATGAAACATTTATTACCTTTGACCCTAATTTACATGCCCAAGATGTTGTCCGATCAAGTAGTTGTTATTTTATGAAATAATGTACGTGGCATGAACTAAACATGTGCGAAGTATGGGGGTGATAGGGCGTGTTTTGCTTGAGTTATTGCAAAGAAAGTTGCAGAAAGAAAGGAATATCTGAATACATCGAAGATAAGCATTAATTTCAACCAATATTTTTAACGTGATTCCGACATCGTATGAAAAAACGAAGTACACATAACGATAGCGCAAAGTCTCAGCTACAACATATTGAAATCTGAGAGAAATTCACCGAAGGGTAAGTGAGCTAGTGCTCGATAAAGACAATCATGTCAATTTTCACATTAAAAAAAAATTCCCTCCCATAGAGATAACACGTCATAACGAAGATACAGAAAGAAGTACATATGACCTTTGACTCCAATTTACACAGACAAGATGGCATCTGAGCAAAAAGTGGTTATTTTGTGAAATGATCCTTGTAACTTGGTCTTTGCGTGTGTAAAATATGGGAAAGATAGGACATGCATTCACCAAGATACAGGATGAAACGTTTATGACCTTTGACCCTAATTTGCATACCCAAGATGGTGTCCGATCAAGTAGTTGTTATTTTATGACATAATTGACGTGATGTGAACTAAACATGTGCAAAATATGGAAGTGATAGAGGCCGTTTTTCTTGAGTTATTGCAAAGAAAGTTGCAGAAAGAAAGAAATATCTCAATACATCGAAGATAAGCCTGAATTTCAATCAAAAGTTTTGACGTGATCCCGACATCGTATGAAAAAACGAAGGGCACACTTACGGTAGCGTAAAGTCTCAGCTACAACATATTAAAATCTGGGAGAAATTTACCAAAGGGTAAGTGAGCTAGTGCTCGATAAAGATAGTCATGTCAATTTTCATTTCCAGAAAAACTGCACTCCCATAGAGATAACACGTAAACTGGTCAAATTTGACAAGATTACTTTCAATCCATTTTTACGAGGTGATACCGTTATCCAATCAAATTTTTGTAAGTTTATGTTTGAAAGAACATTAAATAAGCTACAATATACTGAAATCTGGGTGAAAATTGACAAAGGAGTAGTGAGATACGCTCGAATGAACTTGAAATTTGATGACGTCATTTTGAAAATTTACTTTTTTTAATTTATTAAGAAATTTGATATCTTTTAATCATTTTGTCAGCATTATCACCCCATGAAATGACATGTACAACTCATCAGCTTTCAAAATATGTAAAGAAAATGGGGGGTCACCGTCCATCCTGACGAGTAAAATCGGATTTAAAATTAGCAGTTTTTTGGCATAGTTGCACTGTATATCGCCATTGACGCGCGCGCGGAATTTCAACTTTGACGGGCCCGTATGACGTCATATTGAATCGGATCGACTTGAAACTTGGTAGAAATATTTCTTGACATTTCAGACATTTTATCCGTGCGTTAAAACGAGAAATTTCTATTGCACATGAGCTGTGCGTGCGTATATGCGCGCGCGCGTACGCGTCCGTCGATTTTTTTTTGAAATGCTGTAAATGACCTGAAACGTGTGCAAAACAATTTTGAGGTTGATTGGAGGATGTTTAAATTTCAACGCGCGCGTACGCGCTCGTTTACTATGAACGTGACTAAATTTTATGAAATATATCAATAGACCTTGACTTGAACTATATGATATCTTAATTTCATTCAAAAATTCCGTTCCATTAATGAGATATTGATGTAAACGTGATTTCAGATAATGACGTCATAATGACGTCACGGTTAACTGATCACATTGATACACTAGATCTGTCGTCCTTAGGACATGATACATATATGGTATAAGCTTGGAAGTGATAGGTAGGGGACTTTTTAAGTTAACCGATGCACAAGATTTGAGGAGAAAGAAATAAAGAAGAAGAAGAAGAAGAAGAAGAAGAAGAAAGAATCCGTACAGATACAATAGGTGATCCGAGAGGATACTCGGATCACCTAAAAAGAAGAAGAAGAAAGAATCCGTACAAAAACAGAAGGTGATCCGAGAGGATACTCGGATCACCTAACTAGACTCGGAATTTGTCAAGACTGACAAATTAGGTGATCCGATTCTTTTTAAATCAATGATTGGAGCTTTCACCTGAGATTAGGGACATTGGTCGTGTGATGTTTGGATTCTCATTTTAAAAAGGGAGTCAGACCTGCCATCTTGGGTACCGAATTCCGTATACACTATCAAAGATGCAGAATGAAGTATATTTAACCTTTGACCACACTTTGCACCCCCAAGATGGCATCTGAGCAAAAAGCGGTTATTTTGTGAAATGATTCTTGTAACATGGTCTTTGAGTGTGCAAAATATAGGAAAGATAAGACATGTATTCACCAAGATACAGATGAAACATTTATGACCTTTGACCCTAATTTACATGCCCAAGATGGTGTCTGATCAAGTAGTTGTTATCTTATGAAATAATGTACGTAACATTAACTAAACATGTGCAAAATATGGGGTTGATAGGGGCTATTTTTCTTGCGTTATTGCAAAGAAAATTGGACAAAGAAAGATGAAAATACATCGAAGATAACCTTTAATTTCAACCACGTTTTTGGACGTGATCCCGACACCATATGAAAAACAACGGGAACACGTACGATAGCGCAAAGTCTCAGCTACAACATATTAAAATCTGGGAGAAATTCACCGAAGGGTAAGTGAGCTAGTGCTCGATAAAGACAATCATGTCAATTTTCACATCTAGAAAAATTCCCTCCCATAGAGATAACACGTCATAACGAAGATAAAGAAAGAAGTACATATATGACCTTTGACCCCGATCTGCACAGACAAGATGGCATCTGAGCAAAAAGTAGTTATTTTGTGAAATGATCCTTGTAACACGGTCTTTACGTGTGGAAAATATGAGGAAGATAAGACGTGTATTCACCAAGATACAGGATGAAACATTTATGACCTTTGACCCTAATTTACATACCCAAATTGGCGTCTAATGAAGTAGTTGTTATTTTATGAAATAATGTACGTGACATGAACTAAGCATGTGCAAAATATGGTGGTGATAGAGTATGTTTTTCTTGAGTTATTGCAAAGAAAGTTGGAAAAAGAAAGAAATATGAAAAAACATCGAAGATAGGCTTTGATTTCAACCAAGTTTTTCGACGTGATGCCGACGTCGTATGAAAAAATAAAGGGCACAACTACGATAGCTAAAAGTCTCAGCTACAACATATTAAAATCTGGGAGAAATTCACCGAAGCATAAGTGAGCTAGTGCTCGATAAAGATAGTCATGTCAATTTTCATTTCCAGAAAAACTGCACTCCCATAGAGATAACACGTAAACTGGTCAAATTTGACAAGCTTACATTGAATCCATTTTTACGAGGTGATGCCGTTATCCAATCAAATTGTTGTTATTACATTAATGTAAGAGCATTCAATAAGCTACAACATACTGAAATCTGGGTGAAAATGGGCAAAGGATAAGTGAGATACGCTCGAGTAAACTTGAAATTTGATGACGTCATTTTGAAAATTTACTCTTTTTATTTTATTTAGAAATTTGATATCTTTCAATCATTTTTCCAGTATTGCCAACCCATGAAATGACATGTACAACTCATCAGCTTTCAGAATATGTAAAGAAAATTGGAAGTCACCGTCCATCCTGACGAGTAAAATCGGATTTAAAATTGGCGGTTTTTTGGCATAGTTGCACTGTATATCGCCATTGACGCGCGCGCGGAATTTCAACTTTGACGGGCCCGTATGACGTCATATTGAGTCGGATTGACTTGAAACTTGGTAGAAATATTCCTTGACATTTCAGGCATCCGATAAGTGTGAAAAAACCGGAAATTTCTATTGCATATGAGCTGTGTGTGCGTATATATGCGCGCGCGTACGCGTCCGTCCGATTTTTTCAATTTTTCAAAAAATGCTCCAAATGGTCTGAAACGTGTGCAAAAAAAATTTGAGCTCGATTTGAGGATACAAATTTTTCAACGCGCGCGTACGCGCACTTTTTGAGAAAAAATATGAATTTTGAGAATATGAGTAGAATGGTCATAACTTGAAATATATGTGACGTAAATTTCATTTAAAAATTCCATTCCATTAATGAGATATGATTGAGAATGTGTTTTCATGTAATGACGTCATAGTGACGTCACTGTCGACTGATCACTTTGATTTTAGTTCGATTGCCGTCTTTGGGAGACGATACACATATGGTATAAGTTTGAAATTGATAGGAAGAGGACTTTCTGAGCTAATCGATGCACAACTTTTGGGGAGAAATAAGAAGAACTAGACTCGGAATTTGTCAAGACTGACAAATTAGGTGATCCGATCTCTTCGAAAATCAATGATTTGAGTTCTGATCCAAATATTCATGACCATACAGGTTTCATCTGTGTTGACGGGACATTGGCTGTGTGATGTTTGGATTCTCATTTAGAAAAGGGAATGAGACATGCCATCTATGGTACCGAATTCCGTATACACTAACGGATATACAAAATGAAGTATATTTGACCTTTGACCTCACTTTGCACACCCAAGATGGCGTCTAAGCAAAAAGTGATTATTTTATGAAATGATTCTTGTAACATGGTCTTTGCGTGTGCAAAATATGGGAAAGATAGGACATGTATTCACCAAGATACAGGATGAAACATTTATGACCTTTGACCCTAATTTACATACCCAAGATGGTGTCCGATCAAGTAGTTGTTATATTATGAAATAATGTACGTGACATGTACTAAACATGTGCAAAATATGGGACTGATAGCCATTGTTGTTGTTCATCTATTGCACAGAAAGTAGTAGAAAGAAAGAAAAATAAAGAAAAAATTTTGTTATTTTATAGAAATTTGAAGGAGAAGCATAAAAAAATCAGGAAAAGATAAAGTAAGGAAAGGGAGATTAAGATTAACTAAAGAAAAAGAAGAAAAAAAGTGTTTAAAAAATAAAAAAAAAAAAATTGGCAGGGGTGAGCCTCGAACCAGGGACCTTAGGATTACGAGTCGGATGCGCTACGCAATGACCTATTTCATTCTCCATAGGCCCTGTGTATTAAGCAAAATGACGCTGCATCGAAGCCTCGTGTCATTTTCAACCAAGTTTTTCGACATGATACCGACGTCGTATGAAAAAATGAAGGGCACACTTACGATAGCCCAAAGTGTCAGCTACAACATACTAAAATCTGGGAGAAATTCACCGAAGCATAAGTGAGCCAGTGCTCGAAAAAGATAGTCATGTCAATTTTCATTTCCAGAAAAACTGCACTTCCATAGAGATAACACGTAAACTGGTCAAATTTGACAAGATTACTTTCAATCCATTTTTACGAGGCGATGCCGTCATCTAATCAAAATGTTGTTATTATAATAATGAAAGAGCATTTAGTAAGATACAACATACTGAAATTTGGGTACAAATTGGCAAAGTATAAGTGAGATACGCTCGAGTGAACTTGAAATTTGGTGACGTAATTTTGAAAATTTACTTCTTTTATTTTATTAAGAGATTTGATATCTTTTAATCACTTTTCCAGCATCGCCAACCCATGAAATGATATTTACAACTCATCAGCTTTCAGAATATGTAGTGAAAATGGGGGGTCACCGTCCATTCTGACGAGTAAAATCGGATTTAAAATTGGCGGTTTTTTGGCATAGTTGCACTGTATATCGCCATTGACGCGCGCGCGGAATTTCAACTTTGACGGGCCCGTATGACGTCATATTGAGTCGGATTGACTTGAAACTTGGTAGAAATATTCCTTGACATTTCAGGCATCCGATAAGTGTGAAAAAATGGGAAATTTCTATTGCATAAGAGCTGTGCGTGGGTATATGTGCGCGCACGTACGCGTCCGTCCAATTTTTTCAATTTTTCAAAAAATGCTCCAAATTGTCTGAAACGTATGCAAAAAAAATTTGAGCTCGATTTGAACATACAAATATTTCAACGCGCGCGTACGCGCACGTTTTAAGGATAAATATGAATTTTGAGAATATGAGTAGAATGCGCTTGACTTGAAATATATGTGACGTAAATTTCATTGAATAATTCCATTCCATTAATGAGATATGAATGAGAATGTGTTTTCATATAATGACGTCATAGTGACGTCACGGTCGACTGATCACAATGATTTTACTTGCGCTGTCGTCTTTGGGACATGATACATACATGGTATAATTTTGACATTGATGGGAAGAGGACTTTCTGAGCTAACCTCTGCACAACTTTTGAGGAGAAAAAAGAAAAAGAAGACTAGACTCGGAATTTGTCAACACTGACAAATTAGGTGATCCGATCTCTTTGAAAATCAATGATTTGAGTCCTGATCCAAATATTCGTGACCATACAGGTTTCATCTGTGTTGACGGGACATTGGCCGTGTGATGTTTGGATTCTCATTTAGAAAAGGGAGTGAGACCTGCCATCTTTGGTACCGAATTCCTTTTACACTAACGGAAATACAGAATGAAGTATATTTGACTTTTGACCTCACTTTGCACACCCAAGATGGCGTCTAAGCAAAAAGTTATTATTTTATGAAATGATTCTTGTAACATGGTCTTTGCGTGTGCAAAATATGGGAAAGATAGGACATGTATTCACCAAGATACAGGATGAAACATTTATGACCTTTGACCCTAATTTACATACCCAAGATGGTGTCTGATCAAGTAGTTGTTCTTTTATGAAATAATGTACGTGACATGTACTAAACATGTGCAAAATATGGGACTGATAGCCATTGTTGTTGTTCATCTATTGCACAGAAAGTAGTAGAAAGAAAGAAAAATACAGAAAAAATTGTTATTTTATAGAAATTTGAAGGAGAAGCATAAAAAAATCAGAAAAAGATAAAGTAAGGAAAGGGAGATTAAGATTAACTAAAGAAAAAGAAGAAAAAAGTGTTTAAAAAAATAAAAAAAAATATTGGCAGGGGTGAGCCTCGAACCAGGGACCTTAGGGTTACGAGTCGGATGCGCTACGCAATGACCTATTTCATTCTCCATAGGCCCTGTGTATTAAGCAAAATGACGCTGCATCGAAGCCTCGTGCCATTTTCAACCAAGTTTTTTGACGTGATGCCGACGTCGTATGAAAAAATGGAGGGCACACTAACGATAGCCCAAAGTCTCAGCTACAGCATACTAAAATCTGGGAGAAATTCACCGAAGCATAAGTGAGCTACTGCTCGAAAAAGAGAGTCATGTCAATTTTCACTGCCAGAAAAAACTGCTCTCCCATAGAGATAACACGTAAACTGGTCAAATTTGACAATATTACTTTCAATCCATTTTTACGAGGTGATGCCGCCATCCAATCAAAATGTTGTTATTATATTAATGAAAGATCATTTAATAAGCTACAACATACTGAAATCTGGGTGTAAATTGGCAAAGGATAAGTGAGATACGCTCGAGTAAACTTGAAATTTGATGACGTCATTTTGAAAATTTACTTTTTTTACTTTATTAAGAAATTTGATATCTTTTAATCATTTTGCCAGCATCGCCAACCCATGAAATAACATGTCATACTCATCAGCTTTCAGAATATGTACAGAAAATGGGGGGTTACCGTCCATCCTGACGAGTAAAATCGGATTTAAAATTGGCGTTTTTTTGGCATCGTTGCACTGTATATCGCCATTGACGCGCGCGCGGAATTTCAACTTTGACGGACCCGTATGACGTCATATTGAGTTGGATTGACTTGAAACTTGGTAGAAATATTCCTTGACATTTTAGGCATCCGATAAGTGTAAAAAAACGGGAAATTTCCATTCCATATGAGCTGTGTGGGCGAATATGTGCGCGCGCGTACGCGTCCGTCCAATTTTTTCAATTTTTCAAAAAATGCTCCAAATGGTCTGAAACGTGTGCAAAAAAAATTTGAGCTCGATTTGAGCATACAAATATTTAAACGCGCGCGTACGCGCACGTTTTAAATGAAAATATGAATTTTGAGAATATGAGTAAAATGCGCATAACTTGAAATGTATGTGACGTAAATTTCATTGAAGAATTCTATTCCATTAACGAGATATGATTGAAAATGTGTTTTCATATAATGACGTCATAGTGACGTCACGGTCGACTGATCACTATGATTTTACTTGATCTGTCGTCTTTGGGACATCATACATATATGGTATAAGTTTGACATTGAAAGGTAATGCACTTTCTGAGCTAACCGCTGCACAAATTTTGCCCAGAAATAAAGAAGAATAAAAAAAATATGAAGAACAAAGAATCAGTACAGATACAGAAGGTGATCCGAGAGGATACTCGGATCACCTAAAAAACAAAGAATCAGTACAGATACAGAAGGTGATCCGAGAGGATACTCGGATCACCTAAAAAGAAGGAAGAAGAAGAAGAAGAAGAAGAAAGAATCCGTACAGAAACAGAAGGTGATCCGAGAGGATACTCGGATCACCTAATAAAAAGAAGAACAAAGAATCAGTACAGATACAGAAGGTGATCCGAGAGGATACTCGGATCACCTAACAAAGAATCCGTACAGATACAGAAGGTGATCCGAGAGGATACTCGGATCACCTAATGAAGCTAAGCTTTGATTACTTAAGCCGAGTTTTTCGACGTGCTTTTGACGTCGTATGAAAAAACGGAGAACTTATTACGATAGCGCAAAGTCTCAGCTACAACATATTAAAATCTGGGAGAAATTCATCGAAGGGTGAGTGAGCTCGTGCTGGATAAAGACAATCATGTCAATTTTCACATCTAGAAAAATTCCCTCCCGTAGAGATAACACGTCATAATGACGATAAAGAAAGAAGTACATATGACCTTTGACCCCACTTTGCACAGACAAGATGTCATCTGAGCAAAAAGTGGTTATTTTGTGATATGATCCTTGTAACATGGTCTTTACGTGTGCAAAATATGGGAAAGATAGGACATGAATTCACCAAGATACAGGATGAAACATTTATGACCTTTGACCCTTATTTACATACCCAAGATGGCATCTGATCAAGTACTTGTTATTTTATGAAATAATGAACGTGACATGAACTAAACATGTGCAAAATATGGTGTTGATAGGGTATGTTTTTCTTGAGTTATTGCAAAGAAAGTTGCAGAAAGAAAGAAATATTTCAATACAACGAATATAAGCTTTAATTTCAACCAAGTTTATTGACGTAATCCCGACATCGTATAAAAAACAAAAGGCACACTTACGATAGCCCAAAGTCTCAGCTACAACATATTAAAATCTGGGAGAAATTCACCGAAGCATAAGTGAGCTAGTGCTTGAAAAAGACAGTCATGTCAATTTTCATTTCAAGAAAAACTGCACTCCCATAGAGATTACACGTAAACTGGTCAAATTCGACAAGGTTACATTCAATCCATTTTTACGAGGTCATGCTGTCATTCAATCAAAATTGTGTTATTATATAACTGATAGAGCATTAAATTAGCTACAGCATATTGAAATCTGGGTGAAAATTGGCCAAGGATAAGAGAGATACGCTCGAGTAAACTTGAAATTTGATGACGTCATTTTGAAAATTTACTTTTTTTATTTTATTAAGAAATTTGATATCTTTTTATCATTTTTCCAGCATCGCCAACCCATGAAATGACATGTACAACTCATCAGCTTTCAGAATATGTTAAAAAAATGGGGGGTCACCGTCCATCCTGACGAGTAAAATTGGATTCAAAATTGGCAGTTTTTTGGCATTGTTGCACTGTATATCGCCATTGACGCGCGCGCGGATTTTCAACTTTGACGGGCCCGTATGACGTCATATTGAGTCGGATTGACTTGAAACTTGGTAGAAATATTCCTTGACATTTCAGGCATCCGATCTGTGTAAAAAAAGTGTAAATTTCTATTGCATATGAGCTGTACGTGCGTATGTGCACGCGCGCGTACGCGTCCGTCCAATTTTTTCAATTTTTCAAAAAATGCTCCAAATGGTCTGAAACGTGTCCAAAAAAAAATTGAGCTCGATTTGAGCATACAAATATTTCAACGCGCGCGTACGCGCACGTTTCAAGAGAAAGTATGCATTTTGAGAATATGAGTAAAATGCCCATAACTTGAAATATATGTGACGTAAATTTCATTGAAAAACTCCATTCCATTAATGAGATATGATTGAGAATGTGTTTTCATATAATGACGTCATAGTCACGTCACGATTGACCAATCACAATGATATTTTAGATTTGTCGTCTTTGGGACATGATACATATATGGTATGAGTTTGAAATTGATACTCTGAGAACTTTCTGAGTAAGTAGATGCACAAATTTTGTCCAGAAAGAAAGAAGAAGAACTAGACCCGGAATTTGTCAAGACTGACAAATTAGGTGATCCGATCTTTTGAAAATCAATGATTTGAGTTTTGATTCCAATATAGGCATGACTATACAGGTTTCATCTGTGTTTAGGGATATTAGCTGTGTGATGTTTGGATACTGATTTTGAAAAGGGAGTCAGGTCTGCCATCTATGGTACCAAATTCCGTTCACACTATAACGAAGATACAGAATAAAGTATATTTGAGCATTGAGCCAACTTTGCACTGCCAAGATGGCATCTGAACAAAAAGTGATTACTTTGTGAAATGATCGATGTGACATGGTCTTTGCGTGTGCAAAATATGGGAGAGATAGGACATGTATCAATACAGGATGAAACATTTATGATCTTTGACCCTTATTTACATATCAAGACGGTGTCTGATCAAGTAGTTGTTATTTTATGAAATAATGTACGTAACATGAACTAAACATGTGCAAAATATGGGGGTGAGAGGGGCTATTTTTCTTGAGTTATTGCAAAGAAAGTTGGAAAAAGAAAGATATATGAAAATACATCGAAGATAACCTTTAATTTCAACCATGTTTTTGGACGTGATCCCGACATCGTATGAAAAACAAAGGGGACACGTACGATAGCGCAAAGTCTCAGCTACAACATATTAAAATCTGGGAGAAATTCACCGAAGGGTAAGTGAGCTAGTCTCTTTTCGAAAATCAGTGATTTGAGTCCTGATCCCAATAGGCATGACCGTAAAGGTGTCATCTGTGGTTATGGACATTGGCCGTGTGATGTTTGGATTCTCATTTAGAAAAAAGAGAGTCGGGATTGCCATCTTTGGTTCCATATTCCGTATACACTATAACGAAGATACACAATGAAGTATATTTGATCATTGACAACACTTTGCACAGCCAAGATGGCATCTGAGAAAAAAACTGGTTATTTTGTGAAATGATCTTGGTAACGTGGTCTTTGTGTGTGCGAAATATTGGAAAGATAGAACATGTATTCACCAAGATACAGGATGATACATTTATGACCTGTGACCCTAATTTACCTACCCAAGATGGTGTTCGATCAAATAGTTGTTACCTTATAAAATAATGTACGTCACATGAACTAAACTTGTGCAAAATATGGGGTTCATAGGGAATGTCTTTCATGTGTTATTGCAAAGAAATTTGCAAAAAGAAAGAAATATGAAAATACATCGAAGCTAAGCTTTTATTAAGCGAAGTTTTTCGACGTGATTTCGACGTCGTATGAAAAACAAAAAAACAACGAAGGACACATTACCGATAGCGCATAGTTTCAGCTAACACATATTAAAATCTTGGAGAAATTCACCGTAGGATCAGTGAGATAGTGCTCGATAAAGACAGTCATGTTAATTTTCATTTCAAGAAAAACTGCACTCTTATAGAGATAACTCGTAAATGGCTCAGATTTGAAAAGGTTACCTTCAATCTATTTTTACGGGGTGAAGACTTCATCCAGCGAAATTGTTGAATGATTAAAACTAATAGAGTATTAAATAAGCTACAGCATACTGAAATGTGGGTGAAAATTGGCCAAGGATAAGAGAGATACGCTCGAGTAAACTTGAAATTTGATGACGTCATTTTGAAAATTTACTTTTTTAATTTTATTAAGAAATTTGATATCTTTTCATCATTTTTCCAGCATCGCCAACCCATGAAATGACATGTACAACTCATCAGCTTTCAGAATATGTTACAAAAATAGGGGGTCACCGTCCATCCTGACGAGTAAAATCGGATTCAAAATTGGCGGTTTTTTGGCATTGTTGCACTGTATATCGCCATTGACGCGCGCGCGGATTTTCAACTTTGACGGGCCCGTATGACGTCATATTGAGTCGGATTGACTTGAAACTTGGTAGAAATATTCCTTGACATTTCAGGCATCCGATTTGTGTAAAAAAAGTGTAAATTTCTATTGCATATGAGCTGTACGTGCGTATATGCACGCGCGCGTACGCGTCCGTCCAATTTTTTCAATTTTTCAAAAAATGCTCCAAATGGTCTGAAACGTGTCCAAAAAAAATTTGAGCTCGATTTGAGCATACAAATATTTCAACGCGCGCGTACGCGCACGTTTCAAGAGAAAGTATGCATTTTGAGAATATGAGTAAAATGCCCATAACTTGAAATATATGTGACGTAAATTTCATTGAAAAACTCCATTCCATTAATGAGATATGATTGAGAATGTGTTTTCATATAATGACGTCATAGTGACGTCACGATTGACCAATCACAATGATATTTTAGATTTGTCGTCTTTGGGACATGATACATATATGGTATGAGTTTGAAATTGATACTCTGAGAACTTTCTGAGTAAGTAGATGCACAAATTTTGTCCAGAAAGAAAGAAGAAGAAGAAGAAGAAGAACAAAGAATCCGTACAGATACAGAAGGTGATCCGAGAGGATACTCGGATCACCTAATGAAGCTAAGCTTTGATTACTTAAGCCGAGTTTTTCGACGTGCTTTTGACGTCGTATGAAAAAACGGAGAACTTATTACGATAGCGCAAAGTCTCAGCTACAACATATTAAAATCTGGGAGAAATTCATCGAAGGGTGAGTGAGCTCGTGCTGGATAAAGACAATCATGTCAATTTTCACATCTAGAAAAATTCCCTCCCGTAGAGATAACACGTCATAATGACGATAAAGAAAGAAGTACATATGACCTTTGACCCCACTTTGCACAGACAAGATGTCATCTGAGCAAAAAGTGGTTATTTTGTGATATGATCCTTGTAACATGGTCTTTACGTGTGCAAAATATGGGAAAGATAGGACATGAATTCACCAAGATACAGGATGAAACATTTATGACCTTTGACCCTTATTTACATACCCAAGATGGCATCTGATCAAGTACTTGTTATTTTATGAAATAATGAACGTGACATGAACTAAGCATGTGCAAAATATGGTGTTGATAGGGTATGTTTTTCTTGAGTTATTGCAAAGAAAGTTGCAGAAAGAAAGAAATATTTCAATACAACGAATATAAGCTTTAATTTCAACCAAGTTTATTGACGTAATCCCGACATCGTATAAAAAAACAAAAGGCACACTTACGATAGCCCAAAGTTTCAGCTACAACATATTAAAATCTGGGAGAAATTCACCGAAGCATAAGTGAGCTAGTGCTTGAAAAAGACAGTCATGTCAATTTTCATTTCAAGAAAAACTGCACTCCCATAGAGATTACACGTAAACTGGTCAAATTCGACAAGGTTACATTCAATCCATTTTTACGAGGTCATGCTGTCATTCAATCAAAATTGTGTTATTATATAACTAATAGAGTATTAAATAAGCTACAGCATACTGAAATGTGGGTGAAAATTGGCCAAGGATAAGAGAGATACGCTCGAGTAAACTTGAAATTTGATGACGTCATTTTGAAAATTTACTTTTTTAATTTTATTAAGAAATTTGATATCTTTTCATCATTTTTCCAGCATCGCCAACCCATGAAATGACATGTACAACTCATCAGCTTTCAGAATATGTTACAAAAATAGGGGGTCACCGTCCATCCTGACGAGTAAAATCGGATTCAAAATTGGCGGTTTTTTGGCATTGTTGCACTGTATATCGCCATTGACGCGCGCGCGGATTTTCAACTTTGACGGGCCCGTATGACGTCATATTGAGTCGGATTGACTTGAAACTTGGTAGAAATATTCCTTGACATTTCAGGCATCCGATTTGTGTAAAAAAAGTGTAAATTTCTATTGCATATGAGCTGTACGTGCGTATATGCACGCGCGCGTACGCGTCCGTCCAATTTTTTCAATTTTTCAAAAAATGCTCCAAATGGTCTAAAACGTGTCCAAAAAAAATTTGAGCTCGATTTGAGCATACAAATATTTCAACGCGCGCGTACGCGCACGTTTCAAGAGAAAGTATGCATTTTGAGAATATGAGTAAAATGCCCATAACTTGAAATATATGTGACGTAAATTTCATTGAAAAACTCCATTCCATTAATGAGATATGATTGAGAATGTGTTTTCATATAATGACGTCATAGTGACGTCACGATTGACCAATCACAATGATATTTTAGATTTGTCGTCTTTGGGACATGATACATATATGGTATGAGTTTGAAATTGATACTCTGAGAACTTTCTGAGTAAGTAGATGCACAAATTTTGTCCAGAAAGAAAGAAGAAGAAGAAGAAGAAGAACAAAGAATCCGTACAGATACAGAAGGTGATCCGAGAGGATACTCGGATCACCTAACTAGACTCGGAATTTGTCAAAACTGACAAATTAGGTGATCCGATCTATTGGGAAATCAATGATTTGAGTCCTGATAGAGTCCTGATAGAGATAACACGTCATAACAAAGGTACAGAAAAAAGTACACATGACCTTTGACCCCACTTTGCACAGACAAGATGGCATCTGAGCAAAAAGTAGTTAATTTGTGAAATGATTCTTGTAACATGGTCTTTACATGTGCAATATATGGGAAAAATAGGACATGTATTTATTAAGATACAGGATGAAATATTTATGACTTTTGACCCTAATTTACATACCCAAGATGGTGTCCGATCAAGTAGTTGTTATTTTATGAAATAATGTACGTAACATGAACTAAACATGTGCAAAATATGGGGGTGATAGGGACTGTCTTTCTTGAGTTATTGCAAAGAAAGTTGCAGAAAGAAAGAAATATCTCAATACATCGAAGATAAGCTTTAATTTCAACCAAATTTTTTGACGTGATGCCGACGTCGTATGAAAAAACGAAGGGCACACTTACGATAGCCCAAAGTCTCAGCTACAACATATTAAAATTTAGGAGAAATTCACCGAAGCATAAGTGAGCTAGTGCTCGAGAAAGATAGTCATGTTAATTTTCATTTCCAGAAAAAATGCACTCCCATAGAGATAACACGTAAACTGGTTAAATTTGACAAGATTACTTTCAATCCATTTTTACGAGGTGATGCAGTCATCCAATCAAAATGCTGTCAGTATGTTAATGAAAGAGCATTTAATAAGCTACAACATACTGAAATTTGTGTGAAAATCAGCAAAGGATAAGTGAAATACGCTCGAGTGAACTTGAATTTTGATGACGTCATTTTGAAAATTTACTTTTTTTACTTTATTAAGAAATTTGATATCTTTTAATCATTTTTTCAGCATTGCCAACCCATGAAATAACATGTACAACTCATCAGCTTTCAGAATATGTAAAGAAAATGGGGGGTCACCGTCCATCCTGACGAGTAAAATCGGATTTAAAATTGGCGGTTTTTTGGCATAGTTACACTGTATATCGCCATTGACGCGCGCGCGGAATTTCAACTTTGACGGGCCTGTATGACGTCATATTGAGTCGGATTGACTTGAAACTTGGTAGAAATATTTCTTGACTTTTCAGGTATCCAATCGAAGTAAATAAACGGGAAATTTCTATTGCATATGAGCTGTGCGTGCGTATATGCGCGCGCGCATACGCGTCCGTCCAATTTTTTAAATTTTTCAAAAAATGCTCCAAATGGTCTGAAACGTGTGCAAAAAAAATTTGAGCTCGATTGGAGCATACAAATATTTCAACGCGCGCGTACGCGCGCTTTTTAATAATAAATATGAATTTTGATAATATGAGTAGAATGCGCTTAACTTGAAATATATGTGACGTAAATTTCATTGAAAAATTCCATTCCAATAATGAGATATGAATGAAAATGTGTTTTCATATAATGACGTCATAGTGACGTCACGGTCGACTGATCACTATGATTTTACTTGCGCTGTCGTCTTTGGGACATGATACATACATGGCATAATTTTGAAATTGATAGGAACAGGACTTTCTGAGCTAACCTCTGCACAACTTTTGGGGAGAAATAAAGAAAAAGAAGAAGAAGAAGAAAGAATCCGTACAGAAACAGAAGGTGATCCGAGAGGATACTCGGATCACCTAACTAGAACCGGAATTTGTCAACACTGACAAATTAGGTGATCCGATCTCTTTGGAAATCAATGATATTTGTATTGATCCATATAGGCATGACCAAACAGGTTTCATCTGTGTTAATAGGGACATTGACCGTGTGATGTTTGGATTCTCATTTAGAAAAGGGAGTGAGACCTGCCATCTTTGGTACCGAATTCCGTATACACTATCGGAAATACAGAATGAAGTATATTTGACCTTTGACCTCACTTTGCACACCCAAGATGGCGTCTAAGCAAAAAGTGGTTATCTTATTGTAGCCCTGTGAAGAAATAGGCGGGCATTGAGAAGGAGGTCGGTTCAAGGCCATTGCCCATCCCCTCCTACAAGCCAATTGTATGAAGTTTTAGTTGTTGAGTTATATTTTTTTGTTTTTCATAGTGTGGTTTTTAAGAATTGCTGAGGTCAGGGATATTGGGCAATACGTATAATAAGGGACAAAGAAAAGGAAAGAAAATTTGGACAATATGTATAATAAGGGACAAAGAACAGAAAGGAGAAATTTGGATGATGTCCAGAGTAAGGGAAATAGGGTGAAAGGAAATAATATAGCATATTTTGTTAACAAAGGGGGAAAGAGAAATCAGGAAGATAGGTCCAGGCAAGGGCAGGGTTGGTATTTATGATATGTGCATCAAGGGATAATTTGGGGGGCGGAAGGTGCGAAAGTAAGGGTTTATTTGACAGGACATGTGAAACTGTTCCATTTGGGGAACGAGATTAAAGGGCCGATGTCAGTAGTATAGGGCAGAAGGGAAGTTGAAGCAAACCGGCAGGGAGTCGGACCGTCTACCGGAAGTTTAATAGGGCCAGGGGGGTTTGGGAACCAATCACATGTCGGTAAAAAGACCACCTGATGCCTCAGAACCAATAGGAAATAAGAAGATAGGGAATTAAGAAATACATAGATGGTTAGGATATAAATACAGCTTAGTAGGGTTAGAAAGGACACAGACCGACACACAGAGACAGAGGGAGAAGAGAAGGGGCGAAAGAGAGCGATTCCAGTCACCATTTAAGGGGGGAAGTTGGTTTTCCGCCAGCCTAGGGCACATCATCACACCCAGTTCCAACCGGTCCCGAACTTTGCTATTTTGTCTGCCAGTTTCCGAACTTTGTAAATTTTGTACCAACCCGAGAGGAAGAAAGAGGCAGAGAGAGGTGCTCTCGTATTTTAGCCCATTGTCATAAGTGTACCACCGAAAGGCCCCCTTCCCCCCTTCCACCGTTCATCCAGTCCCTTTAACTATTAAACTACGGGAGAGTGCGAACTGAGAACATTCATCTGAACCGTGAGGCAGTCCGACGCCCGTAACCTTGAGTGGACCCCTCCCACAGCAGCGGGAATCGGGCTGAGCCTCGCGCGCACTGACACCTAAGCCTCCAGGCATTGTCGACTTAGACTGTCCGTTGAACCCCGAGACTGCAATCCAGTGACCCGTAGGCGAGGCCAGAGGAGAAGAGAGCAGAAGTCGCCCTGCCACCCCAGTCCGCCAGTGCATCGACGGGGGATCCTGCGTGCCAGAGACCAGAACCAGCTCACCCGAAAGAAGCGATAAGTGGCCACACCCTACTAATTTCATCCTCCCAATTAATACCACCCCCTTCCTTTCGTAGAAGTAAGTTATTTTAAACAGTCGGCACCACCCCGTTGGGGGTAGCGTGGTGTAGGTTGGCTCAGGCGGAGCAGTATTGATGTACGGGTAACACCGAGAGCTACCTCTATTTATTTAAGCTTAGGGTTCATGTATAGTGATAATCATAATTCCATGATGAGTATAATTTGTTAAGCCGACTGCACGAGATAATTGTTATACCAAACGCTTATTTGTGATCCTATCGCCGGGAAGTCAGGCCCTTAGGCAAGGCCGGTAAATAAACGTGCGATCTTTTCTTTACCCCAAACGCACTTGCTTTTCCTTGTAAACTTGACTGGAATTGTGTCATATTTTTGATTGTTCTAATTCATTAATTGTTCGAGTGGTGTGTCCTCTAGCCCCAGGACGAGTAGACTACTAGCTAACAGACCCTTTGGAAAATAAACTCCAGTTTACTCGGATTAACCTGTCGACCTAGTGTCGAGCCCCTTCCCCGAGAGCGGAGGTTGGGGGTGGGCTAGAGCGGAACTCCAGACCTTTCGCGTTATCAGCACGATGCTCTTCTTTTAATTAAATACAAAACATTTTCCAATGACGAAGGCCTAATTGTATAATTGTCTCAGGCAGTCGGCATGTTTTTCTTTGGACGCAGTGTGTGTGTGTGCCAACAGTATTAATTTCTTTATAATAACAATATTGTAGTGTACATTGGTGTTACGGTGCAAGTTACATTCATAATTTGTTGTTGTTGTTAACATTGTTTTGGGCAAATACACGATAGTTTCAATGAGTAACCGAGGGGGAGGCGTAAAATATTTGGAATTGATTCTAGACGAACAATTGTGGGCTCTCCTCCGAAGACATTCCGGGTTCTTCGCGGGGCAGGCAGAATTTTTGGAAGCGTTTGGCAAGCCCCTCCCCCTTAAGTACCAGTTTGGGGTACCTTGGCATATCCAAGAGCCCCTGGCAATATTTTCCATCTTGGTTGACGGGTTATTGCAGAAGCCAGATTTTCTCATATTGCATATTGAGGATTTCGTGGAGCTGTGTAGTTGTATACTTGTAGACGAACTAGTGATCGTAGGATTAATAGCGGGGTCGAGTGGGGGGTACCAGCCCACCGAAGGCGCGTTTTTGCGCCATATTTTTCAGGCCGAGAAAAGGGAGTACAACCGGTTGGCGTCATTCCTTTACAGCAGCCTGGGACTAACGGAGACGCGGTGGTACCATAAAAACCAGACTTTAGACGAATTTGAGCAGCAGTTTAGCTGGGTGGTGCTACCAAATTTAATACGGCAGCACCGTCCGGTGCACTGTGCGGCTCACCAAAATCAGCGCGATTATACTCACCCTCTGCTTCTGCGATTTCCAGGCCTGACGCTAAGGCCCAGTGTCTTAGGTTTCGGTAACGAACCCCGGGCTGCTGTGGCGCATCAGGCGGATCCCTGGAATAACTCTCCAGCCCTCCCTGACAACCCACCCAGTTTGCCCAGCCATTCCCCGGTCCTCCCCATCCATTCCCCCGGTCTCCCACCCCCCAACCAGCAGTTCGACCGGCGGAACGACCGCCCCGCTATCCCTGGCCGCGGGCGCGAACATTCTGTCGTGTAGATTTAGAGCGCTATTGGATTCGGACAATCATAATAGGGATAAGTTAGGGTCTCAGGGAGGATTATTCATTATAAGACGTAATTTGGGTCGATTGCGAATTGCGATTTTGCACGAAGAATAGTGTGTCCGAAATTTCGCGCAAATAACGTTAATTGATGGGCAGAGAGGATATAGTAGAATTTTGTACGGAGCACTGGCTAGTCATCGCCGTTGGGGTAGTATTGTTACTGCTGTTATTGATCGTTCTAATTATTTGCATTTCGATTTACGGGTTTTGAGCATTCATTTTGATTAGGTCGTCAACCATTTTTGTTGTTTTACATAGCATTAAGATTTTGTATTAATAGGAGTTACGTGTAATTATTAGGACATTTTTTTTTCGACGGAGCGACAAATCATGGCGGCCCGCGCCGATTGCGTAATCCTAGTGAAGAATCTCGCCCCTGAGATAACTGAAAAGGACTTGACCACTTTTTTTAAGAGTATTGGGGGCATAGAGCAGGTCCAGCTGGGACTAGACTCAATCACTAATGAACCCACAGGGACAGCATATTGTGTTTTCGATTCGCCTTCCCGTGTCGCCAAGGCTCTTTCTTTAGAGGACCCTAAGTTGGGCTCCCGGGTCCTAACCCTCGAGGAGGCTCCCAAGAGACTTCTCAAGTTAAGTGTAAAGGAGCAGGAGGACGAGCCGGGGGGCGCCGCCACTCCCCAGGTGGTCCTGCAGAACTCGGTTCGCCTCTCCCAGTTTAGTGGGGACCCGAAACTGAAAGGGGGGGAAGTTGATTTTGAGCTGTGGAAGTATGAAGTAGAATGCCTCCAGCGGGATAGTTCGTGTAGTTCTGAGGCGCTTGCCCGGCTAGTTAGACGGTCGCTTCGGGGGGAAGCCAGTCAGTTAGTTTTGCACCTTGGCATAGACGCCACCGTGGGGCAAATACTCGATAAACTCGAAGGGTTCTACGGGACGGTGGAATCCGGGGCCGTCCTTCTCCAACAACTCTACGCTGCAAAGCAAGCCCCAGACGAAACGATTTCCGCCTTTAGTGCAAGATTGCAATTAGCCATAGACAAAGCTGAGGGGCGAGGGGGGATAGCCCCCCAAGCCAAAGATGAGACACTCCGGGTCGTATTCTGGAAAGGATTAGGTAGGGAAGTGATCAAAACGGCCATACGCCACAAATACGATATGGTCACCTCCTTCGATGAGCTGGTGCGCGTCGCCAGACTCGTCGAACAGGAGCAGGAGGACTTCAAGAAATTCCACACACCTAGTTCCGGGGTGCGAACACGGGTAGGGATCCACGCCAGCCAGGCTGAGAAGAGTAAACCCGATATAGTGGACGAAATTAAGGCCCTTAGGGATCGGGTCCAGGCCATGGAAATGGGAAGGCGGCCTCCCCGGAGTAGTACCCCACCCCCACAAGAGAGGCGATGCTATAATTGTGGCCAGCCGGGCCACTTTGCGAGGGATTGTGGTAGGCCAGCTCCCAGATTAAATCCACAACCCCCACGCCCTGTAGTTCCCACACCCCCGGAACGAAACTCGCCTAGGTATGGACCACAAATGTTCTCACCCCCTCCTCCCCGCTACGGAACCATGGGTCCATTAAACGGAGTCAGGCCTCCGCCAAGGGGCGGGCGGTAGGCCGTGTATGTAGTGGACAAGTAAGAGGGCAAGGCTCCTCATCTCAGTTATTAGGACGAATGATTGGTTTCTCAAATGAGGGAGTTGCTCTCTTAGGGGGACACAGATGTAAATGTCTAGTGGACACAGGAGCTCAGGTAACCTCATTAAGCAAGTCATTTTATGAAAGGCACCTTTCGAATTATTCCCTGCATGACATAGGTGAGCTGTTAACAATAGAGGGCGCAAATGGGCAAGCGGTGCCATACATAGGGTATATTGAGGTAGCCGTGTCCCTACCTGGTTCCTTGCCGCGAAACACAACCATCGATGCCCCCATTCTTATAGTCCCTGACACCCCCTATAATAAGAAAGTGCCCCTGTGTGTAGGTACCAATGTAATACAGGCCAGCATTGACTTAGGCACGGAAGAATTTGGACGGGATTTTGTTTCCGGTGATTACGTGACCCCGACTTGGCAGTTAGTGTATGCATGCATGCAGACCCCCATAGTGAAAAATTCTGAAGGCAGCATAGGAGTGGCAAGAAACGCTTCCAAGCGGGCCACACCCGTACCCCCTAACCAGGCTGTGATAGTAGACGCTGAAGTTTGCCTCCCGCAAGCTAATGTGAGTTATGAGGTGGCATTAGAGCCCCAAGCCAATCTCCCCAGTGGCCTCGTTATTAACCCGTGTACAGTGCTAATTGATAGAGAGAGGCAGAATTGTAATCGCATCCCTGTATTGGTAGAGAATCATACAGACACCCCTATTTGGCTGTATCGAAAGCAGAAGTTAGGGATGGTCCAGTTGTGTAGGGTGCAAGGGGAAGTGCATGCGACCCGAATGAGTGCTGGTATAAACCCCCCGTCCACTGATGTGCCCGATGGGAATTATCCAGACGCTGAGGCCAGTAGCGAAGGTGCAGAGGGGTTGGATTTTACAGGGTCCCCCGCCTCCCCAGAAGACATAGATAGGGTAAGGACGATGATAGATGGGTATCCCCAGGCTTTTAGTAGGTCGGATCATGATTTAGGCCATAGCAACATAGTGACACATAGGATACCTTTGAACGATGAACAACCGTTCCGCGAGCGCTACCGCCGAATACCCCCTGCCATGTATGATGAGGTGCGCGAACACCTGAGGATGATGCAGGAGTCAGGTGTAATTCGGGAGTCATTTTCCCCGTACGCAAGCCCCATCGTCTTGGTAAGGAAGAAGGATGGTTCTTTGCGCTTTTGCATAGACTTTCGCAAGTTAAACCAGCGCACTGTCCGAGACTCGTACGCATTGCCCCGCATAGACGAGACCTTGCAAATGCTCCAGGGTGCCAGATGGTTTAGTTCACTAGATCTAAAATCGGGATACTGGCAACTGGAAATTGATGAAAAAGACAAGCCAAAAACTGCATTTGTTCTGCCCCCACCTTTTGGTCTATGGGAATGTAACCGCATGCCATTCGGGTTGTGTAATGCCCCTAGTACGTTTCAGAGAGCCATGGAAAAATGCTTAGGAGATTTAAACCACACCTGCTGTGTCGTCTATTTGGACGACATAATTATCTTCAGTAGAACAGTAGACGAGCATATTACACGCCTAGGTGCCGTAGTCGATAGATTAACCCGAAATGGGTTCAAGTTAAAAGCGTCCAAGTGTAAATTGTTACAGACTAGGGTGAAATACTTAGGGCACGTCCTCTCAGAGAATGGAATCGAAACTGACCCAGACAAGACAGCCAGTGTACGACAGTGGCCTACTCCCACCAATGTAAAAGAATTGCGTACGTTTCTCGGCCTAGTGAGTTATTACCGTAAATTCATTCCCAATTTTTCGAAAATTGCGAGCCCCCTGAACGAGTTGCTCGGAGGATCAAAGAAGCGTAAAACCAAGACCAAGACACCAAGCCCCAACCCCGCGCCCCCGTGGGAATGGAGCGCCAGGCGCGACAATGCCTTTAAGGAGTTAAAGGAAAGGTTGACACAGGCCCCCATCTTGCAATATGCTGATTTTTCCAAGCCCTTTATATTGCACACAGATGCCAGCACTCATGGGTTAGGCGCTGCCCTCTACCAGGTGGACGGCGATGGTAGGGAGCGCGTCATTGCATACGCTAGTAGGTCAGTGAATCGAAGTGAGAAGAATTGTCCGGCCCACAAGCTAGAGTTCCTCGCCTTAAAGTGGGCGGTAACAGAAAAATTCCATGATTACTTGTACGGTAATAAGGTGCATGTATACACTGACAATAACCCCCTGACTTATGTGTTAACCACCGCAAAGCTTGACGCCGCGGGCCACCGCTGGCTAGCAGCCTTGGCTAATTATGATTTAACGTTGACGTATCGCTCAGGTAAACTGAATGTAGATGCCGATGCCCTGTCCCGACGTCCGGAACAGGCGACATCTGGCCTGGTTGAGGAACCAGTGCCCCAAATCCCCGCAGAATCGCTAAAAGCCGTCGCTGAATACGTCAGTGGAATGGGCTCCGAGAGCGTGCCGCGTGTACATGCAATGAGTGGTGTCACAGGGGTCAACGACCCCGCCTGTGCTACTGAGGATACGGGCAGTGGCGAAATGCACAGTTTCCCGAACCCGCCACCTGATTGGGCCGAGGAGCAGCGAATAGATCCGACCATTAGTAGAGTAATCAGTTATTTAGATGGGGACGAACGCCCACCACTTAGTGTAAGAAGGAAAGAATCAGGAGAGGTACAGGCACTGTTAAAGGACTGGGATAAATTAGTTCTAAGGGAGGGAGTACTATACAGGCGAAGAGTAGAGCAGGATAAGGAGATTATGCAGCTTGTCCTACCCAGGTCATATCGGCAAATAGTGCTAACATCGCTTCACGATAACGTCGGACATTTGGGTATAGAGAGGACCACTGATTTAGTTAGAGAGAGGTTTCATTGGCCGCTCCTTGGGAAAGACGTTAAGCATTATGTAAGCACATGTGGACGTTGTCTACGACGGAAAGGAGCCCCTAATGCCCGAAATACTGCCCCCCTTGTTAACGTAGAAACGAGTAGGCCATTAGAGTTGGTATGTATGGACTATTTGTCACTAGAGGAGTCGAAGGGGGGATACAATAGCATCCTGGTCATTACCGACCACTTCACACGATATGCAGTCGCCGTCCCTACTAGGAACCAAACGGCCAACACTACGGCCAAGGCATTGTTTGATCATTTCCTCGTTCATTATGGGTTTCCTGAACGATTACATTCCGATCAAGGTAGAAATTTTGAGTCCGAGGTTATCCAGCAATTATGTAAGTTAGTGGGAACAAAGCGATCTCGGACCACGCCCTATCACCCCCAGGGTAACGGAGCATGCGAGCGCATGAATCGAACTTTGTTAGGTATGTTAGGGACCCTGCCAAATGATAAGAAGGCATATTGGAAGTTGCATGTGGCGCCCTTGGTTCACGCGTATAATTGCACTAAGCACGACGTGACAGGCTTTTCCCCTTTTTATTTGATGTACGGTAGACACCCCCGCCTCCCAGTTGACTTGTATTTGGGCCTTCCAACAAGGAATGATAGCACGACCGACCCCCGTGGGTATGTGGCGGGTCTGCGGGATAGACTAAATTACGCGTACCGCCTAGCGTCCGATCGAAGCGAGACGGCGCGTGCCAAAAACAAGACAGCATACGACAAAGGGATTAAAGAAAACAAGCTAGAGGTTGGCGACCGTGTACTTGTCAGAAATGTGGGGTTAAAGAATAAAAACAAGCTGGCTGACAAGTGGGAGAGTACCCCATATATCGTAATGGCACGACCAAACAGTGATATCCCTGTGTTTAGGGTTTGTCCAGAAATAGGATCTGGCCGAGAGCGGGTTTTACACCGCAATTTATTATTGCCGTGCAATTTCTTGCCTGTGGACCGCAGGGGGGTTGATAATAAACAGGTTAGGCCAAATTTAGGTAGACCGCGTAGGGATGCGCCCCAATGGAATAAAGGTGGAAACAGTGATAAAGAGGACAGTGAATCCGAAGACGAGATGATTGAGTGGCTCAAAGATGGCGGCTATGAGCCACCTCCCGATCGAGAGCCAGCCGCCCAACCTACAGGTGAAAAAGTAGGAGATGACATAGAATGTAGTAACGAAATTGTTCACGAAGCCTTAGAATTTGATGATTATGGTGATGAAGATGCTGCACCTGTGCCAAAAGAGAATAGAGAAGGGACCTCGCATTTCGAGGATGATCCGCCTGTTCGGCGATCACGAAGACACCCGCGTCCTCCGGACAGGTGGGCACACCATATGAATATGATTGTAACGCCGATTGTGAATTCCGGTGGCGATGTCGTAAAATTCCTTGCGTTGCTGCTCTGCGTAGAAGTGATTTTGTTTTTCTGCTCCAAAGAAGGGCTTCTTGTCACCGCACTCATAGTTTTTGTATTTAGCGAAAAATGCAGGCGGAGCGTTGGTCGAGCTGTTGGGGAATTATTTGACATTTTTGGCTACGCAGAAGAGAGGGGTAGCGCGAGGCAGGAGAGGCATGCGTCCCCGCAAGGTGTAAATAAATGACGTCAAACCGGTCTCCAAGCCAGGTGTAGGACTTTTTGGATTTTATTATTCCCGTGAAATTTTGTTGTGATTGTTGGCAGTGAGTGAAGGACGCCAATTTTTATGTTTTTGTTGAGGGTTCATTTTTTTTCTGATTGTTGTAGATATATTGTTTTATTCGGTAAATGAGAGATGCTGTAACTTTGGTCGAGATTCCGAATGAATCGGAATCAGCATGACACGATGGGCTGCCCTGTGCGAGTGGCCCTGTTTGTTATTTATGTTTTGTATTTGTATTACGTGTCATCGCCCAAAAGTATGCAGCATATGGGGATTAAGGTAGAGTACTGAGTACGTTGAGTGAAATTGACATAAAGTTGTGAAGTTAATGAACAGAATTTAATTCGTAACTAGTCACAAGCCGCTGCGGGATCAGTTGTTATCCCCGATAGAAGCGAAGGGACGTAGGGAGCGCCCTAGCGAGCCTCCTGGTCGTTCGACCATGATTATGGTTTCATAATAATGTAAACATGTGTGCAGATGGTGACGATGTATGTAGGAGTAAATCGTCTCGTTTAAGAGTCCATGATGAGCCCACAACATGATTCAGAAAAAAAATACCTCATGTGTAAATTCTTGGTTGTCAGCTCATGTTAACGATGGAACATGGAGACAGTAGAGAAGAGCCTGTAACAGTTGTGTTGACTGGCTGAGCGTTGGAAATTTGTATACCCTTGTTATATGCCAGTATATTATGCCATATGCTTAACGAGTTTATGTTTTCCTCATGGTGGCCGATATAATATGGTCCCCAAGAGACACATTTGGGACACGTGCCAGTAACTTTGCCGTAGTGTTGGAGTGCCGGACCCTCGTGAGCTCCCGGCCTAGCGTGTTTAATGTTTCGTGTACATAAAGCCAGTGTATCTACCCGTAGGCATTGTATTCGTAATTTTGTAGTTGCATATTTGTATTTTACTTTATCGAATTGTTTATTGGAATGCTTTGAGTTTCGTAATGGTTACGCTGTTAGGAATATAGAGTCGCCAAACACACACACACTCGCATTTGATAACGGCAAAGGCCGTCAGTTATTTTATTTTGCTTAATTGTTCGCTTGGAGGAATAATAGTTGTTTTGTATGCTGGGTCCCGAAATGGGCCAGCGTTAAAGGGACAGTGTGATGCTGAATATTAAGTTTGAACCGGAATAAGGATAGGAGATTGTGACAGTACATTATCAGTCACACACGCCCATAGTAATAATTGAATGTGTTAAGTATATATATTGTTTATTTCCCAATGTTGGGGACAACATTTTTGGGCCAGGGGGAAGATGTAGCCCTGTGAAGAAATAGGCGGGCATTGAGAAGGAGGTCGGTTCAAGGCCATTGCCCATCCCCTCCTACAAGCCAATTGTATGAAGTTTTAGTTGTTGAGTTATATTTTTTTGTTTTTCATAGTGTGGTTTTTAAGAATTGCTGAGGTCAGGGATATTGGGCAATACGTATAATAAGGGACAAAGAAAAGGAAAGAAAATTTGGACAATATGTATAATAAGGGACAAAGAACAGAAAGGAGAAATTTGGATGATGTCCAGAGTAAGGGAAATAGGGTGAAAGGAAATAATATAGCATATTTTGTTAACAAAGGGGGAAAGAGAAATCAGGAAGATAGGTCCAGGCAAGGGCAGGGTTGGTATTTATGATATGTGCATCAAGGGATAATTTGGGGGGCGGAAGGTGCGAAAGTAAGGGTTTATTTGACAGGACATGTGAAACTGTTCCATTTGGGGAACGAGATTAAAGGGCCGATGTCAGTAGTATAGGGCAGAAGGGAAGTTGAAGCAAACCGGCAGGGAGTCGGACCGTCTACCGGAAGTTTAATAGGGCCAGGGGGGTTTGGGAACCAATCACATGTCGGTAAAAAGACCACCTGATGCCTCAGAACCAATAGGAAATAAGAAGATAGGGAATTAAGAAATACATAGATGGTTAGGATATAAATACAGCTTAGTAGGGTTAGAAAGGACACAGACCGACACACAGAGACAGAGGGAGAAGAGAAGGGGCGAAAGAGAGCGATTCCAGTCACCATTTAAGGGGGGAAGTTGGTTTTCCGCCAGCCTAGGGCACATCATCACACCCAGTTCCAACCGGTCCCGAACTTTGCTATTTTGTCTGCCAGTTTCCGAACTTTGTAAATTTTGTACCAACCCGAGAGGAAGAAAGAGGCAGAGAGAGGTGCTCTCGTATTTTAGCCCATTGTCATAAGTGTACCACCGAAAGGCCCCCTTCCCCCCTTCCACCGTTCATCCAGTCCCTTTAACTATTAAACTACGGGAGAGTGCGAACTGAGAACATTCATCTGAACCGTGAGGCAGTCCGACGCCCGTAACCTTGAGTGGACCCCTCCCACAGCAGCGGGAATCGGGCTGAGCCTCGCGCGCACTGACACCTAAGCCTCCAGGCATTGTCGACTTAGACTGTCCGTTGAACCCCGAGACTGCAATCCAGTGACCCGTAGGCGAGGCCAGAGGAGAAGAGAGCAGAAGTCGCCCTGCCACCCCAGTCCGCCAGTGCATCGACGGGGGATCCTGCGTGCCAGAGACCAGAACCAGCTCACCCGAAAGAAGCGATAAGTGGCCACACCCTACTAATTTCATCCTCCCAATTAATACCACCCCCTTCCTTTCGTAGAAGTAAGTTATTTTAAACAGTCGGCACCACCCCGTTGGGGGTAGCGTGGTGTAGGTTGGCTCAGGCGGAGCAGTATTGATGTACGGGTAACACCGAGAGCTACCTCTATTTATATAAGCTTAGGGTTCATGTATAGTGATAATCATAATTCCATGATGAGTATAATTTGTTAAGCCGACTGCACGAGATAATTGTTATACCAAACGCTTATTTGTGATCCTATCGCCGGGAAGTCAGGCCCTTAGGCAAGGCCGGTAAATAAACGTGCGATCTTTTCTTTACCCCAAACGCACTTGCTTTTCCTTGTAAACTTGACTGGAATTGTGTCATATTTTTGATTGTTCTAATTCATTAATTGTTCGAGTGGTGTGTCCTCTAGCCCCAGGACGAGTAGACTACTAGCTAACAGACCCTTTGGAAAATAAACTCCAGTTTACTCGGATTAACCTGTCGACCTAGTGTCGAGCCCCTTCCCCGAGAGCGGAGGTTGGGGGTGGGCTAGATTATGAAATGATTCTTGTAACATGGTCTTTGCGTGTGCAAAATATGGGAAAGATAGGACATGTATTCACCAAGATACAGGATGAAACATTTATGACCTTTGACCCTAATTTACATACCCAAGATGGTGTCCGATCAAGTAGTTGTTATTTTATGAAATAATGTACGTGACATGTACTAAACATGTGCAAAATATGAGATTGGTAGCCACTGTTGTTGTTCATCTATTGCACAGAAAGTAGTAGAAAGAAAGAAAAATAAAGAAAAAATTATGTTATTTTATAGAAATTTGAAGGGGAAGCGTAAAAAAAAATCTGAAAAAGACAAAGTAAGGAAAGGGAGATTAAGATTAACTAAAGAAAAAGAAGAAAAAAGTGTTTTAAAAAATTTAAAAAAATATTGGCAGGGGTGAGCCTCGAACCAGGGACCTTAGGATTACGAGTCGGATGCGCTACGCAATGACCTATTTCATTCTCCATAGGCCCTGTGTATTAAGCAAAATGACGCTGCATCGAAGCCTCGTGCCATTTTCAACCAAGTTTTTCGACATGATGCCGACGTTGTATGAAAAAATGGAGGGCACACTTACGATAGCCCAAAGTCTCAGCTACAACATACTAAAATCTGGGAGAAATTCACCGAAGCATAAGTGAGCTAGTGCTCGAAAAAGAGAGTCATGTCAATTTTCACTGCCAGAAAAACTGCCCTCCCATAGAGATAACACGTAAACTGGGCAAATTTGACAATATTACTTTCAATCCATTTTTACGAGGTGATGCCGTCATCCAATCAAAATGTTGTAATTATATTAATGAAAGATCATTTTATAAGCTACAACATACTAAAATCTGGGTGTAAATTGGCAAAGGATAGGTGAGATACGCTCGAGTGAACTTGAAATATGATGACGTCATTTTGAAAATTTACTTTTTTTACTTTATTAAGAAATTTGATATCTTTTAATCATTTTGCCAGCATCGCCAACCCATGAAATAACATGTTTGACTCATCAGCTTTCAGAATATGTACAGAAAATGGGGGGTTACCGTCCATCCTGACGAGTAAAATCGGATTTAAAATTGGCGTTTTTTTGGCATCGTTGCACTGTATATCGCCATTGACGCGCGCGCGGAATTTCAACTTTGACGGGCCCGTATGACGTCATATTGAGTTGGATTGACTTGAAACTTGGTAGAAATATTCCTTGACATTTTAGGCATCCGATAAGTGTAAAAAAACGGGAAATTTCAATTGCATATGAGCTGTGTGGGCGAATATGTGCGCGCGCGTACGCGTCCGTCCAATTTTTTCAATTTTTCAAAAAATGCTCCAAATGGTCTGAAACGTGTGCAAAAAAATTTTGAGCTCGATTTGAGCATACAAATATTTCAACGCGCGCGTACGCGCACGTTTTAAGAGAAAATATGAATTTTGAGAATATGAATAAAATGCCCATAACTTGAAATGTATGTGACGTAAATTTCATTGAAGAATTCTATTCCATTAATGAGATATGATTGAAAATGTGTTTTCATATAATGACGTCATAGTGACGTCACGGTTGACTGATCACTAGGATTTTACTTGATCTGTCGTCTTTGGGACATCATACATACATGGTATAAGTTTGACATTGAACGGTAATGCACTTTCTGAGCTAACCGCTGCACAAATTTTGCCCAGAAATAAAGAAGAACTAGAGATTGTAATTTGTCATTACTGACAAATTAAGGTGATCCGATTTTTTTTTCATCAATGATTCGAGTCCTGATCGCAATAGGCATGACCATACAGGTTTCGTCTGTTGTTAAAAACGTTGGCCGTGTGATGTTTGAATTCTCGTTTAGAAAAGGGAGTCATATCTGCCATCTTTGGTACCAAATTCCGTATACACTAGATAACGAAGATACAACAAATACATATCACCTTTGACCCACCGTTACACTCCCAAGATGGCATCTGAGGAAAAAGTGGTTATTTTGTGAAATGATTCTTGCGACATCGTCTATACGTGTGCAAAATATGGGAAAGATAGGACAGGTATTCGCCAAGATACAAGATGAAACATTTATGACCTTTGACCCTAATTTACATACCCAATATGTTGTCCGATCAAGTAGTTGTTATTTTTTGAAATAATGTACGTGACATGAACTAAACATGTGCAGAATATGGGGGTGATAGGGCGTGTTTTTCTTGAGTTATTGCAAAGAAAGTTGCAGAAAGAAAGAAATATCTCAATACATAGAAGATAAGCTTTAATTTCAACCAATTTTTTATCGTAATTCCGACATCGTATGAAAAAACGAAGGAAACGAAACGATAGCGCAAAGTCTCAGCTACAACATATTAAAATCTGGGAGAAATTCACCGCAGGGTAAGTGAGCTAGTGCTCGATAAAGACAATCATGTCAATTTTCACATTTAAAAAAATTCCCTCCCATAGAGATAACACGTCATAACGAAGATACAAAAAGAAGTACATATGACGTTTGACCTCAATTTGCACAGAAAAGATGGCATCTGAGTAAAAAGTGGTTATTTTGTGAAATGATCCTTGTAGCATGGTCTTTGCGTTTGCAAAATATGGGAAAGATAGGACATGTATTCACTAAGATACAGGATGAAACACTTATGACCTTGACCCTAATTTACATACCCAAGATGGTGTCCGATCAAGTAGTTGTTATTTTATGAAATGATGTACGTGACATGAACTAAACATGTGCAGAATATGGGGGTGATAGGGCGTGTTTTTCTTGAGTTATTGCAAAGAAAGTTGCAGAAAGAAAGAAATATCTCAACACATCGAAGATAAGCCTGAATTTCAACCAAAATTTTTGACGTGATCCCGACATCGTATGAAAAAACGAAGGGCACACTTACGGTAGCGTGAAGTCTCAGCTACAACATATCAAAATCTGGGAGAAATTTACCGAAGGGTAAGTGAGCTAGTGCTCGATAAAGATAGTCATGTCAATTTTCATTTCCAGAAAAACTGCACTCCCATAGAGATAACACGTAAACTGGTCAAATTTGACAAGGTTACTTTCAATCCATTTTTACGAGGTGATACCGTTATCCAATCAAAATTTTGTAACTTTATGTTTGAAAGAACATTAAATAAGCTACAACATACTGAAATCTGGGTGAAAATTAACAAAGGACTAGTGAGATACGCTCGAATGAACTTGAAATTTGATGACGTCATTTTGAAAATTTACTTTTTTACTTTATTAAGAAATTTGCTATCTTTTAATCATTTTGTCAGCATTGCCACCCCATGAAATGACATGTACAACTCATCAGGTTTTAAAATATGTAAAGAAAATGGGGGGTCACCGTCCATCCTGACGAGTAAAATCGAATTTAAAATTAGCAGTTTTTTGGCATAGTTGCACTGTCTATCGCCATTGACGCGCGCGCGGAATTTCAACTTTGACGGGCCCGTATGACGTCATATTGAGTCGCATTGATTTGAAACTTGGTATAAATATTCCTTAACATTTCAGACATCCGATCCGTGTAAAAAACCGGAAATTTCTATTGCATATGAGCTGTGCGTGCGCATATGTGCGCGCGCGTACGCGTCCGTCCAATTTTTTCAATTTTTCAAAAAATGGTCCAAATGGTCTGAAACATGTGCAAAAAAATTTTGAGCTCGATAGGAGTATACAAATATTTTAACGCGCGCGTACGCGCACGTTTTAAGAGAAAATATGAATTTTGAGAATATGAATTGAATTCGCATAACTTGAAATATATGTGACGTAAATTTCATTGAAAAATTCCATTCCATTAATGAGATATGACTGAGAATGTGTTTTCATATAATGACGTCATAGTGACGTCACGTTCAACTGATCACAATGATTTTACTAAATTTGTCGTCTTTGGGACACAATACATATATGGTATAAGTATGACATTGATAGGCATTGCACTTTCTGAGCTTACCTCTGCACAACTTTTGAGGAGAAATAAAGAAGAAGAAAAACAAAGAATCCGTACAGATACAGAAGGTGATCCGAGAGGATACTCGGATCACCTAATAAAAATATGAAGAACAAAGAATCAGTACAGATACAGAAGGTGATCCGAGAGGATACTCGGATCACCTAAGAAGAAGAACAAAGAATCCGTACAGATACAGAAGGTGATCCGAGAGGATACTCGGATCACCTAACTAGACTTGGAATTTGTCAAGACTGACAAATTAGGTGATCCGATTTTTTTTTAAATCAATGATTCGAGTCCTGATCGCAATAGGCATGACCATATAGGTTTCATCTGTGTTTAGAGACATTGGACGTGTGATATTTGGATTCTCATTTAGAAAAGAGAGTCACGTCTGCTATCTTTGTTACCAAATTCGGTATACACTATAACGAAGATACAGAATGAAGTATATTTGACCATTGACCCAACTTTGCACAGCCAAGATGGCATCTGAGCAAAAAGTGGTTATTTTGTGAAATGATTCTTGTAACATGGCCTTTGCGTGTGCAAAATATGGGAAAGATAGGACATGTATTCACCAAGATACAGGTTAAAACATTTATGACCTTTGACCCTAATTTACATACCCAAGATGGTGTCTGATCAAATAGTTGTTATTTTATGAAATAATGTACGTGACATAAACTAAACATGTGCAAAATATGGGGATGATAGGGGCTGTTTTTCTTGAGTTATTGCAAAGAAAGTTGCAGAGAGAAAGAAATATCTCAATACATCGAAGATAAGTTTGATGTCAACCAAGTTTTTTGACGTGATCTCGGCGTCGTATGAAAAAATGGAGAATCACTGATGATAGCCCAAAGTCTCAGCTACAACATATTAAAATCTGGGAGAAATTTACAGAAGAGTAAGTGAGGTAGTGCTCGATAAAGACCGTCATGTCAATTTTCATTTCCAGAAAAATTCCCTCCCATAGAGATAACACGTAAACTGGTTAAATTTGACAAGGCTACATTATATCCATTTTCACGTGGTGAAGACATCATCCGATTAAAACTTTGATTAACAAAACTTAACGAGTATTACATTGGCTACAACATACTAAAATCTGGAAGAAATTCACCGAAGGGTAATTGAGCTAGGCGTCGATAAAGACAATCATGTCAATTTTCACATCTAGAAAAATTCCCTCCCATAGAGATAACACGTCATAATGAAGATAAAAAAAGAAGTACATATGACCTTTGACCCTACTTTGCACAGACAAGATGGCGTCTGAGCAAAAAGTGGTTATTTTGTGAAATGATTCTTGTAACATGGTCTTTACGTATGCAAAATATGGGAAAGATAAGACATGTATTAACCAAGATACAGGATGAAACATTTTTGACCTTTGACCCTAATTTACATACCCAAGAAGGTGCCCGATCAAGTAGATGTTATTTTATGAAATAATGTACGTGACATAAACTAAACATGTGCAAAATATTGGGCTGATAGAGCTTTTTTTTCTTGAGTTATTGCAAAGAAAGTTGCAGAAAGAAAGGAATATGAAAATACATGGAAGATAAGCTTTAATTTCAACCAAGTTTTTGGGCATGATGCCGACTCCGTATGAAATAACGAAGGGCACACTTACGATAGCCCAAAGTCTCAGCTACAACATACTAAAATATGGGAGAAATTCACCGAAGCATAAGTGAGCTAGTGCTCGATAAAGATAGTCATGTCAGTTTTCATTTCCAGAAAAACTGCACTCCCATAGAGATAACACGTAAACTTGTCAAATTTAACAATGTTACTTTTAATCCCTTTTTACGAGGTGATGCCGTCATCCAATCAAATTGTTGTTATTATATATCTGAAAGACCACTTAATAAGCTGCAACATATTGAAATTTGGACGAAAATCAACTAAAGAATAAGTGAGATATGCTTGAATGAACTTGAAATTTGATGACGTCATTTTGAAAATTTACTTTTTTTACTTTATTAAGAAATTTTATATCTTTTCATCATTTTTCCAGCATCGCCAACCCATGAAATGACATGTACAACTCATCAGCTTTCAGAATATGTAAAGAAAATAGGGGGTCACCGTCCATCCTGACGAGTAAAATTGGATTTAAAATTGGCGGTTTTTTGGCATTGTTGCACTGTATATCGCCATTGACGCGCGCGCGGAATTTCAACTTTGACGGGCTTGTGTGACGTCATATTGAGTCGGATTGACTTGAAACTTGGTAGAAATATTCCTTGACATTTCAGGCATCTGATAACTGTGAAAAAACGGGAAATTTCTATTGCGTATGAGCTGTGCGTGCGTATATGTGCGCGCGCGTACGCGCCCGTCCAATTTTTTTAATTTTTCAAAAAATGCTCCAATTGGTCTAAAACGTGTGCAAAAAAAAAAAATTGAGCTCGATTTGAGCATACAAATATTTCAACGCGCGCGTACGCGCACGTTTGAAGAGAAAATATGAATTTTGATTATATGAGTAGAATGCGCTTGACTTGAAATATATGTGACGTAAATTTCATTGAAAATTTTCATTCCATTAAAGAGATATGATTGAGAATGTGTTTTCATATAATGACGTCATAGTGACGTCACGGTCGACTAATCACTATGATTTTATTTGAAGGCTCGTCTTTGGGACATGATACATGTATGGTATAATTTTGACATTGATAGGAAGAGGACTTTCCGAGATTAGCGATACACAACTTTTGAGGAGAAAGATCTTTTTTTTTTTGTGACAACGGGAAGTTTAACACTAGACTTGGAATTTGTCAACACTGACAAATTAGGTGATCCGATCTTTTCGAAAATCAATGATTTGAGTTCTGATCCCAATATAGGCATTACCATACAGGTTTCATCTCTGTTTAGGAACATTGGCCGTGTGATGTTTGGATTCTCATTTAGAAAAGGGAGTCAGGTCTGCCATCTTTGGTACCAAATTCCGTATACACTATAACGAAGATACAAAATGAAGTACATATGACCTTTGACCGCACTTTGCACAGCCAAGATGGCATCTGAGCAAAAAGTGGTTATTTTGTGAAATGATCCTTGTAACATGGTCTTTACGTGTGCAAAATATGGAAAAGATAAGACATGTATTCACCAAGATACAAGATGATACATTTATGACCTTGACCCTAATTTACATACCCAAGATGACGTCTGATCAAGTAGTTGTTATTTTATGAAATAATGTACGTGACATGAACTAAACATGTGCAAAATATGGGGATGATAGGGGGTGTTTTTCTTGAGTTATTGCAGAGAAAGTTGCAGGAAGAAAGAAATATCTCAATACATCGAAGATAAGTTTGATTTCAACCAAGTTTTTTGACGTAATCTCGGCGTCGTATGAAAAAATAAAGGAAACCTCGACGACAGCTCAGAGTCTCAGCTACAACATACTAAAATCTGGGAGAAATTCACCGAAGAGTAAGTGAGCTAGTGCTCGATAAAGACCGTCATGTCAATTTTCATTTCCAGAAAAATTCCCTCCCATAGAGATAACACGTAAACTGGTTAAATTTGACAAGGTTACATTATATCCATTTTCACGAGGTGAAGACATCATCCGATTAAAACTTTGATACAACAAAACTTAAAGAGTATTAAATTGGCTACAACATACTAAAATCTGGGAGAAATTCACCGAAGGGTAAGTGAGCTAGTCGTCGATAAAGACAATCAGGTCAATTTTCACATCTAGAAAAATTTACCTCCCATAAAGATAACACGTCATAACGAAGATAAAGAAAGAAGTGCATATGACCTTTAACCCCACTTTGCACAGACAAGATGACCTCTAAGCCAAAAATGGTTATTTTGTGAAATGATCCTTGTAACATGGTCTTTACGTGTGCAAAATATGGGAAAGATAGGACATGTATTCACCAAGATACAGGATAAAACATTTTTGACCTTTGACCCTAATTTACATACCCAAGAAGGTGCCCGATCAAGTAGTTGTTATTTTATGAAATAATGTACGTGACATAAACTAAACTTGTGCAAAATATTGGGCTGATAGAGCTTGTTTTTCTTAAGTTATTGCAAAGAAATTTGCAGAAAGAAAGGAATATGAAAATACATGGAAGATAAGCTTTAATTTCAACCAAGTTTTTGGGCATGATGCCGACTCCGTATGAAAAAACGAAGGGCACACTTATGATAGCCCAAAGTCTCAGCTACAACATACTAAAATATGGGAGAAATTCACCGAAGCATAAGTGAGCTAGTGCTCGATAAAGATAGTCATGTCAGTTTTCATTTCCAGAAAAACTGCACTCCCATAGAGATAACACGTAAACTGGTCAAATTTAACAATGTTACTTTAAATCCCTTTTTACGAGGTGATGCCATCATCCAGTCAAATTGTTGTCATATATATCTGAAAGACCATTTAATAAGCTACAACATATTGAAATTTGGACGAAAATCAACTAAAAAATAAGTGAGATATGCTTGAATGAACTTGAAATTTGATGAAGTCATTTTGAAAATTTACTTTTTTAACTTTATTAAGAAATTTGATATATTTTAATCATTTTTCCAGCATTGCCAACCCATGAAATGACATGTACAACTCATCAGCTTTCAGAATATGTAAAGAAAATGGGGGGTCACCGTCCATCCTGACGAGTAAAATCGGATTTAAAATTGGCAGTTTTTTGGCGTTGTTGCACTGTATATCGCCATTGACGCGCGCGCGGAATTTCAACTTTGACGGACCCGTATGACGTCATTTTGAGTGGGATTGACTTGAAACTTGGTAGAACTATTCCTTGACATTTCAGACATCCGATCAAAGTGAAAAAACGGGAAATTTTCATTGCATATGAGCTGTGCGTGCGTATATGTGCGCGCGCGTACGCGTCCGTCCGATTTTTTCAATTTTTCAAAAAATGCTCCAAATGGTCTGAAACGTGTGCAAAAAAATTTTGAGCTCGATTTGAGCATACAAATATTTCAACGCGCGCGTACGCGCACGTTTTAAGAGAAAATATGAATTTTGATTATACGAGTAGAATGCGCTTGACTTGAACTATATGTGACGTAAATTTCATTGAAAAATTCCATTCCATTAATGAGATATGATTGAGAATGTGTTTTCATATAATGACGTCATAGTGACGTCACGGTCGACTGATCACTATGATTTTACTTGATGGGTCGTCTTTGGGACACGATACATATATGGTATGATTTTGACATTGATAGAAAGAGGACTTTCTGAGCTAACCGATACACAAATTTTGTCCAGAAATAAAGAAGAAGAAGAATAAAGACTAGACTTGGAATTTGTCAAGACTGACAAATTAGGTGATCCGATTTTTTTTATAATCAATGATTCGAGTCCTGATCGCAATAGGCATGACCATACCGGTTTCATCTGTGTTTAGAGACATTGGACGTGTGATATATGGATTCTCATTTAGAAAAGAGAGACAGGTCTGCTGTCTTTGTTACCAAATTCGGTATACACTATAACGAAGATACAGAATGAAGTATATTTGACCATTGACCCAACTTTGCACAGCCAAGATGGCATCTGAGCAAAAAGTGGTTATTTTGTGAAATGATTCTTGTAACATGGCCTTTGCGTGTGCAAAATATGGGAAAGAAAGGACATGTATTCACCAAGATACAGGTTAAAACATTTATGACCTTTGACCCTAATTTACATACCCAAGATGGTGTCTGATCAAGTAGTTGTTATTTTATGAAATAATGTACGTGACATAAACTAAACATGTGCAAAATATGGGGATGATAGGGGCTGTTTTTCTTGAGTTATTGCAAAGAAAGTTGCAGAGAGAAAGAAATATCTCAATACATCGAAGATAAGTTTGATGTCAACCAAGTTTTTTGACGTGATCTCGGCGTCGTATGAAAAAATGGAGAATCACTGATGATAGCCCAAAGTCTCAGCTACAACATATTCAAATCTGGGAGAAATTTACAGAAGAGTAAGTGAGGTAGTGCTCGATAAAGACCGTCATGTCAATTTTCATTTCCAGAAAAATTCCCTCCCATAGAGATAACACGTAAACTGGTTAAATTTGACAAGGTTACATTATATCCATTTTCACGTGGTGAAGACATCATCCGATTAAAACTTTGATTAACAAAACTTAAAGAGTATTACATTGGCTACAACAAACTAAAATCTGGAAGAAATTCACCGAAGGGTAATTGAGCTAGTCGTCGATGAAGACAATCATGTCAATTTTCACATCTAGAAAAATTCCCTCCCATAGAGATAACACGTCATAATGAAGATAAAGAAAGAAGTACATATGACCTTTGACCCTACTTTGCACAGACAAGATGGCGTCTGAGCAAAAAGTGGTTATTTTGTGAAATGATTCTTGTAACATGGTCTTTACGTATGCAAAATATGGGAAAGGTAAGACATGTATTCACCGAGATACAGGATGAAACATTTTTGACCTTTGACCCTAATTTACATACCCAAGAAGGTGCCCGATCAAGTAGTTGTTATTTTATGAAATAATGTACGTGACATAAACTAAACATGTGCAAAATATTGGGCTGATAGAGCTTGTTTTTCTTAAGTTATTGCAAAGAAAGTTGCAGAAAGAAAGGAATATGAAAATACATGGAAGATAAGCTTTAATTTCAACCAAGTTTTTGGGCATGATGCCGACTCCGTATGAAAAAACGAAGGGCACACTTACGATAGCCCAAAGTCTCAGCTACAACATACTAAAATATGGGAGAAATTCACCGAAGCATAAGTGAGCTAGTGCTCGATAAAGATAGTCATGTCAGTTTTCATTTCCAGAAAAACTGCACTCCCATAGAGATAACACGTAAACTGGTCAAATTTAACAATGTTACTTTTAATCCCTTTTTACGAGGTGATGCCGTCATCCAATCAAATTGTTGTTATTATATATCTGAAAGACCATTTAATAAGCTACAACATATTGAAATTTGGACGAAAATCAACTAAAAAATAAGTGAGATATGCTTGAATGAACTTGAAATTTGATGAAGTCATTTTGAAAATTTACTTTTTTAACTTTATTAAGAAATTTGATATATTTTAATCATTTTTCCAGCATTGCCAACCCATGAAATGACATGTACAACTCATCAGCTTTCAGAATATGTAAAGAAAATGGGGGGTCACCGTCCATCCTGACGAGTAAAATCGGATTTAAAATTGGCAGTTTTTTGGCGTTGTTGCACTGTATATCGCCATTGACGCGCGCGCGGAATTTCAACTTTGACGGACCCGTATGACGTCATTTTGAGTGGGATTGACTTGAAACTTGGTAGAACTATTCCTTGACATTTCAGACATCCGATCAAAGTGAAAAAACGGGAAATTTTCATTGCATATGAGCTGTGCGTGCGTATATGTGCGCGCGCGTACGCGTCCGTCCGATTTTTTCAATTTTTCAAAAAATGCTCCAAATGGTCTGAAACGTGTGCAAAAAAATTTTGAGCTCGATTTGAGCATACAAATATTTCAACGCGCGCGTACGCGCACGTTTTAAGAGAAAATATGAATTTTGATTATACGAGTAGAATGCGCTTGACTTGAACTATATGTGACGTAAATTTCATTGAAAAATTCCATTCCATTAATGAGATATGATTGAGAATGTGTTTTCATATAATGACGTCATAGTGACGTCACGGTCGACTGATCACTATGATTTTACTTGATGGGTCGTCTTTGGGACACGATACATATATGGTATGATTTTGACATTGATAGAAAGAGGACTTTCTGAGCTAACCGATACACAAATTTTGTCCAGAAATAAAGAAGAAGAAGAATAAAGACTAGACTTGGAATTTGTCAAGACTGACAAATTAGGTGATCCGATTTTTTTTATAATCAATGATTCGAGTCCTGATCGCAATAGGCATGACCATACCGGTTTCATCTGTGTTTAGAGACATTGGACGTGTGATATATGGATTCTCATTTAGAAAAGAGAGACAGGTCTGCTGTCTTTGTTACCAAATTCGGTATACACTATAACGAAGATACAGAATGAAGTATATTTGACCATTGACCCAACTTTGCACAGCCAAGATGGCATCTGAGCAAAAAGTGGTTATTTTGTGAAATGATTCTTGTAACATGGCCTTTGCGTGTGCAAAATATGGGAAAGAAAGGACATGTATTCACCAAGATACAGGTTAAAACATTTATGACCTTTGACCCTAATTTACATACCCAAGATGGTGTCTGATCAAGTAGTTGTTATTTTATGAAATAATGTACGTGACATAAACTAAACATGTGCAAAATATGGGGATGATAGGGGCTGTTTTTCTTGAGTTATTGCAAAGAAAGTTGCAGAGAGAAAGAAATATCTCAATACATCGAAGATAAGTTTGATGTCAACCAAGTTTTTTGACGTGATCTCGGCGTCGTATGAAAAAATGGAGAATCACTGATGATAGCCCAAAGTCTCAGCTACAACATATTCAAATCTGGGAGAAATTTACAGAAGAGTAAGTGAGGTAGTGCTCGATAAAGACCGTCATGTCAATTTTCATTTCCAGAAAAATTCCCTCCCATAGAGATAACACGTAAACTGGTTAAATTTGACAAGGTTACATTATATCCATTTTCACGTGGTGAAGACATCATCCGATTAAAACTTTGATTAACAAAACTTAAAGAGTATTACATTGGCTACAACAAACTAAAATCTGGAAGAAATTCACCGAAGGGTAATTGAGCTAGTCGTCGATGAAGACAATCATGTCAATTTTCACATCTAGAAAAATTCCCTCCCATAGAGATAACACGTCATAATGAAGATAAAGAAAGAAGTACATATGACCTTTGACCCTACTTTGCACAGACAAGATGGCGTCTGAGCAAAAAGTGGTTATTTTGTGAAATGATTCTTGTAACATGGTCTTTACGTATGCAAAATATGGGAAAGGTAAGACATGTATTCACCGAGATACAGGATGAAACATTTTTGACCTTTGACCCTAATTTACATACCCAAGAAGGTGCCCGATCAAGTAGTTGTTATTTTATGAAATAATGTACGTGACATAAACTAAACATGTGCAAAATATTGGGCTGATAGAGCTTGTTTTTCTTAAGTTATTGCAAAGAAAGTTGCAGAAAGAAAGGAATATGAAAATACATGGAAGATAAGCTTTAATTTCAACCAAGTTTTTGGGCATGATGCCGACTCCGTATGAAAAAACGAAGGGCACACTTACGATAGCCCAAAGTCTCAGCTACAACATACTAAAATATGGGAGAAATTCACCGAAGCATAAGTGAGCTAGTGCTCGATAAAGATAGTCATGTCAGTTTTCATTTCCAGAAAAACTGCACTCCCATAGAGATAACACGTAAACTGGTCAAATTTAACAATGTTACTTTTAATCCCTTTTTACGAGGTGATGCCGTCATCCAATCAAATTGTTGTTATTATATATCTGAAAGACCATTTAATAAGCTACAACATATTGAAATTTGGACGAAAATCAACTAAAGAATAAGTGAGATATGCTTGAATGAACTTGAAATTTGATGACGTCATTTTGAAAATTTACTTTTTTAACTTTATTAAGAAATTTGATATATTTTAATCATTTTTCAAGCATTGTCAACCCATGAAATGACATGTACAACTCATCAGCTTTCAGAATATGTAAAGAAAATGGGGGGTCACCGTCCATCCTGACGAGTAAAATCGGATTTAAAATTGGCAGTTTTTTGGCATTGTTGCACTGTATATCGCCATTGACGCGCGCGCGGAATTTCAACTTTGACGGACCCGTATGACGTCATTTTGAGTGGGATTGACTTGAAACTTGGTAGAACTATTCCTTGACATTTCAGACATCCGATCAAAGTGAAAAAACGGGAAATTTTCATTGCATATGAGCTGTGCGTGCGTATATGTGCGCGCGCGTACGCGTCCGTCCGATTTTTTCAATTTTTCAAAAAATGCTCCAAATGGTCTGAAACGTGTGCAAAAAAATTTTGAGCTCGATTTGAGCATACAAATATTTCAACGCGCGCGTACGCGCACGTTTTAAGAGAAAATATGAATTTTGATTATATGAGTAGAATGCGCTTGACTTGAACTATATGTGACGTAAATTTCATTGAAAAATTCCATTCCATTAATGAGATATGATTGAAAATGTGTTTTCATATAATGACGTCATAGTGACGTCACGGTCGACTGATCACTACGATTTTACTTGACCCGTCGTCTTTGGGACATGATACACATATGGTATAATTTTGACATTGATAGGAAGAGGACTTTCTGAGCTAATCGATACACAAATTTTGTCCAGAAATAAAGAAGAAGGAAAACAAAGAATCAGTACAGATACAGAAGGTGATCCGAGAGGATACTCGGATCACCTAATCAGTACAGATACAGAAGGTGATCCGAGAGGATACTCGGATCACCTAACTAGACTCGGAATTTGTCAAGACTGACAAATTAGGTGATCCGATCTGTTCGTAAATCAACGATTTGAGTCTCCTGATCCCAATAGGCATGACCATACCGGTTTCATCTGTGTTTAGTGGACATTGGCCGTGTGATGTTTTGATTCTCATTTAGAAAAGGGAGTCAGACCTGCCATCTATGGTACACAATTCCGTATACACTAACGAAGATACAGAATGAAGTATATTTGACCTTTGACCCAACTTTGCACAGACAAGATGGCATCTGAGCAAAAAGTGGTGATTTTGTGAAATGATCCTTGTAACATGGTCTTTACGTGTGCAAAATATGGGAAAGATAGGACATGTATTCACCAAGATACAGGATGATACATTTATGACCTTTGACCCTAATTTACATACCGAAGATGACTTCTGATCAAGTAGTTGTAATTGTATGAAATAATGTACGTGACATGAACTAAACATGTGCAAAATATGGGTGTGAAAAGGCCTGTTTTTCTTGAGTTATTGTAAAGAAAGTTGCAGAAAGAAAGAAATATCTCAATACATCGAAGATCAGCTTTAATTTCAACCAAGTTTTTGGACGTGATCCCGACATCGTATGAAAAATGGAGGGCAGATTTTCGATAGCCCAAAGTCTCAGCTACAACATATTAAAATCTGGGAGAAATTCACCGAAGCATAAGTGAGCTAGTGCTCGATAAAGACAATCATGTCAATTTTCACATCTACAAAAATTCCCTCCCATAGAGATAACACGTCATAACGAAGATAAAGAAAGAAGTACATATGACCTTTGACCCCACTTTGCACACCCAAGATGGCATCTGAGCAAAAAGTGGTTATTTTGTGAAATGATCCTTGTAACATGGTCGTTACGTGTGCAAAATATGAAAAAGATTGAACATGTATTCACCAAGATACAAGATGATACATTTATGACCTTTGACCCTAATTTACATACCCAAGATGACGTCTGATTAAGTAGTTGTTATTTTATGAAATAATGTACGTGACATGAACTAAACATGTGCAAAATATTGGGCTGATAGAGCTTGTTTTTCTTGAGTTATTGTAAAGAAAGTTGCAAAAAGAAAGGAATATCTCAATACATCGAAGATAAGCTTTAATTACAACCAAGTTTTTGGACATGATCCCGACACCGTATGAAAAAACGAAGGGCACACTTACGATTGCGCAAAGTCTCAGCTACAACATATCAAAATCTGGGAGAAATTCACCGAAGCATAAGTGAGCTAGTGCTCGAAAAAGACAGTCATGTCAATTTTCATTTCCAGAAAAACTGCACTCCCATAGAGATAACACGTAAACTGGTCAAATTTGACAAGATTACTTTCAATCCATTTTTACGAGGTGATACCGTCATCCAATCAAAATGTTGTTATTACATGTATGAAAGAGTATTTAATAAGCTACAACATACTGAAATCTGGGTGAAAATTGGCAAAGGATAAGTGAGATACGCTCGAGTGAACTTGAAATTTGATGACGTCATTTTGAAAATTTACTTTTTTAATTGTATTAAGAAATTTGATATCTTTTAATCATTTTTCCAGCATCGCCAACCCATGAATTAACATGAACAACTCATCAGCTTTCAGAATATGTCAAGAAAATGGGGGGTCACCGTCCATCCTGACGAGTAAAATCGGATTCAAAATTGGCGGTTTTTTGGCATTGTTGGACTGTATATCGCCATTGACGCGCGCGCGGAATTTCAACTTTGACGGGTCCGTATGACGTCATAATGAGTCGGATTGACTTGAAACTTGGTAGAAATATTCCTTGACATTTCAGGCATCCAATAAGTGTGAAAAAATGGGAAATTTCCATTGCATATGAGCTGTGCGTGCGTATATGTGCGCGCGCGTACGCGTCCGTCCAATTTTTTCAATTTTTCAAAAAATGCTCCAAATGGTCTGAAACGTGTGCAAAAAAAATTTGAGCTCGATTTGAGCATACAAATATTTCAACGCGCGCGTACGCGCACGTTTTAAGAGAAAATATGAATTTTGAGAATATGAGTAGAATGCGCATAACTTGAAATACATGTGACGTAAATTTCATTGAAAAATTCCATTCCATTAATGAGATATGATTGAGAATGTGTTTTCATATAATGACGTCATAGTGACGTCACGGTCGACTGATCACTTTGATTTTAGTTCGATTGCCGTCTTTCGGAGACGATACATATATGGTATAAGTTTGAAATTGATAGGAAGAGGACTTTCGGAGCTAATCGATACACAACTTTTGGGGAGAAATAAGAAAAAGAAGAAGAAGAAGAAGAAGAAGAAAGAATCCGTACAGAAACAGAAGGTGATCCGAGAGGATACTCGGATCACCTAACTAGACTCGGAATTTGTCAACACTGACAAATTAGGTGATCCGATTTTTTTTAATCGATGATTCGAGTCCTGATCGCAATAGGCATGACCATACAGGTTTCATCTGTGTTTAATGACATTGGCCGTGTGATGTTTGGATTCCCATTTAGAAAAGAGAGTCAGGTCTGCCATCTTAAGTACCAAATTTGGTATACACTATAACGAAGATACAGAATAAAACATTTATGACCTTTGACCCTACTTTACATACCCAAGATGGTGTTCATAACAATATAATGTACGTGACATGAACTAAACATGTGCAAAATACGGGGGTAATAGGGAATGTCTTTCTTGAGTTATTGCAAAGAAAGTTGCAGAAAGAAAGAAATATGAAAATACATCGAAGCTAAGCTTGAATTTTAGCGAAGTTTTTCGACGTGATTTCGATGTCGTATGAAAAGGAATGGGCAAAGTAACGATAGCGCAAAGTCTCAGCTACAACATATTAAAATCTGGAAGAAATTCACCGAAAGGTAAGTGAGATAGTGCTCGATAAAGACAATCATGTCAATTTTCACATCTAGACAAATTCCCTCCCATAGAGTTAACACGTCATAACGAAGATAGAGAAAAAAGTACATATGACCTTTGACCTCACTTTGCACAGACAAGATGGCATCTGAGCAAAAAGTGGTTATCTTGTGAAATGATTCTTGTAACATGGTCTTTACGTGTACAAAATATGGGGAAAAAAAGGACATGTATTCACCAAGATACAGGATGAAACATTTATGACCTTTGACCCTAATTTACATACCAAGATGGCGTCTGATCAAGTAGTTGTTATTTCATGAAATAATGTACGTGACATGAACTAAATATGTGCAAAATATGGTGGTGATAGGGTATGTTTTTCTTGAGTTCTTGCAAAGAAAGTTGCAGAAACAAAGAAATATTTTAATACATCGAAGATTAGCTTTAATTTCAACCAAGTTTTCTGACGTAATCCCGACATTGTAAGAAAGAAACGAAGGTACACTTACGATAGCCCAATATCTCAGCTACAACATACTAAAATCTAGGAGAAATTCACCGAAGCATAAGTGATCTAGTGCTTGATAAAGATAGTCATGTCAATTTTCATTTCCAGAAAAACTGCACTCCCATAGAGATAACACGTAAACTGGCCAAATTTCACAAGGTTACGTTCAATCCATTTTTACGAGGTGATAACGTCATCCAAGCAAAACTGTGTTATTTCATTTATGAAAGTCTATTTAATAAGCTACAACATACCGAAATCTGGGCCAAAATCGGCAAAGGATAAGTGAGATACGCTCGAGTGACCTTGAAATTTGATGACGTCATTTTGAAAATTTACTCTTTTTATTTCATTAAGAAATGTTATATCTTTTAATCATTTTTTCAGCATTGCCACCCCATGAAATGACATGTACATTTCATCAGCTTTCAAAATATGTAAAGAAAATGGGGGGGGGGGGGGTCACCGTCCATCCTGACGAGTAAAATCGGGTTTAAAATTGGCGGTTTTTTGGCATAGTTGCACTGTATATCGCCATTGACGCGCGCGCGGAATTTCAAGTGTGACGGGCCCGCATGACGTCATATTGAGTTGGATTGATTTAAACCTTGGTCGAAATATTCCTTGACATTTCAGATATCCGATCGGAGTGAAAAAACGGGAAATTTCTATTGCATATAAGCTGTGCGTGCGTATATGCGCGCGCGTACGCGTCCGTCCGATTTTTTCAATTTTTCAAAAAATGCTCCAAGTGGTCTGAAACGTGTGCAAAAAACTTTTGAGCTAGATTGGAGCAAACAAATATTTCAACGCGCGCGTACGCGCACGTTTAAAGAGTACAGATGAATTTTGAGAACATGAGTAGAATCACCTTGATTCGAACTATATGTGAGGTAAATTTCATAGAAAAATTCCATTCCATTAATGAGATATGAATGAGAATGTGTTGTCATATAATGACGTCATAGTGACGTCACGGTCGACTGATCACTATAATTTTATTAGATCTGTCGTCTTTTGGACATGATACATATATGGTATAATTTTGACATGGATAGAATCAGGACTTTCTGAGCTAACCTCTACACAACATTTGAGCAGAAAGAATTTTTTGTGACAACGGGAAGTTTAACACTAGACTTAGAATTTGTCAAGACTGACAAATTAGGTGATCCGATTTGTTTTAATCGATGATTCGAGTCCTGATCGCAATAGGCATGACCATATAGGTTTCATCTGTGTTTAGAGACATTGGCCGTGTGATGTTTGGATTCCCATTTAGAAAAGGGAGTCAGACCTGCCATCTATGGTACACAATTCCGTATACACTAACGAAGATACAGAATGAAGTATATTTGACCATTGACCCAACTTTGCACAGACAAGATGGCATCTGAGCAAAAAATTGTTATTTTGTGAAATGATCCTTGTAACATGCTCTTGACGTGTGCAAAATATGGGAAAGATAGGACATGTATTCACCAAGATACAGGTTGAAACATTTATGACCTTTGACCCTAATTTACATACCCAAGATGGTGTCTAATCAAGTAGTTGTTATTTTATGAAATAATGTACGTGACATGAACTAAACATCTTCAAAATATGGGCGTGATAGGGGCTGTTTTTCTTGAGTTATTGCAAAGAAAGTTGTAGAAAGAAAGAAATATTTCAATACATCGAAGATAAGTTTGATTTCAACCAAGATTTTTGACGTGATCTCGGCGTCGTATGAAAAAATGCAGGGTATAGTCACGATAGCCCAAAGTCTGAGCTACAACATATTAAAATCTGGGAGAAATTCGCAGAAGAGTAAGTGAGCTAGTGTTCGATAAAGACCGTCATGTCAATTTTCATTTCCAGAAAAATTCCCTCCCATAGAGATAACACGTAAACTGGTTAAATTTGACAAGGTTACATTATATCTATTTTCACGAGGTGAAGACATCATCCGATTAAAACTTTGATGAACAAAACTTAAAGAGTATTACATTGGCTACAACATACTAAAATCTGGAAGAAATTCACCGAAGGGTAATTGAGCTAGTCGTCGATGAAGACAATCATGTCAATTTTCACATCTACAAAAATTCCCTCCCATAGAGATAACACGTCATAATGAAGATAAAGAAAGAAGTACATATGACCTTTGACCCTACTTTGCACAGACAAGATGGCGTCTGAGCAAAAAGTGGTTATTTTGTGAAATGATTCTTGTAACATGGTCTTTACGTATGCAAAATATGGGAAAGATAGGACATGTATTCACCAAGATACAGGATGAAACATTTTTGACCTTTGACCCTAATTTACATACCCAAGAAGGTTCCTGATCAAGTAGTTGTTATTTTATGAAATAATGTACGTGACATAAACTAAACATGTGCAAAATATTGGGCTGATAGAGCTTGTTTTTCTTGAGTTATTGCAAAGAAAGTTGCAGAAAGAAAGGAATATGAAAATACATGGAAGATAAGCTTTAATTTCAACCAAGTTTTTGGGCATGATGCCGACTCCGTATGAAAAAACGAAGGGCACACTTACGATAGCCCAAAGTCTCAGCTACAACATATTAAAATATGGGAGAAATTCACCGAAGCATAGGTGAGCTAGTGCTCGATAAAGATAGTCATGTCAGTTTTCATTTCCAGAAAAACTGCACTCCCATAGAGATAACACGTAAACTGGTCAAATTTAACAATGTTACTTTTAATCCCTTTTTACGAGGTGATGCCGTCATCCAATCAAATTGTTGTTATTATATATCTGAAAAACCATTTAATAAGCTACAACATATTGAAATTTGGACGAAAATCAACTAAAGAATAAGTGAGATACGCTTGAATGAACTTGAAATTTGGTGACGTCATTTTGAAAATTTACTTTTTTAACTTTATTAAGAAATTTGATATATTTTAATCATTTTTCCAGCATTGCCAACCCATGAAATGACATGTACAACTCATCAGCTTTCAGAATATGTAAAGAAAATGGGGGGTCACCGTCCATCCTGACGAGTAAAATCGGATTTAAAATTGGCAGTTTTTTGGCATTGTTGCACTGTATATCGCCATTGACGCGCGCGCGGAATTTCAACTTTGACGGAACCGTATGACGTCATTTTGAGTGGGATTGACTTGAAACTTGGTAGAAATATTCCTTGACATTTCAGACATCCGATCAAAGTGAAAAAACGGGAAATTTTCATTGCATATGAGCTGTGCGTGCGTATATGTGCGCGCGCGTACGCGTCCGTCCGATTTTTTCAATTTTTCAAAAAATGCTCCAAATGGTCTGAAACGTGTGCAAAAAAATTTTCAGCTCGATTGGAGCATACAAATATTTCAACGCGCGCGTACGCGCACGTTTCAAGAGAAAATATGAATTTTGATTATATGAGTAGAATGCGCTTGACTTGAACTATATGTGACGTAAATTTCATTGAAAAATTCCATTCCATTATCGAGATATGATTGAAAATGTGTTTTCATATAATGACGTCATAGTGACGTCACGGTCGACTGATCACTACGATTTTACTTGACCCGTCGTCTTTTGGACATGATACACATATGGTATAATTTTGAAATTGATAGGAAGAGGACTTTCTGAGCTAATCGATACACAAATTTTGTCCAGAAATAAAGAAGAAGAAGAAGGAAAACAAAGAACTAGAGATTGTAATTTGTCATAACTGACAAATTAAGGTGATCCGATTTTTTTTTTAATCATTGATTCAAGTCCTGATCGCAATATTCATGGCCATGCAGGTTTCATTTGTGTTCAGAGACATTGGCCGTGTGATGTTTGGATTCTCATTTAGAAAAGGGAGTCATATCTGCCATCTTTGGTACCAAATCTGTATACACTATAACGAAGATACAGCAACAAGTACATATGACCTTTGACCCCACTTTGCACAACCTAGATGGCATCTCTGCAAAAAGTGGTTATTTTGTGAAATGATTCTTGTAACATGATCTTTGCGTGTGCAAAATATGGGAAAGATAAGACATGTATTCACCAAGATACAGGATGAAACATTTGTGACCTCTGACCCTAATTTACATACCCAAGATGTTGTCCGATCAAGTAGTTGTTATTTTATGAAATAATGTACGTGACATGAACCAAACATGTGCAAAATATGGGGGTGATAGGGGCTGTTTTTCTTGAGTTATTGCAAAGAAAGTTGCAGAAACATAGAAATATCTCAATACATCGAAGATAAGCTTTAATTTCAACCAAGTATTTTAACATGATCCCGACATCATATGAAAAAACAAAGGCACGTAACGATAGCGCAAAGTCTCAGTTACAACATAATAAAATCTGAAAAAAATTCACCAAAGGGTAAGTGAGCTAGTGCTCGATAAAGACAATCATGTCTCTAGAAAAATTCCCTCCCATAGAGATAACACGTCATAACGAAGAAACAGAAAGAAGTACATATGACCTTTTGACCCCACTTTGCACAGACAAGATGGCATCTGAGCAAAGAGTGGTTATTTTGTGAAATGATTCTTGTAACATGATCTTTGCGTGTGCAAAATATGTGAAAGATAGGACATGTATTCACCAAGATACAGGATAAAACATTTATGACCTTTGACCCTAATTTACATACCCAAGATGGCGTCTGATCCAGTAGTTGTTATTTTATCAAATAATGTACGTGACATGAACTAAACATGTGCAAAATATGGGGGTGATAGGATATGTTTTTCTTGAGTTATTGCACGGAAAGTTGCAGAAAGAAAGAAATATTTCAATACATCGAAGATAAGCTTTAATTTCAACCAAGTTTTTTGACGTGATGCAGACATCGTATGAAAAAACAAAGGGCACACTTACGATAGCACAAAGTCTCAGCTACATCATATTAAAATCTGGCAGAAATTCACCGAAGCATAAGTGAGCTAGTGCTCGATATAGATAGTCATGTCAATTTTCATTTCCAGAAAAACTGCACTCCCATAGAGATAACACGTAAACTGGTCAAATTTGACAAGATTAATTTAAATCCATTTTTACGAGGTGATGCCGTCATCCAATCAAAATATTGTTATTACATTAATGAAAGAGCATTTAATAAGCTACAACATACTGAAATCTGGGTGAAAATTGACAAAGGATTAGTGAGATATGCTCAAATAAACTTGAAATTTGATGACGTCATTTTGAAAATTTACTTTTTTTACTTTATTAAGAAATTTCATATCTTTTGATCATTTTGCCAGCATTGCCACCCCATGAAATGACATGTACAACTCATCAGCTATCAAAATATGTAAAGAAAATGGGGGGTCACCGTCCATCCTGACGAGTAAAATCGGATTTGAAATTGGCGGTTTTTTGGCATAGTTGCACTGTGTATCGCCATTGACGCGCGCGCGGAATTTAAACTTTGACGGGCCCGTATGACGTCATATTGAGTCGGATTGACTTGAAACTTGGTAGAAATATTCCTTGACATTTAAGACATCCGATCATAGTGTAAAAACGGGAAATTTCTATTGCATATGAGCTGTGCGTGCGTAAATGCGCGCGCGCGTACGCGTCCGTCCAAATTTTTCAATTTTTCAAAAAATGCTCCAAATGGTCTGAAACGCGTGCAAAAAAATTTTGAGCTTGTTTGGAGAATACAAATATTTCAACGCGCGCGTACGCGCACGTTTTAAGGGTATATATGAATTTTGAGAATATGTGTAGAATTCGCTTGACTTGAAATATATGTGACGTAAATTTCATTGAAAATTTCCATTCCATTAATGAGATATGAATGAAAATGTGTTTTCATATAATGACGTCATAGTGACGTCACGGTCGACTGATCACTATGATTTTACTTGCGCTGTCGTCTTTGCGACATGATACATATATGGTATAAGTGTGACAATGATAGGCAATGCACTTTCTGAGCTAACCTCTGCACAACTTTTGCGGAGAAATAACAAAGAATCAGTACAGATACAGAAGGTGATCCGAAGGATACTCGGATCACCTAACTAGACTCGGAATTTGTCAACACTGACAAATTAGGTGATCCGATCTATTGGGAAATCAATGATTTGAGTCCTGATCCCAATAGGCATGACCATACAGGTTTCATCTGTGTTTAGAGACATTGGTCGTGTGATATTTGGGTTCTCATTTAGAAAAGAGAGTCAGGTCTGCCATCTTTGGTACCAAATTCGGTATACACTATAACGAAGATACAGAATGAAGTATATTTGACCATTGACCCAACTTTGCACAGCGGCCAAGATGGCATCTGAGCAAAAAGTGGTTATTTTGTGAAATGATTCTTGTAACATGGTCTTTGCGTGTGCAAAACATGGGAAAGATAGGACATGTATTCACCAAGATACAGGATGAAACATATATGACCTTTGACCCTAATTTACATACCCAAGATGGTGTCCGATCAAGTAGTTGTTATTTTATGAAATAATGTACGTGACATGAACTAAACATGTGCAAAATATGGGGGTGATAATGGCTGTTTTTCTTGAGTTATTGCAAAGAAAGTTGCAAAAAGAAAGAAATATCTCAATACATCGAAGATAAGCTTTAATTTCAACCAAGTTTTTTAGCATGATCCCGACATCGTCTGAAAAAAAACAACGAAACATAACGATAGCGCAAAGTCTCAGCTACAACATATTAAAATCTGGGAGAAATTCATCGAAGGGTAAGTGAGCTAGTGCTCGAACAAGACAATCATGTCAACTTTCACATCTAGAAAAATTCCCTCCCATAGAGATAAAACGTCATAACGAAGGTACAGAAAAAAGTGCATATGACCTTTGACCCCACTTTGCACAGACAAGATGGCATCTGAGCAAAAAGTGGTTATCTTGTGAAATGATTCTTGTAACACGGTCTTTACGTGTGCAAAATATGGGAAAGATAGGACATGTATTTACTAAGATACAGGATGAAACATATATGACCTTTGACCCTAATTTACATACCCAAGATGGTGTCCGATCAAGTAGTTGTTATTTTATGAAATAATGTACGTAACATGAACTAAACATGTGCAAAATATGGGGGTGATAGGGGCTGTCTTTCTTGAGTTATTGCAAAGAAAGTTGCAGAAAGAAAGAAATATCTCAATACATCGAAGATAAGCTTTAATTTCAACCAATTTTTTTGACGTGATGCCGACGTCGTATGAAAAAATGAAGGACACACTTACGATAGCTCAAAGTCTCAGCTACAACATATTAAAATATGGGAGAAATTCACCGAAGCATAAGTGAGCTAGTGCTCGATAAAGATAGTCATGTCAGTTTTCATTTCCAGGAAAACTGCACTCCCATAGAGATAACACGTAAACTGGTCAAATTTGACAATGTTACTTTTAATCCCTTTTTACGAGGTGATGCCGTCATCCAATCAAAATGTTGTTATCATATGACTGAAAGACCATTTAATGAGCTACAACATATTGAAATTTGGATGAAAATCAACAAAAGAATAAGTAAGATATGCTTGAGTGAACTTAAAATTTGATGACGTCATTTTGAAAATTTACTTTTTTTACTTTATTAAGAAATTTGATATCTTTTCATCATTTTTTCAGCATCGCCAACCCATGAAATGACATGTGCAATTCATCAGCTTTCAGAATATGTAAAAAGAATGGGGGGTCACCGTCCATCCTGACGAGTAAAATCGGATTTAAAATTGGCGGTTTTTTGCATTGTTGCGCTGTATATCGCCATTGACGCGCGCGCGGAATTTCAACTTTGACGGGCCCGTGTGACGTCATATTGAGTCAAATTGACGTGAAACTTGGTAGAAATATTCCTTGACATTTCAGGCATCCGATAAGTGTGAAAAAACGGGAAATTTCTATTGCATATGAGCTGTGCGGGCGTATGTGTGCGCGCGCGTACGCGTCCGTCCAATTTTTTCAATTTTTCAAAAAATGCTCCAATTGGTCTGAAACGTGTGCAAAAAAAAATTTGAGCTCGATTTGAGCATACAAATATTTCAACGCGCGCGTACGCGCACGTTTTAACGATGCGATGAATTTTGAAAACATGAGTAGAATTCCCTTGAATTGAAATTTACGTGACGTAAATTTCATTGAAAAATTCCATTCCATTAATGAGATATGATTGAAAATGTGTTTTCATATAATGACGTCATAGTGACGTCACGGTCGACTGATCACTTCGATTTTACTTGACCCGTCGTCTTTGGGACATGATACATATATGGTATAATTTTGACATTGATAGGAAGAGGACTTTTTGAGCTAATCTCTACACAAATTTTGTCCAGAAATAAAGAAGAAGGAAAACAAAGAATCCGTACAGATACAGAAGGTGATCCGAAGGATACTCGGATCACCTAATCAGTACAGATACAGAAGGTGATCCGAGAGGATACTCGGATCACCTAACTAGACTTGGAATTTGTCAACACTGACAAATTAGGTGATCCGATCTGTTCGTAAATCAACGATTTGAGTCTCCTGATCCCAATAGGCATGACCATACCGGTTTCATCTGTGTTTAGTGGACATTGGCCGTGTGATGTTTGGATTCTCATTTAGAAAAGGTAGTCAGACCTGACATCTATGGTACACAATTCCGTATACACTGACGAAGATACAGAATGAAGTATATTTGACCTTTGACCCCAATTTGCACAGACAAGATGGCATCTGAGCAAAAAGTGGTTATTTTGTGAAATGATCCTTGTAACATGGTCTTTACGTGTGCAAAATATGGGAAAGATAGGACATGTATTCACCAAGATACAGGATGATACATTTATGACCTTTGACCCTAATTTACATACCCAAGATGACGTCTGATCAAGTAGTTGTTATTTTATGAAATAATGTACTTGACATGAACTAAACATGTGCAAAATATGGGGGTGATAAGGCCTGTTTTTCTTGAGTTATTGTAAAGAAAGTTGCAGAAAGAAAGAAGTATCTCAATACATCGAAGATAAGCTTTAATTTCAACCACATTTTTTGACGTGGTCCCGACATCGTATCAAAAAATGAGGGCACACTTTCGATAGCCCAAAGTCTCAGCTACAACCTATTAAAATCTGGGAGAAATTCACTGAAGCATAAGTGAGCTAGTGCTCGATAAAGACAATCATGTCAATTTTCACATCTACAAAAATTCCCTCCCATAGAGATAACACGTCATAACGAAGATAAAGAAAGAAGTACATATGACCTTTGACCCCACTTTGCACAGCCAAGATGGCATCTGAGCAAAAAGTGGTTATTTTGTGAAATGATCCTTGTAACATGGTCTTTACGTGTGCAAAATATGGAAAAGATAAGACATGTATTCACCAAGATACAAGATGATACATTTATGACCTTTGACCCTAATTTACATACCCAAGATGACGTCTGATCAAGTAGTTGTTATTTTATGAAATATTGTACGTGACATGAACTAAACATGTGCAAAATATGGGGATGATAGGGGGTGTTTTTCTTGAGTTATTGCAGAGAAAGTTGCAGAAAGAAAGAAATATCTCAATACATCGAAGATAAGTTTGATTTCAACCAAGTTTTATGACGTGATCTCGGCGTCGTATGAAAAAATAGAGAGAACTTTGACGACAGCTCAAAGTCTCAGCTATAACATACTAAAATCTGGGAGAAATTCACCAAAGAGTAAGTGAGCTAGTGCTCGATAAAGACCGTCATGTCAATTTTCATTTCCAGAAAAATTCCCTCCCATAGAGATAACACGTAAACTGGTTAAATTTGACAAGGTTACATTATATCCATTTTCACGAGGTGAAGACATCATCCGATTAAAACTTTGATGAATAAAACTTAAAGAGTATTAAATTGGCTACAACATACTAAAATCTGGACGAAATTCACCGAAGGGTAAGTGAGCTAGTCGTCGATAAAGACAATCATGTCAATTTTCACATCTAGACAAATTCCCTCCCATAGAGATAACACGTCATAATGAAGATAAAGAAAGAAGTACATATGACCTTTGACCCTACTTTGCACAGACAAGATGGCGTCTGAGCAAAAAGTGGTTATTTTGTGAAATGATTCTTGTAACATGGTCTTTACGTATGCAAAATATGGGAAAGATAAGACATGTATTCACCAAGATACAGGATGAAACATTTTTGACCTTTGACCCTAATTTACATACCCAAGAAGGTGCCCGATCAAGTAGTTGTTATTTTATGAAATAATGTAGGTGACATAAACTAAACATGTGCAAAATATTGGGCTGATAGAGCTTGTTTTTCTTGAGTTATTGCAAAGAAAGTTGCAGAAAGAAAGAAATATCTCAATACATCGAAGATAAGCTTTAATTTCAACCAAATTTTTTGACGTGATGCCGACGTCGTATGAAAAAACGAAGGACACACTTACGATAGCCCAAAGTCTCAGCTACAACATATTAAAATATGGGAGAAATTCACCGAAGCATAAGTGAGCTAGTGCTCGATAAAGATAGTCATGTCAGTTTTCATTTCCAGGAAAACTGCACTCCCATAGAGATAACACGTAAACTGGTCAAATTTGACAATGTTACTTTTAATCCCTTTTTACGAGGTGATGCCGTCATCCAATTAAAATCTTGTTATTATATGACTGAAAGATCATTTAATGAGCTACAACATATTGAAATTTGGATGAAAATCAACAAAAGAATAAGTGAGATATGCTTGAGTAAACTTAAAATTCGATGACGTCATTTTGAAAATTTACTTTTTTTACTTTATTAAGAAATTTGATATCTTTTCATCATTTTTCCAGCATCGCCAACCCATGAAATGACATGTCCAACTCATCAGCTTTCAGAATATGTAAAAAAAATGGGGGGTCACCGTCCATCCTGACGAGTAAAATTGGATTTAAAATTGGCGGTTTTTTGCATTGTTGCGCTGTATATCGCCATTGACGCGCGCGCGGAATTTCAACTTTGACGGGCCCGTGTGACGTCATATTGAGTCAGATTGACGTGAAACTTGGTAGAAATATTCCTTGACATTTCAGGCATCTGATAAATGTGAAAAAAACGGGAAATTTCTATTGCATATGAGCTGTGCGTGCGTATATGCGCGCGCGCGTACGCGTCCGTCCAATTTTTTTAATTTTTCAAAAAATGCTCCAAATGGTCTGAAACGTGTGCAAAAAAATTTTGAGCTCGATTTGAGCATACAAATATTTCAACGCGCGCGTACGCGCACGTTTTAAGAGAAAATATGAATTTTGAGAATATGAGTAACATGCGCATAACTTGAAATGTATGTGACGTAAATTTCATTGAAAAATTCCATTCCATTAATGAGATATGAATGAAAATGTGTTTTCATATAATGACGTCATAGTGACGTCATGGTCGACTGATCACAATGATACATTAGATTTGTCGTCTTTGGGACATGATACATATACGGTATGAGTTTGAAATTGATACTCTGAGAACTTTTTGAGTAAGTAGATACACAACTTTTGTCCAGAAATAAGAAGAAGAACCAACAAAGAATCCGTAGAGATACAGAAGGTGATCCGAGAGGATACTCGGATCACCTAACTAGACTTGGAATTTGTCAACACTGACAAATTAGGTGATCCGATCTTTTCGAAAATCAATGATTTGAGTTCTGATCCCAATATAGGCATTACCATACAGGTTTCATCTGTGTTTAGGAACATTGGCCGTGTGATGTTTGGATTCTCATTTAGAAAAGGGAGTCAGGTCTGCCATCTTTGGTACCAAATTCCGTATACACTATAACGAAGATACAAAATGAAGTACATATGACCTTTGACCGCACTTTGCACAGCCAAGATGGCATCTGAGCAAAAAGTGGTTATTTTGTGAAATGATCCTTGTAACATGGTCTTTACGTGTGCAAAATATGGAAAAGATAAGACATGTATTCACCAAGATACAAGATGATACATTTATGACCTTGACCCTAATTTACATACCCAAGATGACGTCTGATCAAGTAGTTGTTATTTTATGAAATAATTTACGTGACATGAACTAAACATGTGCAAAATATGGGGATGATAGGGGGTGTTTTTCTTGAGTTATTGCAGAGAAAGTTGCAGAAAGAAAGAAATATCTCAATACATCGAAGATAAGTTTGATTTCAACCAAGTTTTTTGACGTAATCTCGGCGTCGTATGAAAAAATAGAGAAAACCTCGACGACAGCTCAGAGTCTCAGCTACAACATACTAAAATCTGGGAGAAATTCACCGAAGAGTAAGTGAGCTAGTGCTCGATAAAGACCGTCATGTCAATTTTCATTTCCAGAAAAATTCCCTCCCATAGAGATAACACGTAAACTGGTTAAATTTGACAAGGTTACATTATATCCATTTTCACGAGGTGAAGACATCATCCGATTAAAACTTTGATAGAACAAAACTTAAAGAGTATTAAATTGGCTACAACATACTAAAATCTGGGAGAAATTCACCGAAGGGTAAGTGAGCTAGTCGTCGATAAAGACAATCAGGTCAATTTTCACATCTAGAAAAATTTACCTCCCATAAAGATAACACGTCATAACGAAGATAAAGAAAGAAGTGCATATGACCTTTGACCCCACTTTGCACAGACAAGATGACCTCTAAGCCAAAAATGGTTATTTTGTGAAATGATGCTTGTAACATGGTCTTTACGTGTGCAAAATATGGGAAAGATAGGACATGTATTCACCATGATACAGGATGAAACATTTTTGACCTTTGACCCTAATTTACATACCCAAGAAGGTGCCCGATCAAGTAGTTGTTATTTTATGAAATAATGTACGTGACATAAACTAAACTTGTGCAAAATATTGGGCTGATAGAGCTTGTTTTTCTTAAGTTATTGCAAAGAAATTTGCAGAAAGAAAGGAATATTAAAATACATGGAAGATAAGCTTTAATTTCAACCAAGTTTTTGGGCATGATGCCGACTCCGTATGAAAAAACGAAGGGCACACTTACGATAGCCCAAAGTCTCAGCTACAACATACTAAAATATGGGAGAAATTCACCGAAGCATAAGTGAGCTAGTGCTCGATAAAGATAGTCATGTCAGTTTTCATTTCCAGAAAAACTGCACTCCCATAGAGATAACACGTAAACTGGTCAAATTTAACGTTACTTTAAATCCCTTTTTACGAGGTGATGCCGTCATCCAGTCAAATTGTTGTTATTATATATCTGAAAGACCATTTAATAAGCTACAACATATTGAAATTTGGACGAAAATCAACTAAAGAATAAGTGAGATATGCTTGAATGAACTTGAAATTTGATGACGTCATTTTGAAAATTAACTTTTTTAACTTTATTAAGAAATTTGATATATTTTAATCATTTTTCCAGCATTGCCAACCCATGAAATGACATGTACAACTCATCAGCTTTCAGAATATGTAAAGAAAATGGGGGGTCACCGTCCATCCTGACGAGTAAAATCGGATTTAAAATTGGCAGTTTTTTGGCATTGTTGCACTGTATATCGCCATTGACGCGCGCGCGGAATTTCAACTTTGACGGACCCGTATGACGTCATTTTGAGTGGGATTGACTTGAAACTTGGTAGAACTATTCCTTGACATTTCAGACATCCGATCAAAGTGAAAAAACGGGAAATTTTCATTGCATATGAGCTGTGCGTGCGTATATGTGCGCGCGCGTACGCGTCCGTCCGATTTTTTCAATTTTTCAAAAAATGCTCCAAATGGTCTGAAACGTGTGCAAAAAAATTTTGAGCTCGATTTGAGCATACAAATATTTCAACACGCGCGTACGCGCACGTTTTAAGAGAAAATATGAATTTTGATTATATGAGTAGAATGCGCTTGACTTGAACTATATGTGACGTAAATTTCATTGAAAAATTCCATTCCATTAATGAGATATGATTGAGAATGTGTTTTCATATAATGACGTCATAGTGACGTCACGGTCGACTGATCACTATGATTTTACTTGATGGGTCGTCTTTGGGACACGATACATATATGGTATGATTTTGACATTGATAGGAAGAGGACTTTCTGAGCTAACCGATACACAAATTTTGTCCAGAAATAAAGAAGAAGAACTAGACTTGGAATTTGTCAACACTGACAAATTAGGTGATCCGATCTATTTGGAAATCAACGATTCAAATCCAGATCCCAATAGGCATGGCCATAAATGTTTCATCTGCGTTTAGGGGATATTTGCCGTGTGATGTTTGGATTCTCATTTAGAAAAGGGAGTCAGACCTGCCATCTTTGGTACCGAATTCCGTATACACTAACGAAGATACAGAATGAAGTATATTTGACATTTGACCCCACTTTCCACAGCCAAGATGGTATCTGAGCAAAAAGTGGTGATTTTGTGAAATGATCCTTGTAACATGGTCTTTGCGTGTGCAAAATATGGGAAAGATAGGACATGTATTCACCAAGATACAGGATGAAACATTTATGACTTTTGACCCTAATTTACATACCCAAGATGGTGTCCGATCAAGTAGTTGTTATTTTATGAAATAATGTACGTGACATGAACTAAACATGTGCAAAATATGGGGGTGATAGGGGCTGTTTTTCTTGAGTTATTGCAAAGAAAGTTGCAGAAAGAAAGAAAATCTCAATACATCGAAGATAAGCTTTAATTTCAACCAAGTTTTTTAACGTGATCCCGACATAGTATGAAAAAACAATGTGTAAGTAATGATAGTGCAAAGTCTCAGCTACAACATATTAAAATCAGGGAGAAATTCACCGAAGCATAAGTGAGCTAGTGCTCGAAAAAGATAGTCATGTCAATTTTCATTTGCAGAAAAAACTGCACTCCCATAGAGATAACTCGTCATAACAAAGATAGAGAAAGAAGTACATATGACATTTGACCCCACTTTGCACAGACAAGATGGCATCTGAGCAAAAAGTAGTTATTTAGTGAAATGATTCTTGTAACATGGTCTTTACGTGTGCAAAATATGGGAGAGATAGAACATGTATTCACCAAGATACAGGATGAAACATTTATGACCTTTGACCCTAATTTACATACCGAAGATGGTGTCTGATCAAGAAGTTGTTATTTTATGAAATAATGTACATGACATGAACTAAACATGTGCAAAATTTGGGGGTGATAGGGGCTGTTTTTCTTGACTTATTGGAAAGAAAGTTGCAGAAAGAAAGAAACATCTCAATACATCGAAGATAAGCTTTAATTTCAACCAAGTTTTTTAATGTGATCCCGACATTGTATGAAAAAATGGAGTACACAATGCGATAGCCCAAAGTCTCAGCTACAACATATTAAAATCTGGGAGAAATTCACCGTAGTGTAAGTGAGCTAGTGCTCGATAAAGGTAGTCATGTCAATTTTCATTCCAAGAAAAACTGCACTCCCATAGAGATAACACGTAAACTGGTGAAATTTGACAACATTACTTTCAATCCGTTTTTACGAGGTGATAACGTAATCCAGTCAAAATTTTGTAATTACACTTTTAAAAGAACATTAAATAAGCTACAACATACTGAAATCTGGGAGAAAATTACCAAAGGATAAGTGAGATACGCTCGAGTGAACTTGAAATTTGGTGACGTCATTTTGAAAATTTACTTTTTTTATTTATTAAGAAATCTGATATCTTTTAGTCATTTTTTCAGCATCGCCAACCCATGAATTGACATGTACAACTCATCAGCTTTCAGAATATGTAAAGAAAATGGGGGGTCACCGTCCATCCTGACGAGTAAAATCGGATTTAAAATTGGCGGTTTTTTTGCATAGTTGCACTGTATATCGCCATTGACGCGCGCGCGGAATTTCAACTTTGACGGGCCTGTATGACGTCATATTGAGTCGGATCGACTTGAAACTTGGTAGAAATATTCCTTGACATTTCAGACATCCGATCAAAGTGAAAAAACGGGAAATTTCTATTGTATATGAGCTGTGCGTGCGTATATGTGCGCGCGCGTACGCGTCCGTCCGATTTTTTCAATTTTTCAAAAAATGCTCCAAATGGTCTGAAACGTATGCAAAAAAAATTTGAGCGCGATTGGAGCATACAAATATTTCAACGCGCGCGTACGCGCACGTTTTAACGATGCGATGAATTTTGAAAACATGAGTAGAATTCCCTTGAATTGAAATTTACGTGACGTAAATTTCATTGAAAAATTCCATTCCATTAATGAGATATGATTGAAAATGTGTTTTCATATAATGATGTCATAGTGACGTCACGGTCGACTGATCACTACGATTTTACTTGACCCGTCGTCTTTGGGACATGATACATATATGGCATAATTTTGACATTGATAGGAAGAGGACTTTTTGAGCTAATCTCTACACAAATTTTGTCCAGAAATAAAGAAGAAGGAAAACAAAGAATCCGTACAGATACAGAAGGTGATCCGAAGGATACTCGGATCACCTAATAAAGAATCAGTACAGATACAGAAGGTGATCCGAGAGGATACTCGGATCACCTAACTAGACTCGGAATTTGTCAACACTGACAAATTAGGTGATCCGATCTCTTCGAAAATCAATGATTTGAGTCCTGATCCCAATAGGCATGACCGTAAAGGTTCATCTGTGGTTATGGACATTGGCCGTGTGATGTTTGGATTCTCATTTAAAAAAAAGGGAGTCGGGTTTGCCATCTTTGGTACCATATTCCGTATACACTATAACGAAGATACAGAATAAAGTATATTTGACCATTGACCCCACTTTGCACAGCCAAGATGGCATCTAAGAAAGAAATGGTTATTTTGTGAAATGATCCTGGTAACGTGATCTTTGTGTGTGCAAAATATTGGAAAGATAGGACATGTATTCACCAAGATACAGGATGAAACATTTATGACCTTTGACCCTAATTTACATACCCAAGATGGTGTCCGATCAAGAAGTTGTTATTTTATGAAATAATGTACGTGACATGAACTAAACATGTGCAAAATATGGGATTGATAACCATTGTTGTTCTTCATCTATTGCACAGAATGTAGTAGAAAGAAAGAAAAATAAAGAAAAAATTATGTTATTTTATAGAAATTTGAAGGAGAAGCATTAAAAAATCAGAAAAAGATAAAGTTAGGAAGGGAGATTAAGACTAAATAAAGAAAAAGAAGAAAAAAGAGTTTGAAAAAAAAAAGTATTGGCAAGGGTGAGGCTCGAACCAGGGACCTTAGGATTACGAGTCGGATGCGCTATGCAATGACCTATTTCATGCTCCATAGGCCCTGTGTATTAAGCAAAATGACGCTGCATCGAAGCCACGTGCCATTTTCAACCAAGTTTTTCGACGTGATGCCGGCCTCGTATGAAAAAATAAAGGGCACACTTACGATAGCCTAAAGTCTCAGCTACAACATACTAAAATCTGGGAAAAATTCACCGAAGCATAAGTGAGCTAATGCTCGAAAAAGATAGTCATGTCAATTTTCACTGCCAGAAAAACTGCTCTCCCATAGAGATAACACGTAAACTGGTCAAATTTGACAAGATTACTTTTAATCCATTTTTACGAGGTAATGCCGCCATCCAATCAAAATGTTGTAATTACATTAATGAAAGAACATTTAATAAGCTACAACATACTGAAATCTGAGTGAAAATTGGCAGAGGATAAGTGAGATACGCCCAAGTAAACTTGAAAATTGATGACGTCATTTTGAAAATTTACTTTTTTTACTTTATTAAGAAATTTGATATCTTTTAATCACTTTTTCAGTATCACCAACCCATAAACTGACATGTACAACTCATCAGCTTTCAGAATATGTAAAGAAAATGGGGGGTCACCGTCCATCCTGACGAGTAAAATCGGATTTAAAATCAGCGGTTTTTGGGCATTGTTGTACTGTATATCGCCATTGACGCGCGCGCGGAATTTCAACTTTGACAGTCCCGTATGACGTCATATTGAGTCGGATTGACTTGAAACTTGCTAGAAGTGTTCCTTGACTTTTCAGACATCCGATAAATGTAAAAAATCGGGAAATTTCTGTTGCATATGAGCTGTGCGTGCGTATATGCGCGCGCGCGTACGCGTCCGTCAAATTTTTTCAATTTTTCGAAAAATGCTTCAAATGGTCTGAAACGTGTGCAAAAAAAAATTGAGCTCGATTGGAGCATACAAATATTTCAACGCGCGCGTACGCGCGCTTTTTAATGATAAATATGAATTTTGATAATATGAGTAGAATGCGCTTGACTTGAAATATATGTGACGTAAATTTCATTGAAAAATTCCTTTCCAATAATGAGATATGAATGAAAATGTGTTTTCATATAATGACGTCATAGTGACGTCATGGTCGACTGATCACTATGATTTTACTTGCGCTGTCGTCTTTGGGACATGATACATACATGGTATAATTTTGAAATTGATAGGAACAGGACTTTCTGAGCTAATCTCTGCACAACTTTTGGGGAGAAATAAAGAAAAAGAAGAAGAAGAAAGAATCCGTACAGAAACAGAAGGTGATCCGAGAGGATACTCGGATCACCTAATGAATGATCATAAAGAGGACAACAAATTACATGTAATTTGGCCTACTCACTTTTAATATCACGAAGACTTGATTTCTGTCTATGCAGTACACCTTTGGGGTATGTCTAAAGGTCATAATGATAATGATATCACAATGGTATACAATAATATGTGCAGTCGGAAAGACCAAGACCAACGTAGAAGATATGAAGGGTAGACAAGTTTATATGATGGTGTTACTGTGTCATCGTGCTATGAAATTGATCGGGTAATAACCACATCATGACGAACACGATTCCATATCTCGCTCAACTTACCAGGACTTCTCGTCATCCTCTTTCCTTATTAATTTTTCTTTTCAACGATTGACAAAATTCCAGGAGGTACATTTGCCGATTGCTCACTTAATGTGCGAACTAGAGACCCCGGGGAATAAACGGATTCGGAGTTTTGATATTATCATTCATAACTTATATATAATGGATTGATTGGATAACTTTGGGGTATTTTTCATTTATTTCCTGTATTTTAATGTGGTATTTTTATTATTGGTCTGTTCTGAAAATATGTGTATTTTTATTTTTACAAGTCTATTGCATAATTATGTGTACGAGAATGCATATACATGAGGGCTCACATGCCTAAGGGCAACAGTAAAATAATTAGGTGATCCGAGTATCCTCTCGGATCACCTATTGTTATCTGTACGGATTCTTTCTTCTTCTTCTTCTTCTTCTTTATTTCTTTCTCCTCAAATCTTGTGCAGAGGTTAACTCAAAAAGTCCCCAACCTATCATTTTCAAACTTATACCATATATGTATCATGTCCTAAGGACGACAGATCTGGTGTATCAATGTGATCAGTTAACCGTGACGTCATTATGACGTCATTATCTGAAATCACGTTTACATCAATATCTCATTAATGGAACGGAATTTTTGAATGAAATTAATTTATCATATAGTTGAAGTCAAGGTCTATTGATATATTTCATAAAATTTAGTCACGTTCATAGTACACGAGCGCGTACGCGCGCGTTGAAATTTTAGCATGCTCCAATCGAGCTCAAAATTGTTTTGCACACGTTTCAGGTCATTTAAAGTATTTCAGAAAAAATCGACGGACGCGTACGCGCGCGCGCATATACGCACGCACAGCTCATATGCAATAGAAATTTCCCGTTTTTTCACACGTATCGGATGTCTGAAATGTCAAGGAATGTTTCTACCAAGTTTCAAGTCAATCCGACTCAATATGACGTCATACCGGCCCGTCAAAGTTGAAATTCCGCGCGCGCGTCAATGGCGATATACAGTGCAACAATGCCAAAAAACCGCCAAATTTAAATCCGATTTTACTCGTCAGGATGGACGGTGACCCCCCATTTTCTTTACATATTTTGAAAGCTGATGAGTTGTACATATCATTTCATGGGTTGGCGATACTGAAAAAATGATTAAAAGATATCAAATTTCTTTAAAAAGTAAAAAAAAGTAAATTTTCAATACGACATCATCAAAATTCAAGTTCACTCGAGCGTATCTCACTTATCCTTTGCCGATTTTCACCTAACTTTCAGTATGTTGTAGCTTATTTAATATTTTTTCATATTTATAATTACAAAGTTTTGATTGGATGACGTCATCACCTCGTAAAAATGGATTGAAAGTATCCTTGTAAAATTTGACCAGTTTACGTGTTATCTCTATGGGAGAGCAGTTTTTCTGGAAGTGAAAATTGATATGACTATCTTTTTCGAGCACTAGCTCACTTATGCTTCGGTGAATTTTTCCCAGATTTTAATATGGTGTAGCTGAGGCTTTGGGCTATCGTAAGTGTGCCCTTCGTTTTTTCATACGATGTCGGGATCATGTCAAAAAACTTACTTGAAATTAAACATTATCTTCGATGTATTTAAATATTTCTTTCTTTTTGCAACGTTATGTGCAATAACTCAAGAAAAACATACCCTATCACCACCATATTTTGCACATGTTTAGTTCATGTCACGAACATAATTTCATAAAATAACAACGACTTAATCAGACGCCATCTTGGGTATGTAAATTAGGGTCAAAGGTCATAGATGTTTCATCCTGTATCTTGGTGAATACATGTCCTATCTTTCCCATATTTTGCACACGTAAAGACCATGTTACAGGGATCATTTCATAACATAACCATTTTTTGCTCAGATGCCATCTTGTCTGTGCAAAGTGGGGTCAAAGGTCATATGTACTTCTTTTTCTATTTTCGCTATGACGTGTTATCTCTATGGGAGGGAATTTTTTAGATGTGAAAATTGACATGACTCTCTTTATCGAGCACTATCTTACTTATGCTTCGGTGAATTTCTCTCAGATTTTAGTATGTTGTAGCTGAGACTTTGCACTATCAGGACTCGAATCATTGATTAAAAAAGAAATCGGATCACCTTAATTTGTCAGTGATGACAAATTACAATCTCTAGTTACATGTACTTTTGTGAGCCCTAGATCATAATTATGTTTTGCTTCCCTGTTTACACTTTGTGCTATACATCAACTGTGTCATTTCTATATGAATATATGTTATATGTTCATGTTATTGTCATTTCCATTTGGCTAAAAAATTATGATAATAATAATAATAATAATAATAATAATAATAATAAATATAATAATAATAATAATAATAATAATAATAATAATAATAATGATAATAACATACAAAAAACTTGTCCCTCAAAGTCAGTGCACAAATCGAAAACTAAACTGTAAAATCCGTCTCGGCCCACGGCCTACTGACCCTGATTTCAGCTTCAAATCTCGAACATCGATATTGCAGATAGACATGAAGAAAGACACATTCTTTGCGAACACTGTATCACTCTGACTGACAAACTGGTTGCTTAAATTGGAACATTCCATGCCTATAGCTGCCATCCTCACAAACAAGTCACAAATATACTGATGCTCTTCTTTTTTTTTCTTCCTCCTCCGTCTGTTTTCGTGTATTCACAGCTGGATAGGCAATATTCATTACCGATTTGCACGACCACCTGCCCGAGCTCCTTCCTCGCCCCTGGTTTTCCAGAATTCGTCAGAGCTGATATAGAGTACCCCAGCCTCGCGCTTAATTGATACTCGTCTCGAGGAGACGCGAGACTGTGAAGGTTAAATCTCTCACTAAGTGACCCATAGACGTGATGTGTGCTCCAAAGAGATATGCGGGACTTTCAATGGGAATGATCATCAACTTAACGAGGGAGCCACAGTGCGTGAAACCATTGCACTTAGTTTCAAGAGGGTCTGCTTTTGGACTCTGTTACTCTTTGACTGAACTCGTTCATGCACCAGAGCCGCCTCTTACGCCTTTTGCCCTTGTAAAACTGCCACTAAACTCAAGATGAGGCGATCGAAGAGCATATTGGTCGTGGCGATACTCTGTCTTTCCTTCCAGCACGTCTTGAGTGAAATCAGACGTGTGAAATGGATGGATGAATCGATAAGACACTATAACAACAGATCTGATCATGAGGATGATTGCTGCACTCTTCTGCAGAGCGACACTTCTGACTTCATCAGTGACAGTCAAGGTCAAATCAGCGGGAAGCTGACGTCTGAAAGGCAGAGAGTTGGATGTTTCTACAGCAGTGAGAAAGATGCGCCTATTCTTGATAGCGAGGATACATCGGGTCCAGCCAGGAGATCGAATCAAGTATCGATACCATTAACATCTGAGAAAGTGTCTCGAAACAACTACTGCACAATTCCAACTGCTGTGGGATTGATAAAACCTGTTGTGCATTTCTTGAGCAGAAATGGTCACAGCTTAAAAGCAGGTAGACGCAACAAGCTATCACAAACTTCAAGACGAGGGCATCAGAACCTTCTCAGTCCTTACAATGGCCGTCGGAGGCAGGTTCCAGTACTGTCCCAATTAAGAACCGGTAGCGGCCAATCGAGAGATCGAGAAAGTGTTCTTCACCGTCCAGTTCTACAATCGGCACGAGATAGTCTGCCGTTCTGTAATATCGTTCACGTCAAGTCTTCGGTCGTGTGCACGGGCACGATGATATCGTCCACTCACGTGCTGACGGCTGCTCACTGCGTGCATAATGGGGATCAATTCCTATCGCGTACGAGGAATATGCGCGTAGTTAGCATTCCAAGTGGAAGGGACGACTTCGTTGCGCGCCGAGTGCGCAGTATTCGCGTCCCACAACACTGGTGGCGCGAAAGCGGCGGACGAGACGATATTAGTAGACGGTCAGACTCAGATCGGGCTATTTATGATTTTGCAGTTCTCACCTTGGATCATCCAGTTCCTGACATGAGGGGCTGTCCGCGCAATGGAACCATTGACCTCAAAGTGTTGCCACACCAAGTCCATGATTTAAGAAGCACCACAGTAAGAATTCACTTCACAAGTTTTGCGGTTTCTGCTGAGGAACAAATTTGGAAAACGTCCTGCGCGACGTTAGATCGTTCCATGGCAGCAGTCCGAAGTGGACTCGTGGCAACCAGCTGCCCGTCTAACGACGGAAGTTCGGGCGCCGCGGTGTTCGCGCACTTCGGATCGTCGTCACGGTTCCTGGGTCTTATCTCACACGAAGTTCGTCTGGCGAGCTCGCAACATTTTGTGATCTTCAACGTCCTAAATCAAGTCCGAAGGCGGATGGTGTGTTCCATGATGGCAGCAGATGGATCCACTGAAATCTGTTCAAACGTCAAGCCAACGAAACAAATCGGATTCATCTCATACACACGGTTATAAATAGTGCTTATATTCACCTCTAGCATTATCATACACTGAACTTTGAACTGAACACTGAGAATTTTTTCCCATTCTTCTCAATTCCTCAAGAAAGTGATTAGGCCCTATATTATTATTCCACGTACGTGTATTCACTTATCTTGTTTACATCATTAAGGATGGAGTGCATGACTATTTGGAAGGGGGATGATACGACTCGACTGTAGAAATAAGTGTTCATTAACCACTGGAAATTCATAACATCCTGTTACATCTATTGCACAAATGTGCGTGTTCTTAAGTCCACGGAAGAAATCGACATCTGCAAACTCAGCTAGATCAATAAAGACAACAAATCAAACGGATTTATGTAATCAAAATGAGTTTACTTGCTTAATACATGTACGAAAATATACACCTCATCTTGCATGCATAAGCCTTAATTAAGACATGCTGTTCAGTCGAGTTATATTGATTGGTATATATAAACTGTACTATCATCCGTCATACATAAAATACTCATGGTTTGCAAAGCCAGTACATGTATATTGTGTAGCTTTCTCATTTCAGTACATATGCATTCAACGAGTATAGGTCTGAACAATATTAATGCCTATACCGGGGGCATGATTCAGTGATGTTCTTTACTGCTGGTGTACTATTGTGATCTAAAGCGTGTGACACGTGTACGAACTAGCAGAGTGATAATGTATTCCTAGAGTAGAATAGATCAATAGAGAAATGAATGAGCCAGGTCCTCTTTAAGAGCAACCATGCAGTATTTCATGGCAAACTTGCGAGTGGTAGAAATGCCCTCAGTATCTTTTTTTTTTTTTTTTTTTTGGCTTTTTGCACACACTTATACAAATACACTTTATCACAGAGAGAAACATATCAAAATAATTACACTTCATAAGAAAAAAGGTTAGATTTTGTTACCCTTCCACCACCACTAATGTGACTGTAATTTATCAATCCATAATGGACATTGGTACCTATGATTATTATCCATTTTTGAAACACATTGCCATCAAATCTATCCTTTGAGGAATAACTGTAGCCCTTTGTGCACCTGCCAACCCCGCAGCTTAACATATGGGAGTACACTGGAGTAATATTTTCAAAAATAACTATTACAGTGTTTTTGAGAAATATGATTTTCCCATACTCTGATATTGAAGATAGTCATAAAAATAGGATCACAATCCTTGATAAACCTTTCTCTTTCCTGAAAATATGGAGTGTACGAAATGTATTTCTATGATAAATGGACAGTTAGCAGATATACACTTAATTCTGCATACTTCATGAGAATTCATCATGATTTACAATAAAAATAAATTTTCATAGGAGGCTGGAAACCACAAAATTTGACATCCCTCATTGAGATTTAAGAAGATAAAAACATACACACACACAACATAATGGCAACACAGTACATAATACAGTTTGATAACATTGATATAACATTAAACAGGTGTGAGATATACATGATTAAAAAACATTGCAATCTACTTTGGGTCAGCACTTCTGAAAGTTCAAGTCACATGTTGATGAGCACTTTATATCAGAGACTGTAAACAAACAAATAAACAAACATACAATGTGATGTTCTGTTCCATGGAACAGTGGAAAATTGTAAGTGTAGTTAGAGGTGTCTAGAGTACACACTGATTCTGTTCTATGAAGCTGCGGATAGTGTGTGTAACACACTCTGATCCTGCAAAGAAGCTGTGGTAGAGTTGTACATGTACCTGTGATGTGTTCTAAACGAGCAAGAAAACATATTGTTCACATTTGCCATTCCCACAAAATATTATTATTAAAGTTTTGGTCAATCAACACCATTGGACGTATACACAGCGATTCCCTATGGAGGAAACCAACATTAGCAAAAGGTTCCTTCTCGCTAATGCAGATGCAATGAATTTTTTACAATGCTCACTGTGTGGTTAAAGGGTACCATTATATAATCGATTATAAATTTCCTAACTGCACAGGCTGCCATAGACTTATGATAGAAACTAACTATATAATCAATTTTAACTCTTCACAAAACAGGCCCAAGAAATGGTAGTAAAAATGTGATTTTAGTGGCACTCTGAGTGCGCAGAAACGTCATCTTGTAAATGATGATGTTGTATCCTTTAAGCCTGCGGTCATTATCATTCTACTATTGTCCAAACAGTGTGGACACAGTGTGGCCATACTGTCACACACAATGATGATAGGTCTTGTAACTCACCCTTGGCTCATTAATACCAAGCACCTGAGGAATGTAGTAGCAAAATGACAAGTATTTCAAGTAATGCAAGTCTGCATCCCTTCAAAAAATCATGCAAGAAAAATGTAAACCAAGATGCAAACCAAGATATGTGAAAAATAAAAATTGAATTATTGCACAGCGATTGTATTTCTATAACACATTTTGCTATTATGAATGCCACTGCACTATGCTATGTCTAGCTAACATTCCCTGAAATGATTCTAGGTCAACATACTCCATCTAGCAAAAGCAGTAACCAGTTGTGTGGTGATGCAAACAATGATATAAATAACCTCACATCCATAAATGCATAAAAATCACTTGCTTGATTATGATTGTGGAGCCCTGCTTTCTTTTTTTTTTCTGTGAAAGTACACACAATGTTGATACAACTATAATATGCAATAAAAACAAACTAAACATCAGAATGGAGTATTTTGAATTCACGCATATTGAAAGTACGTATAAGGTATTTCAATTCAATCAACTGTAACACTGAGGCACAAGTGCATAAATATGAGACAGAAAAAGCTCAAATCAAGATTGCTCTTCCCTTTGTCAAGCACAAATCATTGTTGCTAGTACATGAGAAATTTTACAGGCATAACTCCCTTATCGACAATTAAAAAAAAAATAACACACACACACACAATAAACCCACCAATGTTACATATTTTTTCTTCAAGGTACAAAAAATTCTGGGCTTTTATTAATAATACAGCAAGAATGCACTTCGTCATCCAAAGTATGATTGAAGTAAAGGAGAAATGCAAGAATGCTGCAATCAATTGCAAGTCTTTCAATTGGTAACCAATTTGCAATCAATTGCTATTCGACATTCTCGCAATACCCCCCAAGTCTTCTCCATAGATTTGCATGTTCTTCTCTTTTTCTTTCTTTTTTAAAATAAACATGAAATTACTGAACATTTGATTCTCTTGCATATGACATGGGCAAAGATATATCACACCCCCTCCCCACCCCCCCCCCAAAAAAAGTGAAAAGGTATGCAAAAAAGACATGGACACTTAAATTATTTCATGGCTATTTCAGCAAAGACTTTGTGACCTTTACGCAAAGCTGCAAACTAACCCATTTTTTCTACAGGTCTGACCTGACCCTATCGGACCAGTAGATACCCATTTTTTCCATTTCGGGTTGAGCGTTGTCTTAAAAAAACAAAACAGCCAGAATTTTAGATCACAGTTCCCTGCCATATGTTCTCAGATATCATGGATAAATAATGATGACGATAATATTTAAACAAGCATAATGGATAAGTGATGACAATGATAACATTATTTGATAAGAGTCATGCATAGAAGTTTTGCTGAATTACATAATGTTCTTTTGATCACATGTACACACCCACTCGCAAACAATGATTTCTTTTCTTCTTTTTTTTTAACGAACTGAAAATAGCAATCAAATCAATATATTTGTGTGATATTGCAGCTGCATAATAATCCTTAGTTTTCAATAGTATGTAAGACCACATAAAATACAGAGGTATAACAGTACACAATGCTATGAAGTGATTTGCATCACAGTGAACCTCAAACACAAATGAACCAAATAGAGCATATCAATACAGCCCGAACAAACTTGTTGTAGTGCACAGAACATAATTACAAATAGTGCCTGTATGTACATGTAAATACAAAGAAGTATTTCCTGTTTAAGTATTCAATGTAAACTACCTCACTACTCACCCCCCCCCCCCCCCCCACTCTCTCTCTCTCTCTCTTCAACTTACTTGGTTATCACAACCTTTATAGCTATGCCATTTACAACTTCAGATTGAAAATCACATTATCATAGTACACATTATGCCTTTTCAGATGTGTAATATAGGACTTGACATCAGTACGTGAGTGATACCCCCCCCCCAAAAAAAAAAAAATAAATAAATAAATAAATAAATAAAAATGCAGTGCTGAGGGGAATAGATTGTATTGAGAGGAAAACATAATTCCCACTGGACTATCAAGTGTCATAATAATTACAACCGTACACAAGGCAATTTGTGCTATTTGATCTTTTGGTCTGCATAAATACACATCATTTCATTCTACGTAGCTCATCTGCAGCCAGTCAAATTCTGGAATCACTACCCAACGAGATGTCACTGCATGCAAAGTAACAATTTCGATCCTCACTGCATTACTAGCAGTCACATGATTGCATTATGACCAATCACTGACCAGCATTTATGCAGACCATTCTGCGTTCATTTGATTCAAGTTCATTTGAGTTTACATTCAAGTTCATTTGATGTTGCAACAATTGCACCACCTTCACAAGTGTACAGAGTAAGGATATTTACATGGAAGACTTGATTAACATTATGAGAAGCAGAGAGACATTAATGCATACAGCATCACAGCTGTTCTTGCTCTAACATTTGTTAATCATCTTTTCTTGCTTTCCACTTGTTCTGAAATAGGCATACCAGTATTTACAGTGTACCATGTATGACAAGTTGTTGGACTTGTGTGTCATGCAAGGCAATGAGTACAGTCACACCACCCACTTTATGACATTTATGTGGACTGAAAGAAGCACTAGATATGACGATACCATCACTTTTGAATCTAAGAAAGCGCTATAGATACAACACAAGTATAAAACATTTGATGGAAATTTAAGTAGACAATGTTTCAAGAAAAAAATGAAAAATTAACTAGAACCGGAATTTGTCAACACTGACAAATTAGGTGATCCGATCTCTTCGAAAATCAATGATTTGAGTCCTGATCCCAATAGGCATGACTGTTAAGGTTCATCTGTGGTTATGGACATTGGCCGTGTGATGTTTGGATTCTCATTTAAAAAAAAGGGAGTCAGGTCTGCCATCTTTGGTACCAAATTCGTTATACACTATAACGAAGATACAGAATGAAACATTTATGACCTTTGACCCTAATTTACCTACCCAAGATGGTGTTCGATCAAGTAGTTGTTATCTTATAATACACGGTCGACTGATCACTTTGAATTTATTAGATCTGTCGTCTTTGGGACATGATGCATATATGGTATAATTTTGACATTGATAGGATGAGGACTTTCTGAGCTAACCTCTACACAACATTTGAGGAGAAAGAAATTTTTTGTGACAACGGGAAGTTTAACACTAGACTTGGAATTTGTCAAGACTGACAAATTAGGTGATCCGATTTTTTTTTAATCAATGATTCGAGTCCTGATCGCAATAGGCATGACCATATCGGTTTCATCTCTGTTTAGAGACATTGGACGTGTGATATTTGGATTCTCATTTAGAAAAGAGAGTCAGGTCTGCTATCTTTGTTACCAAATTCGGTATACACTATAACGAAGATACAGAATGAAGTATATTTGACCATTGACCCAACTTTGCACAGCCAAGATGGCATCTGAGCAAAAAGTGGTTATTTTGTGAAATGATTCTTGTAACATGGCCTTTGCGTGTGCAAAATATGGGAAAGATAGGACATGTATTCACCAAGATACAGGTTAAAGCATTTATGACCTTTGACCCTAATTTACATACCCAAGATGGTGTCTGATCAAGTAGTTGTTATTTTATGAAATAATGTATGTGACATAAACCAAACATGTGCAAAATATGGGGATGATAGGGGCTGTTTTTCTTGAGTTATTGCAAAGAAAGGTGCAGAGAGAAAGAAATATCTCAATACATCGAAGATAAGTTTGATTTCAACCAAGTATTTTGACGTGATCTCGGCGTCGTATGAAAAATGGAGGGTACATTGACGATAGCCCAGAGTCTCAGCTACAACATAGTAAAATCTGGGAGAAATTCACCGAAGAGTAAGTGAGCTAGTGCTCGATAAAGACCGTCATGTCAATTTTCATTTCCAGAAAAATTCCCTCCCATAGAGATTACACGTAAACTGGTTAAATTTGACAAGGTTACATTATATCCATTTTCACGAGGTGAAGACATCATCCGATTAAAACTTTGATCGATTAAAACTTAAAGAGTATTAAATTGGCTACAACATACGAAAATCTGGAAGAAATTCACCAAAGGGTAAGTGAGCTAGTCGTCGATAAAAACAGTCATGTCAATTTTCACATCTAGAAAAATTCCCTCCCATAGAGATAACACGTCATAACGAAGATAAAGAAAGAAGTACATATGACCTTTGACCCCACTTTGCACAGCCAAGATGGCATCTGAGCAAAAAGTGGTTATTTTGTGAAATGATCCTTGTAACATGGTCTTTACGTGTGCAAAATATGGAAAAGATAGGACATGTATTCACCGAGATATAGGATAAAACATTTATGACCTTTGACCCTAATTTACATACCCAAGATGACGTCTGATCAAGTAGTTGTTATTTTATGAAATAATGTACGTAACATGAACTAAACATGTGCAAAATATTGGCCTGATAGGGGCTGTTTTTCTTGAGTTATTGTAAAGAAAGTTGCAAAAAGAAAGGAATATCTCAATACATCGAAGATAAGCTTTAATATCAACCAAGTTTTTGGACGTGATCTCGACACCGTATGAAAAAATGAAGGGCACATTCACGATAGCGCAAAGTCTCAGCTACAACATATCAAAATCTGGGCGAAATTCACCGAAGCATAAGTGAGTTAGTGCTGGAAAAGGACAGTCATGTCAATTTTCATTTCCAGAAAAACTGCACTCCCATAGAGATAACACGTAAACTGGTCAAATTTGACAAGATTACATTTAATCCATTTTTACGAGGTGATGCCGTCGTCCAATCAAAATATTGTTATTACATATATGAAAGAGCATTTAATAAGCTACCACATACTGAAATCTGGGTGAAAATTGGCAAAGGATAAGTGAGATACGCTCGAGTGAACTTGAAATTTGATGACGTCATTTTGAAAATTTACTTTTTTAATTTCATTAAGAAATCTGATATCTTTTAATCATTTTTCCAGCATCGCCAACCCATGAATTGACATGTACAACTCATTAGCTTTCAGAATATGTAAAGAAATTGGGGGGTCACCGTCCATCCTGACGAGTAAAGTCGGATTCAAAATTGGCGGTATTTTGGCATTGTTGGACTGTATATCGCCATTGACGCGCGCGCGGAATTTCAACTTTGACGGGTCCGTATGACGTCATATTGAGTCGGATTGACTTAAAACTTGGTAGAAATATTCCTTGACATTTCAGGCATCCGATAAGTGTAAAAAAATGGGAAATTTCTATTGCATATGAGCTGTGCGTGCGTATATGCGCGCGCGCGTACGCGTCCGTCCAATTTTTTCAATTTTTGAAAAAATGCTCCAAATGGTCTGAAACGTGTGCAAAAAAAATTTGAGCTCGATTTGAGCATACAAATATTTCAACGCGCGCGTACGCGCACGTTTTAAGAGAAAATATGAATTTTGAGAAAATGAGTAGAATGGGCATAACTTGAAATATATGTGACATAAATTTCATTGAGAAACTCTATTCCATTAATGAGATATGATTGAGAATGTGTTTTCATATAATGACGTCATAGTGACGTCACTGCCGACCAATCACAATGATACAGAAAATTTGTCGTCTTTGGGACATGATACATATATGGTATGAGTTTGAAGTTGATACTCTGAGTACTTTCTGAGTAAGTAGATACACAACTTTTGTCCAGAAATAAAGAAAGAAGAAGAAGAACAAAGAATCCGTACAGATACAGAAGGTGATCCGAGAGGATACTCGGATCACCTAATCATAAATAATTAATGGTAGAGATATTAAGTCAGTGCCTGCATTTTAAAGAATTTTGTACATTCAAACCAATCACAAAAGGTATAGATCGTGCTGGAAAGAAAACGTTATTTAAAATTCAACTGACACATTATGGCTGTACATGAATGTGCATTGTGACCTCGCTTTGTGTTCAAAGAAGTAATATTTCAGTAATTTGTTATTCAAATGCAATATTTCTTTTCTGTAGGGTTTCCTTGACTTTATAGTCAGAGTTTATGTATAATGTCTCATTTCCACAACCAGTGTGGAATTCAGGAATATGTTTGAGCCAGTTTCCTAGAAGTATAGAACATTAATGATGAACCTGGTAAGAATTGAGTGTATTGTTCTTTTTGTTTACCTCTGTTCATCTGTTAAACACTGTCAAGCAATATGCAACATATGTTTACCCTTCACAAAACCCCCGAAATGTCCTTTCTTTGTGACATTTCCTTAATTTTGGTATGACAGAGGAGAAGTATTTCATCAGATGTGAACTGAAAAATTCCCAGCTTGACTGATTTCTGAGGATATTCCCCCATGTGATAGCTTTTATTTGTGCGTGTGTTTACCAACAATTCTGTCCTGTCTCTCTGAGCTGAAATGGAGGATAACCTCACCAAGAATATTTTCCCTGTGTTCCCACTAACAATGTACCCTCTTTTTATCCCCTTTGTTTAGATAAATACGGATATGCACCATTCACACCTAGTGTTTTCTTTAATGTCACCGTACATATAAAATAATGCAAATCGAGTGATTATGTGAAGGAACTTGTTAAGTAAGTCAGCAATGCTGCATGCACTCTTCACTGGAGTGGAAAATTCTTATATTTGTGATATTAAAATCCCTCCAAAATACAGTGTACATGCAAATCCTGCAAAACATGTAGTAACAGAATGCCATAAAGCAGTAATGCTGGCGCTCACACTCTGGGATTACTTCTGTCATTGGTGCTTGCTTTTCGAAGGCTAATTCCCTTCCGAATATCACTCAGCAGGGCACCCCTCCCTTCCACACGTGGAATGTCCCGGGTTGTATTGCTGCTGCTGCCACTGGGGGCGAACCCAACTGCTGGCGCGGGTGGAGGTGGGGGTGCAGCAGCCAGTGAAGGGGGAGGGGGAGGCACGGGAGCAGCTGCAGGTGATGGCAGCGAAGGCTGACTGGAGGCGGTACCATTCGGGACATCCGCATGTGATGCTTTCTTGGATGAACTCTTGCTCTTATTCCTATTTTGGAAAAGTAGATAAGAATTCAGTACAGTGTAGTTCATCACATTGGAAACACTAGTTTATCACATGGCTTACATCTCGGGGGATACTACACAACAAGCTAGATTCCTTGTAATGATTCATTGTGTATTTGCCATCACTGATTTGCCTATTAACCTGTTGGAAGACGAGTCCCGAGTATACTTGGGCAGGTGTCCATGGGAAATGCATGTTGTAGCAAAATCAGCCTGTCTTCAATAGGTTAAACTTAGTAAACTTCACCCAAACACAGTTGTAGAATTTATAAGTATGTACGGCAAAATGTTCACCCACGCCATATACACCTTATTCTGCTTACAGCTTTCTGACATAGAATAAAAATATGCATTGGTAATTCTGCTAAATCCACCTTATTCTATATACACCTCATTCTGTTTACAGCTTTCTAACATGAAAATATATGCACTGGTAATTCTGCTAAATCCATTTTACTTAAATATCACAAAAAGTATTCAGAGCCGTCAAAACATATTAACTACACCTAGTACATGTATACCAAAGTTTGAAAGAGCTAGGTATTCAATACATTCTGATATCCAAGTGTGTGTGGTTTGTGTGTGTGTTGTTTAATTTATTTTGTAAATTGCCTTTATCTGTAATCATCTTTTCACAGCAGCAGGTGAATCCTGGAAAGATCTTGAAAAGTTAAATCACAGATAAGCTATGTTGGTTTGCACCCAGGTTGTAGAAGAACGAAAGAGTCTTTAAAGGGGATGGCTAGTAACCGATCAGTGGGAATCAGTGGGAATGCTGAGAGATGATTGTTCCAATCCTTGTGGGATTCATTGAAGAGTACATTATACATCTACTGTTGTGTGAAAATTATTTGCTTCAGAACGGTCTCATATTCAAGTAATGTGCAGATTAATGCCCCGTCACTGACCAGAGACGCTTACCTGGAAACATTAAACTGCACATTACTTGAATATGAGACCATTCTGAAGCAAATAATTTTCACACAAGAATAGATATGTAATGTACTTTTAAATGAATCCCACAAGGATTGGAACAATCATCCTCCAGCATTCCCACTGATTCCCACTGATCAGTTACTAGCCATCCCCTTTAAGTCCAGGACTGTAATGCTCTGCCTGAAATGAGTCATGTTTACATGGAACCTTCAAAACGTTTACTCCATAAATCTTGATTAAAAGCTTCAATATCAATAATTCATTTCAACAATTAGCAAGTATATGCACTGATTAATTTTAAGACATTTTTCTCTCACTTTAGAAATTATCACATGTGAGCCAAATGATGACATGAATTATGAACATTAGAATCACAATACTGGTCTTGGTACAGACGTGGGCTAGTAATGAACAGATGATATGCCCATACAGTTTTTCTTTATGATATACTGTATACGCCGTTATTTTCGCGTACAGATATTTTCGCGAATGACAAGGTCATAGACATTTTCATGAGGTGTTGTTTTCGCGAATTGACGCCGACGCTTACGTTAATGCTCTATCAACAAAGCGCATGGAGACAATTTTGCATGTTGTTTAATTTGCGATCCAACTGCAATTCGCGAAATTCGCGAAAATTAAACCCTCACGAAAATAACGGCGTATACAGTAAACCACGTGTAGTACAGAGGTATTAAATCAGCATCTGAATGTGCTTCTGCATCCATGTCTCACTAAGTGTGAGCACTCACTTCTTGGATGATAACCAAGTCATGTGTGTGGAAACTAGACACTTTCATGTACTTCAAAACCACCCCTCTAGAGATGCCACGTTTGCATTTAGAATCATTGCAGCCGACTGTTTTCCGAACAATCTTTCTCCCCACTCTGCCCTTCCCCATGTTTTCCTACTTCTGCCTATCCCAGGCACACATGAAATGAAAGCGTGCGCCGTGTGGTGAGTTTGCACAGAAAGTCTGTTCCTTTTTTTTTCCCATTCCTGAATGTTTGCCTGACCAGATCAAATGACAGAATGGTCTGCATCTAAAGGTCCTTTCAAGTCATTGTGCATAATTTATGTGTCTACTTGTGGTATGCGTGTATATGAACGTCAGCCAGACAGATACTGAGAAATAGAAATATTATGTCAAGAGAAGAGTGAGAGAGAAAGACAGAGAGAGAGAGAGAAAGAGAGAGACATTGATAGAAAGAGGGATTGAGACAGATTGATAGATAGAGGAGATTATGATAGATGAAGAAAGATAGAGATAAATAGATAGACGGATAGATAGATAGATATATACATAGTACATGACACTGTAAAAGTGGAAATTTTGGCATGAGCAATTTTTCGCGCTTGACTAGGTAAGGTGAATTTTGCATATTTTTATATGAACTAGTATTACATATAGGAAGCAAACATTTTTGCATGGTAGTTGCATGCCAGGTGAAATGCGCGGAAATTTCCACTTTACAGTAGATAGATGGATGGATAGATAGATGGATATGGCTAGATAGATGCAGAAAGAGAGCGTGACAGAAACAGATATAGATACAAAGATGATGGAAAAAGAGTGAGATACAGATAGAAGTAAATGGAGATATACAGATAGATAGATAGATGGATAGATAGATAGATAGACAGATAGATAGATAGGTAGATAGATAGATAGATAGATAGATAGATAGATACATAGCTAGATAGATAGATAGATAGACAGATAGATAGATAGATAGATAGATAGATTAGATAGATAGATAGATAGATAGATAGACAGGTAGATAGATAGATAGATAGATAGATATATAGGTAGATAGATAGATAGATAGATAGATAGATAGATAGATAGATAGACAGATAGATAGATAGGTAGATAGATAGATAGATAGATAGATAGATAGATGGATAGATAGATAGATAGATAGATTAGATAGATAGATAGATAGATAGATAGATAGACAGATAGATAGATAGATAGATAGATGGATAGATAGATATACAGATAGATAGATAGATAGATAGATAGATAGGTAGATAGATAGATAGATAGATATACAGATAGATAGATAGATAGATAGATAGATACATAGCTAGATAGATAGATAGATAGACAGATAGATAGATAGATAGATAGATAGATTAGATAGATAGATAGATAGATAGATAGACAGGTAGATAGATAGATAGATAGATAGATATATAGGTAGATAGATAGATAGACAGATACAATGTAGATAGACAGATAGATAGACAGATAGATAGACAGATAGACAGATAGATAGATAGATAGATAGATAGATAGGTAGATAGATAGATAGATAGATAGACAGATAGATAGATAGATAGATAGACAGACAGACAGATAGGTAGATAGATAGATAGATAGATAGATAGATAGATAGATAGATAACTATAATTATACAAAAATATGCAGAGTGGGCAGTTGCATATATAAAATTACACTCCTAAGGTACCTCTAAAGCCATAGGGGGATGCTTTTTACATGGTAAATACTCTGAACCAGCAGGTATATACCCAATGGGAAATGTATCCTGGGTTGCCTGGAGTGAAGGACTACAATATCCCCAATTGAAGCCTCTTAATGAGAACACAATTTAAAGGGATGGTATAGTATTGGTTGAGGCGAGAATTCAGCCTCTAAATTTTTGTGAGATATTTTGAAACCTCTTTATGAAATGTTAAGAAGCCTACAATTCTAAGGGGAATTCAAAGTTTATTTGATGCACACCTTCTTTAAAATGGCTGAGATATCCAAAAGACAAAATAAATCAAAGTGATTCTAATAAAATTTGGGTCATACCTTTTATTAGGATTGCATTGTTTTGGATATCTCGGCCATTTGAAAATCCTCTTAAAATTTTATGCTCTTTCATATTTCATAAGAGGTATCTCATCTGAAAACAAAATCATCATTAAAAAAATGTTGGAAACCTCAAACCCCTTTCCAATGGAAACTGTACCATCCCTTTAACACATACACACAAACATACCTACACACAAGACTGCCAATGAAGAACAAGGCTTTTTATTACTCACTTTGTCTGTCTGGAGGCGTGCCTCGTCTTTTCTGAGGAGCGATGTCTGCAGTGAGGGTTGCAGTGTGGGAGGAAGCATGTTTGCAAGAAAGTCGGGTATTTGACATGAAGCAGGTCATGTAGGGCAAGCATGATTTTCTTCATTTTGTAAAAGGTGCTTTTGTCATGATAAAGGCTACAGATGGCTTGAGCTTATTTTTCAATTGGTCTGCAAGATATAATATGGTTCTAGGAAACATGAGCAATATATTGTTATCAATTCAGCCATGTACGTAGAAGTATAGCAAAGTACAACATAGATGATGTGCTATCTATGCATGGAATGATGGTATCAATTCATTAAAGGACAAGTTCACCTTAATATATGGATGGATTGAGTGAATGTGGCAATATTAGCAGAACACATCAGTGAAAGTTTGAGGAAAATCAGACAATCTGTTCAAAAGTTTTGAATTTTTAAAGTGTCCGTGCTGCCATCACTGAATGAGAAGACCACTACAGCTTGTGACGTCACATGCATAGAACAATATAAAACAGAAATATAAAGAGAATTGCATAAAAGGTTATTTCTTTTGAAAAAGACACATTCCCTTGACTTATTACTGAAGTATGCTATGGGTAATATTGTTCCCCCTGCCTTCTTGAAGAGGCAAGTCAAGCACTCTTTCATAATGTAAGAAAAGTGAAAATATGTTTATTTTCTTTATATGTGACCGTGCATCACAAAACCAACATATAGTTGCTCCCCTTAATTTTGCATTAGGACTCAAAAAAGGGTGAAACAGGACAACCAAGCTAATCTTGAGTTTTTCATATTTTCTGAAAGAGCTGTTCTTCGTCTACACTATTCCTAAGTTTGAAATATTAAAGTAAATGGGGAAGTTTGTTTTCCACAGTTTTTCTACAACCCTCTTTTTTTTTTTTTTTTGCAAAGTAGTGACATCAGGTATATTTTAGAAGCCCCTTATCATTTCTTGAAAATCCTTATACACATTTTTCACTTTTAATTATAACTAGAACTGGTTATATTCCCCCGCCAAACAACATTTCATAAGCTTTGGTCAAAAAACTGAGGAAGTAGTTAAATCCCCAAGATCTTTCCTTGATCTTCTGCCATTAATATGCCGTTACCATGGCAACGTACTTTCGCGTACTGTCGAAAAATGCGTCTTGCACATCTACAACCAAAGGCACACATCTGTACCAAGTTTCATGGAAATTGGGCAAAAACTGAGGAAGTAGTTTGCAACACAAAATTTTCCATCATTTTGGCTCATAATATGTGAGCTGTTACCATGGCAACATACTTTTTGTCACTGTCAAGAAATGTGTCATGCTGACCTATATCCTAATACAAACATTCAATATGAATTCCATGAGAATTGGAAGAACACTGATGAAGCAGTTTTGCCATGAAGCATTTTGCCCTATATTTTACCAATAACATGCCGTTACCATGGCAAAAAACTTTTTGCCACTGCGGAAATATGTGTCTTGCACATTAACATATTCAGATGAACATCTGTACCTAATTTCATAAAAATTGATCAAAAACTGTGGGAGGAGTTCGCGACGCAAGATTTGTACCCATTTTTGCCCATAATATGCCGTTACCATGGCAACGTACTTTTGGGTACTGTCAAAAAATACGTCTTGCACATCTACAACCCAAGGCACACATCTGTGCCAAGTTTTATGGGAATCGGTTGAAAACTGAGGAAGTAGTTCGCGACGCAAGATTTGCAACGGACCGACCGCCGTCCGTCCGCTGATTCCTATATACCCCCTTCAAACTTCGTTTGGCGGAGGTATAATAACTTTTGAAGGAATAATGCTACTGTTTGAAAGTTAGCATCAATTATGGACAGAATGTGTTACTAGAGCATGCTCAATTTCAGCTTAATCTGATAACCCCTTCATTGTTGTTGCGCCTGTGGTTTAGATCCCGTTTTTGTCACATTCATCACACAGCTAAGCACGCTTTGGCAAAGATTATTAAAGGGCATGAATAGACCTTGCACTTCTGAGGCTCTTCTATCAGTTCACACTTTTCAAAAATGTGTGATCTCTTTTCAATATTTAGATCCAGGAGGGAAAATTCAACATCTAACATCTAACATCTGAATGGACTGTTTGATTTTCCTCGAACCTTTACTGACCTGTTCTTCTATTATTACTGCATTCACTCAATCCACACATATATCTAGGTGAAACGCTGATGTAACATACTTTTTGTCTCATACGACAGTCATCAGCAAAGAGACACACTGGCTACACTCTCTGGCTTGTGGTGATTCATGGGTAATGACTGTGTTCTCGCTAATACTGACTCATTTTTGCTTCCAATGCTAAACATTTTAAAAAGAATGAATCATGATGGACTCTTTACAACAACTGGAAAGCAAAAATATATCATGACTTCGCCAGAGCAGGCAAACAGCAACTCTGCCCTTTGCTTTGGTTAAATGAATAAAAACAAAACATTTTTTGTATTCAAAGTGCATCAAACTTGCTATTCTAATTGATCAAGAAAAATATATCAAACTTGTCATTCCAGTTGATCAAGAATAATTGCTCTACTTCTTAAATAGATTAATTTAATGAACTTTGTGAAACTTCAGTGATCTTCACTACATGAACTATATATACACTGCACTCTTGGAAGTAAATGAAATCACTTCTAAATCTACATACAGATTAAGTGGATGATTGCGGATGACTTGTGATTTTTTTCTCCCTTTTTTGTGAATGAGGGGGAGATTAGGGTAAAGGAGGATTCTAAGGAGCAAGAGACCATTCTGGTTTGAGCTGGAATTTGTACAGCTGGAAGCTGAAATTTTCATATCATAGCCTTGGTACCGAGAACTCACTTCAGAGCTTTGCCCCTCTTGGTTGCCTTGATCAATGACTTCATGGCGGTCGTCAAGTGCACCTGTAAAAGTTACGAGAAGGTATAAAAAATACACAACAAATACATAAACATTCAACAAAGTAATACGAGAATATGAAGTAATGCAAGAAAAAGCTTTCGGTGAGATTCTCATTTGTTTGATATTCGGGCAGAAGGACAGTTTGCATGAATTCTCGAAAATTATGCACACATCAGATTTAAAAGTACATTTGGGCATTGTCATTCTGAATGTGATATTTCAGCACTTTCTACCTTGTCCTTTGGCAAAACTTTCACTGTTCTGTCTGTTGTTTAGGGTCAGTCCTTTAAGTGCAGTTTGTCTTCAACATGGACAGTCAAGCTTTTCACATTTGAAGATAATTTAAAGGCCTGAATTCCCTATAAAGGCAGTTTCAAATCCACGGTTTAAAGGGATGTACAGTATTGGTGGAGATGAGAATTGGGCTTTTAACTTTTTGCGAGATACCAAGAAAACACTTATGAAATAGTACAGAGCATACCATTTCAAGAGGAATTCAAAGTTTATTTGATGAAAATCGGGTTTGGAATGAGTGAAACATCCAAAAACAAAGCAAAACAAAGCGATCGTAAGAAAGTGTGTGTCCCATGCACTTTCTAGAATCGATCTGTTTTGGATATCTCAGCCATTTAAAAACCAATTTTCATCAAATAAACATTGAATTACTCATGGAATTACATGCTCTTTCATATTTCATAAGAGGTTTCTCATTATCTCACCAAAAAATGTTAGAAACCTGAAATTAGGTCTCAACCAAAACTATATGATCCCTTTAAAATTAAGTCCCTAAAACAAGCATGAAATAGATATACTTTTCGCACGTGTGCATCAGCATGTGTTCATTATTGGATGTCTGTCTAGTGTTGGTGTATACAATCTGTCGTGCACATTTACGCAAATGCAATTTGCATACTGGTAATCCATGGACTAAATTCAAGCTGCCCTTGTGAATTTGGGCTAATAGGTTCTTTGTCTGATGAACGGAATGGGGCTAATAGGTTCTTTGTCTGATGAACGGAATGGATCATACTCTAAGTAGGTCATTCAAATGCAATGATCATTCAGAGTGACAGCCTTGATAAAGCAGACTCTGACTCACAAATTTTGGTTCTTGCTTCTGGAGCTCTTTCAGCCTGACCTCTGCAAAGAACTGATGATCTGCAACCTGTCAGGAGGAAACCATTCAGGACCAGATATTTTTATTTTTACATCATAATGCATTAAAGAGTTTCTATTTTGCGTAAAGTGACAGTCCCAATTAAAGCCATTATCTACTATTAGCAGATGAAACAAAAACCACGCTTTAGTGCTTCAAAATAGTTCTAAAATGTGAGTTAGGGAGAGAAAATTTTAATTAGTACAATCAATGCTAGGTATTGTTAAATATACAAAATGTGAACAATAGTTATAACGATTGTTTCCAAAGTAAACCATTTAAAGTTGTGGTTTATTGAGAAAAATAGTGATATCCCCTTAGATTTTAGGCTTTATTGCAAAATGTTTATATATAGGATGTTTTGTGATACAACTGACCTACACATAAGCATCGAATGTGATAACTCACACATTTTTAAATCACTGTTCCCAATTATAAACAATACCTTTAATACTGAAATATTGTTGATGCAATCATCTTTGCTAAAGTCGACCTTGCATAAGTCAAAAGATTGGCTAAGTCAAATCAAAATCCTACCCTGGATGAATACAAACATGTGTATCACATTCTTTTGTGTAAGTCAAAATTCAGGTGGGTCAAATGATCTCCTCAGGTCCCTTTGGATTTGATTTATGCTAGTTTGTTTTTTGTTTTTTTTTTTGCTTTTTTTTTTTCAACTACTGCTTAGTTGTGATGGGAGCATGATGGTTCATGTTTCAGTCTGGCCACCCATACTTGAGAATGTCTTCAGGCATCCTCATCAAAACTCTGCTACACGTGTGTATGTACATAAAAACATGCTTGCCAACTTTACCACTTTGAGAGATTTCAAGCTGCCACTGTTTGCATAGGCAGCCTGGATTCAACCGCTTTTTCAAATGCAAATGTTGGCAAGTATGTAAAAACATATACATATGTTTTATAGCACTAACATCTAAAGCATAATTTATTATCACATGTACTGAAGTGGCAGACAAAGCACAGTATAAAACATTAACACTTTCTGTACAAGGGACTTTGGACAGTGTGTATAGTGCTATGGGGTTTTCTGTGCAAATCAGCATTCAGAGCATACAAAGGCCTTTTTGTTGCAGTCTTCTGTATTTTTTATCTATAAACACAAATCTAAAAGTATAAGAGCTGATGTAATAACATATAGAGTGTGTGGCAAGAATGTATATAGAAATGTTTGTAAGTTTTGATGAACGTTCTTCACAAAATATACATGATGGAGACACATGCAGTGCATGGGTCTGCAGAGGTAACCTAGCAATGTACTGGAATTTACAGTGAGCCCCGAAAAAATGTACTAAATGTTACCTTCCACTTTCAATACTTTATGGGAGTTTCTAAAATGATACTCTCTTCAACATATCACTGTATTTATACAACTCTTCATTCAAGGCATGCAAATGGGATTCCCTACCTTTAAACCATGGACAATTTGTATGGAGCGCCAAGTGTCGCATGGCCTATTTCGTTACAAAATCAGTCAAATGATCAGTCCAAATTATCATTTCGTAACAAAATGACAACATTTCGTCGACGAAATGACTGATTTCGTAACGAAATAGGACATGGGACACTTGGTGCTCCATACAAATTGTACATGGCTTAAACGATGGTTTCAATTGTACCACCTTTGTGAATTCGGGCCAAAGGGTTAAAGAAAAATACTCACATTAGTGATGGTGGGATAGTCTCCAGCAACATCAAAGATGAACTCCAGCAACTGGAACAAAAAAAAAAAAAGAAAGAAAAGGAAAGCTGGTGATGAGATTATCATAATTATGACTCAAAATTGACAATCCATGAGTAAGAAATATTTCGTAACTTTTTTGAAAAGAAAGTCCAAGCTTCTCTAGCTCAGTGACTACTTTCGTGAAAGCATTTGACTCAATACTCTATGGAACGTTGTGGGTCCCGCTGACAAAGCCTATGAGGATTTTAGAATCCAGAAGGAAACAAGTTAACTTTAGTGAATCAATATATTGACATCTAGTTCCTGAGCTTCAACATATCTTGTCCCAATTATCCTCAACAGGATAGCTAATCCAATTTGCAATATCAGATTTTAAAAAAATGCAAACACTTCCTTTTTTTTTTTATTGATGATTAGTAAAAAGCTTAAAACTTTACCATAACCTTGAGCCATAATCCTGTATTTGTCTCCTCAATCAATTAAGCCTACTACTGACATATGCCATAATCATGCCAAGTTTACTGGACTTGTGACTTGTTCTGTGGGGTTATGAACACACAGATAAACAGATGAACTACAGGACAAGTGAAGACTGATCCTGGAAGATGCTCTAAGTGCAGAGATACTACAAGACCCCAAATTAATCCATAGCCTCCAGGAACCTGACAGTTTCTGTACAAAGGCTACGGAGATTTCAGATAGGTACAGAGAATGGGTTAAAAAGATAATTGCAATTCCCCTCGACTTTTAGCCAGAATGGCCGTGAAACACACTCACCTGTATGAGCTCTGGGTATCTGCAACGATTGAGTTGCGCCCTCGCTGGGAATGCCTCCTCCAGTTCTCGTCCAGCTCCCATCTCGAACAGCACGTGGCCTTAGGAACGAATTTGTTGGGCACTGTTACACTGTAATTGTAAACTTAGTACTTTTGGGGAGGTTTGGCAGGTTAAATTGCAGTCACCTATTAAATTGTATTGCCATACCCACATTCCAAGAGGTCATGGTTTACTGATGCTTAACCCTCCCACAATCACTAACCCAACACGCCATTGAGATTGTACATGAATTGCTGGCCGATGGTGCTGATAGGGGTATTGGTCCCAACCATTTGAGGGATTTCACTTTAAACATGATATCTAACGATGTGTGACTCAGTATTTTCTTCTGCGTTTATGAATTTTCCCTTAAAAATATCAATGTACAAACATTCTGCAGCAAAACAGACTTGCAAAATGTGTACTTGAGTACTTGAGTTGGATTCAAACCAATGATCTCCTGATTACTTGACAGACAAACCTGAAAGTATCATTTTTGAAATAAGCAACCTAACTTGAGACATCTCTGGCCTCACGAAGTGAAGAAAGTGATCCCAGTGAACCTACCAAAGGATATTGTGTCGATGGCCTCGGCCTGGTCTTTAAGTAACCTCTTGATGCTGGGGTAGATCCTGGACGTGTACCCTAGGAACACATTTTCCAGTCCAGACAGCCTGCAGATAAAATGGACATAGAGAACTTATTATCTACAAACATGGCACCCATAATGTCTCTCTCTCTCTCTCTATCTTATCAAAGGACTCACTTTTTCTGTTACAGACTCTTTCTATTTCCATCTCTATATCACATTAAGACTACCTGTCTTGCTTGTTCCCTCTGTTAAAAACACAGACATACAAACTTTTTTCTCTCTCTCCAAATAACAAAGACTTACCCACAAAGACATATATGTATATACACTTTCTCTTACTGTCACAAACACAGACATATCCATACATGAATGGTTCCGTGACATTTGCTGCTGCAACAATTACTTCCATGAAGTATCTGCACGCTAAGCCAAACATAACTTCTAGCCATAAACTTGTAACTCCGACCCTAAATCCTAATCCTCACATCAAACTAAACCCCACACCCCATCACAACCCTACCCAAAACCTTAATTCCTCGGAGAAAATAAGACCGTAGCAATTGTAGCAGGAGCAAATGTTGTGTCACCCACACAAACATATATACACATTTTCTGTCTCTCTCTGCCAAAAACACATAGTACTTAGACACTTTCTCTTCTATGTCTCACACAGATATACCCACACACAATATACACACTTTTTCTTTCCATCACTAATACAGACATACCCACATACACAAATAAACACCCTTGAGAGGATCTCCACATGTTGACTAGCCTGAAGGTTATGAGAGGGGGATGAGGGTTAGTGTGAATAAATGGGGAGCACGGTGTGGTGACAGTTTGCACTTGAGTATTCCAAGTCTTTCCATGGTTAATGCACAGACTTTGGCTTTGAATTGAAATGTAAGGATTAATGGTCAGCTGGGGGGTGTTTCATCAACGTTTGTCAGCGCTGACAACTGTCGGCGCTGACCAATTTCAGCAAAATCCTTGGTTTTGATTGGATGAGATGCTCTGGTCACTGACTGTTGCTATGGTGATTCAAGTTGTCAGCGCCAACAAACGTTGATGAAACACCCCCCAGGTCAGGGATCTAATTTGTCTCTCACCTGCAAGCACTCTTGTGGACGATGACATTGCCAGAATGGATGTGGCTGTGAGGTGGGAAGCCATTGTCCTGAAGATACATGACAGCCTGTGGGAGAAAAGGGCATCATGTGAGTGCCAGATTTTTTGATTAACATGTAATGGGCTGGCTCATATTAAACAGGAATTTACCCCAAACACACACAGGTGTATGTGGACTCAGAGAATACAGAAATATTACTTCTTTCATTACTACCTCCCACCTTTTTTCAGAAGGTGGCAGGGGGGGGGGGATAATATCACCCTGACATTTTATCAGTAATAAGTTGCGCGAATGTATACTACTCTCAAAAAACGAAATTTTGGGAAATTTTTTTAATGATATATTTGAATTGTTGTCCTACTGTGATATCACAAACTGTAGTAGTCTTCTTATCTAGCAATGGCAGTACTGAACTTTAAATATAGACATAGAACTCCATTTCCTGCAGACTTTGCCTTACCCATGAACATTATTACGTAACATATGTAACTCTAGTAAATCAAACAGTACTTACCTTGTAACCAGCAGTTACAAAGTGCAGTATCCAGACAATCATACTCGTTCAAATACTTGCAAAATGTAAAAAAGAAAATATGGTCAAATATAACAATGAGGATTGAAAGAGCACTTGTGGAAAAGAGAGGCATTTTTTCTGGTACCTGCATTTCCCCCAATATCTCACCTTGAGGATCTGTAACCCAAAGAGCTTGATCTGTTTGAGAGGCAGACCCCTGGACTGCATGCTGTACTTCTCTGACCAGTTGTGCCTTGGCTTGACCTGGTGAGATTGACCAGCAATAAATATCTCAGTTTTAAAAACCAGTTATTACCACAGGCAACTATGCCTGTTATAATGTCAACCATTTGAAGACAAACTGATTTTCCTACAACATGCATTTCCCATTCACCCCAGCCTGAGAATACTCGGGACCAGTCTTGAATGGACTAATCGTACTTGACAATTCCTTCAGAGGGTTAGCCTGTTGACTATAAATGTACTAATACATTACAAAACCATAATATGAGATACACAAAGGCAGGTTTTTCAGTAGGCCTGATATGTCGTTCAGAGCAAGCATAAAAGATTTTGTGTTCTTGGTATTCTAAGGAGTAAACCTCCTCACATCTTCATCTGAAGCTGGAAGCATGAAATTATAGAAAGGCATTGCTTTTTCTACAGATTTTATGGATACTGGGCTTTCCCATAATATTACTGCCTCCATCTAATACAGAACAAAATAAGAATGTTGTACATCTCATTGTACAAAGTTCTCTCAATTTGTAAGCAAGTTTGTTAGAATGAAATAAATTTGTAAACATTGTAAACAATTGGTAAACAACTTCATCATTCCCATCGGGAACAGAAACACTGATTATATTGTATTCCTGCTAGTACAAATAGAACGGGATGGGTAACAGGACTGGAATGGAACAAGAAGCTTGGTTTTCTATCAGTAGTGAAAACTGCCAAACAAAGAATAAAAAAAAAATAACATCAACAACAAATGGTCCCAAAGCACTGAGTACTTACATTGTAGATATAATCTTTCAGGGAGCCACTGGAGTTGAAATCCTGGACGACAATCACCATCTCATGCTCCTCCCACAGGTCAATGTCCAGGATGGGCCAAATGTATGGATGCTGGGGAGGAAATTTGTTTTGCTTTGCTTACATCATTTGTTTTATTTTAATTTTGAAAGAAAATGAAAGCTCCTAGACTGTGAAGGCTACAACACTTGAATATTATCGTAAGCACCAACACCTTCATTTCAGATTTGTGATGGTACATTCAAAATATCACCTCAGAAAAAAAAAGAAACATAAGGATAAAGACAACAATTTGGCATCACCTGGTAGCCACAAGGTTGCACAGGAAATGTTATCTCTGGCAATGCCAACTGACACAATTACTTTGCCAATATGGTCATTTTTTGTTCTTTTTTTTAAGGGGTTATTGAGTTATATATCTTGATTATGACATGTTTACACAGGGGTCGCACTTAACTTTTTTTTTTAACTAGCCAGGCGGACTACTTAGAATCAATTTTGACACTGAAGCAATAATTTGGCTAGCCAGACGGACTAGTAACTTCAGAATTTTTCGATTTTTAGCTAGTCCAACGTGATTTTGGGTGGCCAATGTCCAGTGGACCATCGCCAATTTCGAACCCTGGTTTATACAAAAAATGATTGGCACTAATATATTACTTAATAATGGTTTTTATTGCAATTGTTACAAGAAGCCAGGATGAAATTCATAAAGTGAGAAAGAACGGTGCAAAATGGAATGTACTCAAACTATTCACTCAATGATGTAATGAAACACATAAGAATGTTATGTTTTTTGTGGTCTATGTATGTATGTACAGTGTATATATATCTACAAGTGCTATCTATCTATCCATCAATCTATTTATCTATCTACTTACATGTATCTATCTATCTATCTAGGTATCTATCTATCTATCTATCTATCTATCTATCTAGGTATCTATCTATCTATCTATCTATCTATCTATCTATCTATCTATCTATCTATCTATCTATTTCCACGTGATTCATGAGATTGCAGTTTGAATATATATTTAGCTTTACACCTGCCTTTCAACTTCTGTGTAATCTGAAATGGTGCCGTTTACTGACATAACTTGCAGTGTATTTGGAGCTGAATGTTTGATTGGCTTTCCTAATTTCATAATATCAACATAGAACTTTTCATACCATGACAAAAATATCTCTTCCCAAAATGTAGGGAGAGCAACTGAACAGTGCAACAATAGGCTCTGTGGTAACGAAGAAACCTTTCTCACCTTCAGACCAAGCAGCAGGTCGCGGATGGTCTTTTGGTTGGAGAAGGTGAAGGGAACCGGGCAGGTGGGGCTACGACTGCACTGTGTCACCACCTGGTCCGTCCAGCGGCCCTGGGGTCGCACCATGAACCAGTGCTTGTCCATTCGACTCCCTGGGTGGGTCAAACATATTTTGACATATGCCATAAAGTGTACAGAGCAGGAAAGATATAACACCAAAATGTACTGCAAGTATATATAAAATACATATATCAATGAAGGTCAAACATAACATGTCAGATTTCTATGATTAATCTCATGAACAATCCCTTGTTTATAATGTCACATGGGGCCTGACTCTAGTCCACTTCCATTTCAATCTCTTTTTTTTTTTCATATTTCTCATTTCTCAGTAAAAAATACATCCAATATAACAAAATAAAATGATGCATGATATCTAGCTAGGAAACACAATCAAATGAGGCCTTATTGCTCCCACTCAAAACTTACCCATATCTGGGAGATGCTGGCTGAAGGCATACTTTCCATTTCTTGAGCGGATGAAGTACTGGAAATTCAGGAGAGCGTTCTCTGTGGACAGAGGACAAAAAACAAGAAGGCTTATGCTGTATGCAAAGATTTGTACTACTGTCTATGGACTTACCAGTATAAAGTTTGTTAAAACAATGTATACTCATCAATTGTGAAAACTTTAGAAGTATGTCTGTTTATATTTTGTGAGGTGCAACATAATTTTGTCCCTACAACCAAAGCAACATAGAAAAATTTTTCCTCACAAAATCCAGGTGCTGTATAAAATTTTCATTTTTTTGAATGAATAGACATACATGAAGATAATTGCAAAAAGTGAAAGCACACTCCTTTGAGTCCTTTCAATTCATTCTTTTTTTTCAGTTCAATTCAATTCAACTGAATCTATCTATTTCATAAATTCACATTCAAAATATTAAGAGATGTGTGAGTCAAAGGAGGAAATCACACAAAAGCCTGGGGCTTGGAAATAAATAATTCCTTTGCAATACACTTCAAATTCATTTTCCTTCCATTCTTTTAAATTGGCTTTGATTGATTCAAGTTTTGAAAAGTAAAATGAGTAAAAAGTATGGAAGGCTCAGCTGAAAGTAGGAAAGTTCTAGTGGTCCAGAGAAGGCAAATGATTAAAATGTGTTTCAGAATCTCATCTCATTCCCTGATCATCCTAAATCTTAATTTCATCTGTTTTTGTTCCTCTAGTACCCACCAGCACTGTCATGTGAACAAAATATTATTACTATTACTGTATATGGCATATATATTCAATGTGTTGTAGCAAGTCTAAATTTTTGTGAATCGGGACTTCCCGACAATTTGGCGAGTGGTTAAATTCGCGACGATGGAGTATACTGCACTGAATGGGAAAATGTGCGTGTGCGTCACATTCATATCGGGATCAGAGTCATTATTTTCGCATGTCTTTAATTTCATTAACAGCATCTGACTTGCGAAATTTGCAAAAATAAAAACCTCGCAAAATATTTGGCATATACAGTATCAAGTGATTTGGAACTTGTCAGTTTTACAATTGTCTCTTGTCAGCTGTATGAGCTTATCAGGGATCCCTACTGACCATACCTTTGCATTTTGTTTGTTCACTCCATAGCTTGAATCCCTTTCCACGCTTGATTGGCTCCCTGCTTATGACACCCACCATACCTCTTTTGTTTTCATTGCTATGTGTCTCTGGCCCCTCCATGATAGTGCATGTTATGTTGCAAGGTGTGTCTGTAGTCCACACAGAATGTAAATGTCTGCTCTAAACCTTTCATGTTTGCCATTTTGCCTCTGACAAAGATTATGCTAGGATTAAAAGCTCAAGCCCTTTTAGACTCAGTTTTACTCTACTAGCTTGATACTATTAAAGGGATATTGCAGTTATCAGTGGCTATTTGTTTACGTGTATCTTCAGTCACATCAAACAATCTGTCCTGAATATAGAGCACACTCCTAAGGGCATGATAGAAATATTTTTCCAACTTGCCCAATTGGGCATTCAGGCAAGGGCACCGATTCATTGCCAGGCAAGGGCCAATCAATTTTAACTTGCCCAATAGTGAGCTGTAGTTGCCCTGGACTAATGAGCAGGTGGATTTGCAGCACCCTACACCTGTACCCACTTCAAATACACCCAGTGATTGGGAAATGGACTAGGGCCTACCTCGCACTTCGTTCCTCTGAACCTGCCTCGCGTGAGACAGCTTCTCTGGCAGTGCCATGTCCTCCTTCAGCGGTGTGTAGTCATAGCGACTGCAGTGTCTGAGAGCGAAAAGAAGAACGCACGCTCACAATAAATCCATAGATGCAGGATGCCATCTCTCCCACAGCCCCACAAATGCATCACAGTTTGCTCTTTTATCCCATCCACGCATTAACAGTCATAAAAGAGAACATAACTTCTCAAAACACTACTGTATACTGTGAAATTTTTGTGAATATTGCAAATAAGCTCACAGCCACATCCGCGAAAATACCGACGCAAATATGAATAAATTTGACCCACATGCACTGTCCCAGGCCAGTGCACTTATGATACCACTTATAATGTCACTTATGAAATGATAAATAGCATACAATTCTACTAGGAATTCAAATATTATATGATGACAAACTGTTTTGAAATGGCTGAGATATCCTAAACCAAAGTAAAACAAAGTGGCCCTTATGTATAAAAGGTGGGTCCCACCTTTACAATTAGGACCACTTTGTTTTTGGATATCTCAGCCATTTCAAAACCAAATTTTATCACATAAACTTTAAATTCCTCTTAGACTTGTATGCTCCTTCATATTTCACAAGAGATTTCTCGTTATCTCACAAAAAAGTTGGAAACCTGAAGCCATGTTCCAACCAAAACTATATTAAACTTTAATGAAGACGTTACAATTCTAAATATGACAACCTTTTTTTACATCTTAAACCTTTGAGCACCCTGCAGTCACCATATTTTCCTTTTGAAAACCTGATTTCAGCAAATGTTATTTTCAGCTGGTAATTCTACAGCACAGAGCAAGTTCAACTTGGAATACACTGGCTGTTCATTTCTCAAATGAACATTATATGCAGACACTTCCTCAAAGCTCTTTATACCATTTTAAAGATAAATACTGAACCTGTGATGATTGCATCATTGCAAATGAAAAGCTTTACACTCTTGAGGATGAACTAAAAGTCACTCCTGAATGGGCCATTTTTTTTTAAATAGCTAATTGTACACCATTTCTTTGTTGTTGTTGTTCTAAATTACACTACACTTGTATTTCTGATTAAGAACCTTAAAGTGTATCTGTACACAGAAATTTAGTTTTCTGACATTGTAGGTTATTGTACAGGTAATATCCCTATGAAATATAACAGTGCAACGTTACTCACATACAGAGATAAAGCAATATATCAAGAGACATACAATGTAGAGCAATCTCTAAAATGCCAAAAATTACATGCGCCTTGATCTACACAAAGAGTAGTCATCTGGCGTTATCGACTGCATTCGATTGTGTAGTTTGATAAATTTCTGTATGGTCAGTGTACTACGATACTCTCAAAACACATAAACGCAAGCAAATGTCCACCCATGTACGCAGCTAGGTTGGTGCTACCGCGCCGGGCCACTGACCACGCAGCCGCAGCAGCATCTACTCATGCAGATGCATATGGCTCGATGAGGCAATACCAATAGACAGTATTTGATATAGCTGTGTGCAGACAGAGGCGAATGAAGGAAACGTGCACACACCGCTAGTCTACGCACGGCCACTATTCTCAGATCTGGCTACTATTGCAGCGCGCACTAGTGCTTGGTGATTTATTGGAATTAATATTTCAGGGTTTTAGGCATTTTTTGTGATGGGATAGAATTTTCTCTAGAGTTCTTAGGACATGCTCTCACACCTCTCAAATTTAATTTTAGGGGAGAGATTCCCTTTAAAAATGACCAGTTTGCATTAACTGAACAGTTAGAACTGGCACAACAAACTGTCCTTAGTTTCACATTACATGTTAAGATGTTTATATATGATCTTAAGTATGGTTCAGCCAAAATAAAACTTCCTGTGAACTATAATTTTTGGCATTTAGCACTTCCTGGTAATCGTATTGACTTATTGTACATGTATGTCTTTCAAAAATAATATATGTCAATCATGGATTCATGCAGTACACAGAAACTCTACTGTAAAAGTGGATATTTTCGCGTGACTAATTTTTCGCGCTTGGCCGGGTCGGAAGAGTTTCGTGTGTTTTTAATTCCGCGGAATCAAGACATCACGCACAGGCACATATGGCAAGCAAAAATATTCGCGTGCTTTTATTTTCGCGCTAGTTTCTGGTTGCGCGAAATGCGCGAAAATTTGAACACCGCGAAAATTTCCACTTTTACAGTATTTGGCAAACCAGAGTCACTATAAAGGAGAAGTTATCCCACTTCCTGTAAAATGTTTCCCCTTTTTCTTTTTCTTTTTTACCTGTCCATTACGAGAACCTGGTATACCAAGTTCCCATAGCATTATTAAACTCATTTATACGGAAACCTGGTATTCCCCACACTGCAGACTGGAGTGTCTACATTTGTGGTCTAAATTCATGTTGATAATTATTATGTGTTATGCTGACCTGAAGAATGACTTCGATTCAAAGATAAGAGTATATTCTATAAATCGGTTCTTTTTCTGTATCAAAACTGCATGCATTTTTGTCTAATTCACATTTTCCACAGTAGAAGTGTGAAGATGTACCAATCGAGGCTGAGCTCAATAGCTTTTGACTTTCGCTGACCCCATTCAGGTGCCCTTATTGTGTATAGCAAAAGAGTCGGTGAGCCCATCAGCGCACAGTGTATTCATGATCTCACGTTAGATCGAAATTTTCTATGTGATGGCACATGCAATTGACTGTAAAAAGGGGATACATGTACTGCTTGACTGCTTTCGAACAGGCGGATTACCAACCTGTCCGTTCCTTGTCAACAGGCAAAAAGAATCTCATTTGGGGGCTTTGGAAGTCTCTCAGAGAATAGTAGAAGGAATGGGTTAATACTATAATGACACAATGTGAAACACTGGTCTAGATTGTGGAAACAAAGCATACCATCATCTGGGTGTCTCGAATTACACACCCATTGTGACTTATGGATTTATATACTGGAAGAATTATACAATATCCTTTGGTATGTGAAATCTTACTATTAAACTTTGTTTTTGCCTTGGATTAAAATGCAGAAAAACATTCCTTGGATTGAAATACACAAAAGCCTGCATCAATAGTCAAGGAGATCTATTTCTTCAGGCATTTTTGGTCTGTTCGCTAAAGCAATATTGCACACTGGCACTGGTCTGACAGTCCCTGAAAAGGTAAAAATCACTGTTGGACCAATAAGTTTTTCAGGAATGGACCAGTAAAATTAGAAAAACTGGGTACAGACAGACAAGTCGGACCAGTAGAATAAAAATGGGTTAGTGTGCAGCCCCGGCTAAAGTCAGATTTTGGGCCTAACCTTGTTTTACCATCTACCCATTTTTTTTTTTTAATTTTATGGTTTTACCCTATTTTGAGGATGCTGATGCCAAATCTGGTTGATGCAACTCTTGTATCCTTGATGGTTTCGAGATATTCAAGTTTTTTTAATGCTCATTTTGAAGGCTATCCTTAATATCTCAAAAAGGTACCTTGAGGAAATGTTTACATAACATGCAAAGCGGTGAAACACATACATTGTACGATGGCTCACCAAAAATCTAGGTTTGACAAGAAATGACAAAAAAAGAAGTTATGACCAATCAAACACTGGAAAGTTAGTATCATCTTATCTTAGAATTTGATAATCACCTCCAAATGGTCACCTTTGCAATGTTGTACAAGACATCACATAACAAAAATGTCTATATGTTGGGATGCCTGTTTGATGCAAGTTCAACACCTACCAATAAAACAAAGCAAAAAAAAAAAAAAGGTAACATTATTTGGTCAGATTTTGTAAGGACTTTTTTTATTGATCTGTTCCATGCTTCATTGTTTGTTTATCTTAATTAAGTGTACTGTACTGTACGTAGGATACGAACCATCACTGGCTCTCAGGCGTAAGCCTGGTAGTATGGATACGACGCCTGTCTAGCAATCATCAGGTCATGGGTTCAAATTCCACCCGAACATGTATGGATCAAGATTTTCATCCCAAATGTGGCTACTGTGTTTAATACCGGTACTCAAAACACTGAATAATCAGTGTTTGTTGCTGATTAAATTTAATTTGTCAATCGGTTGTTCTGTTTGTTGTTGTTGTTGGTGGTGGTGGTGTTTGTTTGTTTGTTTGTGTGTTGTTGCTTTTTTTTTTTGGGGGGGGGTTGTGTGTGTGGGTGTATTTTTTTTTTCTTTTGAACTTGTACCATCCCCAAGTGGTCAACCCCCACAAATCTGACCAAAGAAATACAAGCTGGTATCACACTCTCACCTGTATAGCTTGAAGAGTAGGAAAGCCAGACCCAGAGCAACAAGCACGCTCAACACCACTATCAGAACTATCAACTGTAGAAAACAACATCAAAATAAAGTATAAAACAAAATTATTGAATGCTTCAACTGTACAAACACTCCATCATGAATTCTTTGAATACAACATGTACCAATTATAACTCATGCCTACTCAAATTTTATGCATATCTTTATAACAAATGCTTATTCCTCTCAATCAGATATCTTCCCTGAGACTTTTTTGACACAACAACAACTAAAGAGGACAAACTGGATTCCCAGTATAGTCTAATGGGTCTAGGGCAATTACCATGGCTTTTCACTGCCAGCTACACAGATGTGTTGAATATAAACAGAGAAAATGAACTGTGTGACTTGGTCTCTGTGGGAGCGGCCAAATTATCGGACAAGTGGCCATGTTCAAGGTTATGAACCATGAAATGTTGGAGAAACCCTTAACACAACTGACTTTTATGGAAATTTGTCACAAAAGATCTTGCTCCAAGATGTAAATTGACAATGTTTATTCCATTCATACTGGCAGGCTTGTTCTCTCTAATGATTTCACTACTGGTGTATATAGACCTTCTAGTTTAGTAGTTCTAATCTAGATACATTTTTCAGTTAAGGTCTACAATAAAATTCTATTTCAATTTAGAATCTAATTCTGAAAATGTGCTTTAGTTGAACCACTTTCAACAAGGGGCTTGGAGATTCTATGCCTATGACATGTATTGACTATTGTATCATCACCCTTCTTCTTCTTCTTCTTCTTCAAAATACTCCTAAACGTTCCATCTGGAACCAAACGAGGAGGAAGGGGGAGTCCGCAATGTTGCTCCTTTAGTCCTTTTATCTCGAGTCTTGGTTACAGGAAAACATAGCCGCTTGCAGTTTAAGGCTGGGTTTATCTTTAAAAAATTTCTGAGGAGGAATCACGAGCCTAAACATGTTTTAGGCATTTTCAGGGGTTAGATAAACGCAACTGTGTTTTCAAACTCGTTTAGAAACGCCTTTCAAAGGGCGTTTTGAAACGTGTTTGAGACCACAATCGCCGTTCTGTGAGTAGATAAATGCAATGCTGTTTTGAAACGCGTTTATATCTCAAGGTCAAATCCCAGCTGTTTCCGGTTGTGCTCTCTACCCATTATTTGTATGTGACTGATGAGGCATGTTTGCTGGTACACAGCTGATGACCTTTAAAACTTCCTGGGTAACGGCGCAGTAGCTGCTGCGCAGTGACAACACTACAATCGCGACTGTATCCATGGTGGTTAGATAAACGCGGCACCCCCAGAAAAGTGTTCAAACTACGTTCGCAAACACCATTCCAAATAAACGCATTTTGAAATGTGATTCTCTCTCTCAAGTTAGATAAACACAGCCTTATTAAATGTGTCGTTGACTGTGCTCTGATATTCGTGATACCGTCTACCCGGTACCTCTTGTCCGGTGCTATTTTACTTATTTTTAGGTCACAAATTATCACTAATCATGCTAATGTTGTCGAGCTGGGCATATCATATGTCAGTAAATTATTCCATTAAAGCCGTGAACAATTCATGAGTATTAAGCATTGTCGTCATAAGGTAGTACATTACGCTGCGTCATACGGGCGCCTTTTAATATAACTTATAATAATAACCGCGACAAGCAGCGGTTTCTTCATAATAAACAAACTGCGGTTACAAACATACATCATTGCCTACGTACGGGACTGAGCGTGGAACTGCAAAGAGCAAGCCGACATGCAGTACAATTTACGAAGTTAGAATAGGACAAAGAGCATTCATGAATTCATTTTAATGTGCAACCTACCCATGTGTCCATTTTTGATCACGTAACTTCAGTCCTTGAAGTATCAAAAGATGTGTCTTTTCATGTTTTCGGCACTGTTTACAATGTGACGTTCAGTATGCACAAGGTCAGGGATCGGCTCACCACGGCTCCGGTGTCTTTCCAGCATAAAGTGCAGTCACATGATGATCGTGCGATCAGCGATTGCAGCTTCCAACCTCGATCTAGAGAATAACACTGGCGTTCGCATGAGGGATCATCTCGGCAGTTGGTTGACCATAGAGCCTTCAACCGTGGAGCATGGGGCTATACGGCCCTACCCATCCGTCTATAGAGAATGAATGCTCACAACCGGTAATGATGA